>BJKM01000933.1:0-111466 GCA_015082035.1 Chaenogobius annularis
ACCAGGACTAACACCACACCAACTCAACCAGGACTAACACCGCACCAGGACTAACACCGCACCAGGACTCAACCAGGACTAACACCGCACCAGGATAACACTGCACCAGGACTCACCAGACTAACACCACACCAACTAACACGCACCAGGACTCACCAGACTAACACCAACCAACTCAACCAGGACTAACACCGCACAGGACTAACACGCACAGGACTCAACCAGACTAACACCACACCAAGACTAACAACGCACCAGGACTCACCAGGACTAACACCACACCAGGACTCAACCGGACTAAACACCAGACTAACAGACTCAACAGGACTAACACCACACCAAGACTAACACCGCACCAGGAAACTCACCAGGACTAAACCCGCACCAGGACTACACCGCACCAGACTTCAACCAGACTAACACCGCACCAGGACTAACACCGCACCAGGACTCATCCAGGACTAACACCGCACCAGGACTAACAGAACCAGTAACACGCACCAGGACTAACACTGCACCAGGACTCAACCAGGACTAACACCGCCACCAAACCACGGACTAACACTACAGGACCAACCAGGACTACACGCACCAGGACTAACACCGCACCAGGATCAACCAGACTAACAACGCACCAGGACTAACACTGCACCAGGACTAAACCAGGATACACCACACCAGGACTAACACGCACCAGGACAAACTACACCACACAGGACTAACAACCAGGACTCAACCAGGACTAACACGCACCAGGACTGACAACACGCACCAGGTACTCAACCAGGACTAACACACCGCACAACTAACACCGCACCAGGACTCACAGGACTAAACACCGGGACTAACACCGCACCAGGACTAACAGAGGACCACCCACCAGGACTAACACGCACCAGGACTAACACCGCACCAGACTAACACTGCACCCAGGACTCAACCAGACTAACACCGCCAGGACTACCAAGTGACTGGACTAACACCGCACCCAGGGACTAACAGGACTAACACCCCCAGGACTCACCCAGGACTAACACACCGACTCAACCAGCGACTTAACACCACACCAAGACTAACACCGCCACCAGGACTCAACCAGGGACTAACACCACACCAGGACTAACACCGCACCAGGACTAAACCAGACTTAACGCACCAGACAACACGCACCAGGACTAACACCACCAGGACTAACAACCAGGACTCAACCAGGACTAACAACCGCACCAGGACTAACACCGCACCAGGACTAACCAGGACTAACACCGCCACCGACTAACCACCAGGACTAACACCGCACCAGGACTCAACCAGGACTAACACCGCACCAGGACTAACACCGCACCAGGACTCAACCAGGACTAACCCGGGTCTGTTATGTTGCAGTCTTGTCCAGAGAGTTCCGAGTTCGCACGTATCCAGCCATCGTCCTGTGAGTCTCAAACAAACACACAATCACACACATGCAAACACACAATCCACACACGTGCAAACACACAACACAATCACACAAATGCAAACACACAACACACAATCACACACCTGCAAACACACAATCACACACATGCAAACACACAATCACACACATGCAAACACACAATCACACATGCAAACACACATTCACACACATACAAACACACAATCACACACATGCAAACACACAATCACACACTCGCAAACACACAATCACACACATGCAAACACACAATCACACATGCAAACACACAATCACACACATGCAAACACAACAACAACACACACACATGCAAAACACAATCACACAACATGCAAACACACAATCACACACATGCAAACACACAATCACACACATGCAAACACACAACACACAATCACACACATGCAAACTACACAATCACACACATGCAAACACACAATCACACACATGCAAACACACAATCACACACAAACACACAACACACAATCACACAACATGCAAACACACAATCAACACATGCAAACACACAATCACACACATGCAAACACACATCACACACATGCAAACACACATTCAACACATGCAAACACACAATCACATACATGCAAACACACAATCACACACATGCAAACTCACATGCAAACACACAACACACACACAAAACACACAATCACACAACATGCAAACACACAATCACACACATGCAAACACACAATCACACATGCAAACACACAATCACACACATGCAAACACACAATCACACACATGCAAACACACAATCACAAACACACAATCACACTCATCAAACAACAATCACACTCAACACACACAATCACACACATACAAACAAAGGTGCAGATGCAGAGACTAACCCCTAACCCTAACCCTAACCCTAACCCTAACCCTAACCCTAACTGAAATATCACATGGTCATTAAGTGTTCAGACCCTTTGCTCAGTATTGAGTAGAAGCCCCCTTTTGAGCTAATACAACCATGAGTCTTTCACACCTGGATTTGGGGGTCTTCTGCCATTCTTCCTTGCAGATCCTCTCCAGTTCCGTCAGGTTGGATGGTGAACGTTGGTGGACAGCCATTTTCAGGTCTCTTCAAAGATGCTCAATTGGGTTTAGGTCAGGGCTCCGGCCTGGGACGCTCAAGAATGGTCACAGAGTTGTTCTGAAGCCCCTCCTTTGTTCTTGTAGCTGTGTGCTTAGGGTCATTGTCTTGTTGGAAGGTGAACCTTCGGCCCAGTCTGAGGTCCTGGGCACTCTGGAGAAGGTTTTTTATTCAGGATATCTTTGCCACATTCATCTTTCCTTCAATTGCGACCAGTTTTCCTGTCCCTGCAGCTGAGAAACATCTCATAGCATGATGCTGCCACCACTATGTTTCACTGTTGGGATGGAATTGGGCATCATCAGACCAGAAAATCTTATTTCTCATAGTCTTGGAGTCCTTCGGGGTCTTTTGGCTTTCGTATGTCTTGCTCTGAGGAGAGGCTTCCGTCGGGCCACTCAGCCATAAAGCCCCGTTTGGTGGTGGGCTGCAGTGATGGTTGACTTTGTGGAACTTTCTCCCATCTGCATCTCTGGAGCTCAGCCACAGTGATCTTTGGGTTCTTCTTTACCGCTCTCACCAAGGCTCTTCTCCCACGATTGCTCAGTTTGGCTGGACGTCCAGGTCTAGGAAGAGTTCTGGTCGTCCCAAACTTCTTCCATGTAAGGATTCTGGAGGCCACTGTGCTCTTAGGAACCTTGAGTGCTGCATAAATTCTTCTGTAACCATGGCCAGATCTGCGCCTTGCCACAGTTCTGTCTCTGAGCTCCTTGGGCAGTTCCTAGTTCCTCGTGATTCTCATTTGCTCTGACATGCTGTGAGCTGTAAGGTCTTATATAAACAGGTGTGTGCAAACCCAAACCAGAACATCTCAAGGAGGATCAGAAGAAATTGAGAGAATGTGAGTTAAATATGAGTGTCACAGCAAAGGCTCTGAATACTTATCACCATGGGATATTTCAGTTTTTGGTTTTTCCTGTCACAGGGGGGCGCTGAGTGTATATTAATGAGAAATAAAATGAACTTTTTTTATTTTAGCAAATGGCTGCAATGAATCAAAGAGTAAAAAATGTAAAGGTCTGAATACTTTCTGTACCCACTGTACACCCTCACACACAGATGGCTAACCCTAACCCTAACCCTATCGCCTTGAGGTCCAGTGTGAGAAGCATTCGTACGGGATCATTTGGATTTCAGTCTTGTTTTGTTTTGTCTCAAAGGCTGAAGAAGGAACAGAAATACAACTACATGGGCCCCAAGAACAAGGACTCTATTCTGGACTTCACCCACCGAGTGTCAGGGTAAGAACCAGGACCATACCAGGTCCAAACCCACCGAGTGTCAGGGTAAGAACCAGGACCATACCAGGTCCAAACCCACCGAGTGTCAGTCAGGTTAAGAACCAGGACTAAACCGGTCCAAACCCAACCGAGTGTTAGGATAAGAACCAGGACCATACCAGGTTGTAAACCCACCGAGTGTTTCAGGGTAAGACCAGGACCAATAAACCAGGTCTAAACCCACCGAGTGTCAGGGTAAGACCCAGGACCTAACCAGGTCTAACCCAACCCGAGTGTTAGGGTAAGAAACCAGGACTAAACCAGGTCCAAACCCACCGAATGTCAGGGTAAGAACCAGGACCATACCAGGTGTAAACCCACCGAGTGTCAGGGTAAGACCCAGGACAATACCAGGTCTAAACCACGAGTGTCCAGGGTAAGACCCAGGACTGTGTTAAACCAGGTTAAACCCAACCGAGGTGTTAGGGTAAAAACCAGGAACTAAACCAGGTCAAACCCACCGAGTGTCAGTGGTAAGAACGCAGGACCATTACCAGGTGTAAACCCACCGAGTGTCAGGGTAAGAACCAGGACCATACCAGGTCCAAACCCACCGAGTGTCAGGGTAAGAACCAGGACACATACCAGGTCTAAACCCACCGAGTGCCAGGGTAAGACCCAGGACCATACCAGGTCCAACCAGCTCCCACCGAGTGTCAGGGTAAGACCCAGGACTTAACCACAGGTCAAAACCACCGAGTGTCAGGGTAAGAAACCAGGAACTAAACCAGGTCCAAACCCACCGAGTGAGGGTAAGACCAGGACTAAACCAGGTCCAAACCCACCGAGTGTCAGGGTAAGAACCAGGACCAATACCAGGTCCAAACCCCACCGAGTGTCCAGGGTAAGAACCAGGACCGTACCAGGTCCAACCATCGAGTGTCGGGTAAGAACCAGGACCCGTACCAGGTCCTAAACCCACCGAGTGTCAGGGTAAGAGACCAGGACCGTACCAGGTCCAAACCCACCGAGTGTCAGGGTAAGACCAGGACCGACCGTACACGGTCCAACCCACCGAGTGTCAGGGTAAGAACCAGGACTGTACCAGGTCCAACCCCACCGAGTGTCAGGGTAAGAACCCAGGACTTAAACGCAGGTCCCAAACCACCCACCCGAGTGATTAGGGTAGAACGACACCAGGTAAACAACCAGCTCCGTATAGACTGACTAACGGCAAACCCACCGAGTCGAGGGGTAAGACCCAGGACTAAACCAGGTCCAAACCACCCGGAGGTGTCAGGGTAAAGCGACCAGGAAAACCCGACCAGGTCTAAACCAGCCACCGAGTGTCAGGGTAAGAACAGGACCATATCCAGGTCTAAAACCCAACCGAGTGGGTGCAGGGTAATGAAACAGGACATACCAGGTCCAAAACCCACCGAGTGTCAGGGGTAAGAACAGGACTAAACAGGTCCGGAAACCAGGAGTTGGTCGAGGGGGTAAGACCCATGGACTAAAACAGGTCCACCCACCGAGTGTCAAGGGTAAGAACCCAGGGACTAACAGGTCCAAACCCACCGGAGTGTCAGGGGTAAGAACCAGGACTAAAACCAGTGTCAAAGCCCACCAGAGTGAGGGTAAGACCCAGGACTAAACCAAGGTTCCAAACCATCGCGGATGTCAGGGGGTAAAAGAACCAGGACATACCAGGGTCTAAAACCCACCGAGTGTCAGGGTAAGACCCAGGACTAAACCCAGGTCAAACCCAACCAAGTGTCAGGAGTAGCACCAGGACTAGACTGTCCATAACCCACTGAGGTGTCAGGGTAAGTACCCGCCAGAACTAAACCAGGTCCAAACCCACCGAGTGTCAGGGTAAGACCCAGGAAGATGACCCAGGTCAAACCCATTCCCGAGTGTCAGGGTAAGACCCAGGACTAAACCAGGGGTTTCCAAACCACGGAAGTGTCAAGGGTAAAGACCCAGAGACTAAACCAGGTCCAAACCCACCGAGTGTCCAGGAGTAAGACCCATGATAAACCAGGTCCAAACCCCAAACCGAGTGGTCAGGGTAAAGAACCAGGACCGTACCCAGGTCCAACCACCGAGTGTCAGGGTAAGCAAACCAGGACCGTACCGAGGTCCAAGACCATGTATAGCACCAGAGTTGTCAGGGCTAAGACCAGGACATACCTTGGTCCAAACCCACCGAGTGTCAGGGTAAGGAACCAGGACTAACCAGGTCCAAACCCACCGAGTGTCCGGGTAAAAGAAACCAGGACCATACCAGTTCCAAACCCATACCGAGTGCAGGGTAAGAACCAGGACCATACCAGGTTCTAAAACCCCACCGAGTGTCAGGGTAAGACCCAGGACCAAACCCAGGTCAGAAGACACCGTGATGTAAAAGGGTAAGACCCAGGACTTAACCAGGGTCCAAACCGCCACCGAAGGTGTCAGGGTAAGAACCATGGACTAAACCGGTCCAAACCCATCCGAGTGAGGGGTAAGACCCAGGACTAAAACCAGGTTTTCCAAAACCCACCGGGAGTGTATGGTAGAACCGAAGACCGTACCAGGTCCAAACCCATCGAGTGTCAGGGTAAATGAAAGCCAGGACCGAGCCAGGTCCTAAACCGCATTCGGAGTGTCAGGGTAAGAACCAGGACGAACCAGTCCAAACCCACCCGGAGTGTCAGGGGTAAGAACCAGGACCGTACCAGGTCAAAGGACCCCACCGGAGTGCAGGGGTAAAGAACCAGGACCATACCAGGGTCCAAACCCACCCGAGGTGTCAGGGTAAGACACAGGGGCTAAAACAGGTCCCAAACCCATGCCGAGTGTCAGGGTAAGACCCAGGACTTAACAGGTCCAACCCACCGAGGGTGATTAGGTAGGTAAGAACCAGGACTAAACCAGGTCCAAACCACCGAGTGAGGTAAAGACCGCTCCACAGGACTAAACCAGGTCCAAACCCACGGAGGGTAAGGGTAAGAACCAGGACCGTACCAGGTCCTAAACACCCCGAGGTGTCCAGGGTAAAGAACCGCAGACCATAACAGGTTAAACCCACCGTAGTGTGGCAAGGGTAAGAACCAGGACCAATACCAGGTCAACGTCACCGAGCTGTCAGGGTAAGAACCAGGACTAAACCAGGTCCAAACCTCACCGAGTGTCAGGGTAAGACCCAGGACTAAACCAGGTCCAAACGCCACCGAGTGTCCAGGGTAAGACCCAGACTAAAACCAGTCCAAACCCACCGAGTGTCCAGGGTAAGAACCAGGACTAAACCAGGTTCCAAACCCACCGAGTGGAGGGTAAACCAGGACTAAAACCAGGTCCAAACCCACCGAGTTGTCAGGGTAAGAACCAGGACCATACCAGGTCTAAACCCACCGAGTGGTCAGGGTAAGACCAGGACCTAAACGCAGGTCCAAAACCCCTACCGGGTCGGATCAGACCCAGGACTAGAACCAGGTCCAACCCACTGAGTGTCAGGGGTAAGACCCAGAACTAAACCCAGGTCCCAAACCGCAGCCGGTGTCAGGGTAAGCAACCCAGGACGATACCTTAGGTCCATAACCCACCGAGTGTCAGGGTAGACCCAGGACTAAACCAGGTCCGAATACCCACCGTAGTGTCAGGGTAAGACCCAGGACAAAACCAGGTCAAACCCACCCGGAGTTGTCAGGGTAAGACCCATGACTAACAGAGTCAACGGACCGAGTGTCAGGGTAAGAACCAGGAACCGTAACCAAGGTCCAAACCCACCGAGTGGTCTAGGTTAGAACCGGCCAAACCAGGTCCAACACCGAGTGTCAGGGTAAGAACCAGGACCATTACTGGTCCAAACCCACCGAGTGTCCAGGGTAAGAACCAGGGACCATGCCCAGGTCAAACCCACCGAGTGTCAGGGGTAGAAGCCAAAAGGACATACCGAGGTCCAACCCCACCGAGTGTCAGGGTAAGAACCAGGACATACCAGGTCTTAAACCAACCGAGTCTCAGGGTAAGACCCAGGACTAAATCCGGTCAAACCCCACGAGTGTCAGGATAAGACCCAGCGACCGTACCAGGTCCAAACCCACCAGAGTGTCAGGGTAAAGACCCAGGACCGTACCGCCAGGGTCCAAACCGCCACGAGTGTCAGGGTAAGAACCCAGGACCGTACACAAGGTCCAAACACCCAAACCACCGAGTTGTCAGGGGTATTGAACTCAGGAACCGGACCCGGTCTAAACCACCGGGAGTGTCAAGGAAGTAAGAACCAGGACCTACCTGGTCTAACCCCACCGTAGTGTCAGGGTAAGAACCAGGGTACCGTCCAGGTCTAGAACCCAACCGAGTGGTCAGGGTAAGAACCCAGGACCGTACCAGGTCTTACCCAACCGAGTGTCAGGGTAATGAACCAGGATATTACCAGGTCCAAACCCACGAGTGTCTGGGTAAGACCCAGGACTTAACCGGTCCAAACCACCGAGTGTCCAGGGTAAGAAACCGAGGACCCGTACAGGTCAAACCCACCCGGAGGTTGTTTGGGGGTGCAGGGTAAGAGAACCAGGGACCATAACCGGAGGTCTAAACCCACCGAGTGTCCCAAGGGTAAGAACCAGACAATACCAGGTCAAAGCCACCGAGTGTCAGGGTAAGACCAGGAACTAAACTCCAGCAAGTCAGATGGGGCACCTGAGTGTCCCAGGGTAAGACCCAAGGGGAAAAAACTTAAACCAGAGGTCCAAACACCAACGCCACCGAGTGTCAGGGTAAGACCCAGGGAGCCCTAAACCAGGGGTCCCAAAGCCACCGGAGTGTCAGGGGTAAGAAAGGACTAAACCAGGTCCAAACCCACCGAGTGAGGGTAAGAACCAGGACTAAACCGAGGTCAAACCGCACCGAGTGTCCGGTAAGAACTCAGGACCATACCAGGTCTAAACCCACCGGTGTCAGGGTAAGACCAGACTAAAAACCAGGTCCAAACCCACCAGTGTCAGGATAAGACCCAGGACTAAACCAGGTCCAAACCCACTGAGTGTCGGGTAAGACCGAGACTAAACCAGGTCCAAACCACCGAGTGTCAGGGTAAGACCAGGACGATACCAGGTCCAAACCCACCGAGTGTCAGGGTAAAGACCCAGGACTAAACCAGGTCAAACCCACCGAGTGTCAGGGTAAGACCCAGGACTAAACCAGGTCCAAACCCACCGAGTGTCAGGGTAACCCATGACTAAACCAGGTCCAAACCCACCGAGTGTCAGGGTAAGAACCAGGACCGTACCCAGGTCCAAACCACCGAGTGTCAGGGTAAGAACCAGGACCGTACCAGGTCCAAACCCACCGAGTGTCAGGGTAAGAACCAGGACCATACCTGGTCCAAACCCCACCGAGTGTCAGGGTAAGAACCAGGACCATACCAGGTCCTACAACCCACCGAGTGTCAGGGTAAGAACCAGGACCATACCAGGTCCAAACCACCGAGTGTCAGGGTAAGAACCAGGACCGTACCAGGTCAAACCCACCGAGTCTCAGGGTAAGACCCAGGACCGTACCAGGTCCAAACCCACCGAGTGTCAGGATAAGACCCAGGACCGTACCAGGTCCAAACCCACCGAGTGTCAGGGTAAGACCCAGGACCGTACCAGGTCCAAACCCACCGAGTGTCAGGGTAAGAACCAGGACCGTACCAGGTCCAAACCCACCGAGTGTCAGGGTAAGAACCAGGACCGGACCAGGTCTAAACCCACCGAGTGGTCAGGGTAAGAACCAGGACCGTACCGTGGTCTAAACCCACCGAGTGTCAGGGTAAGAACCAGGACCGTACCAGGTCTAAAACCCACCGAGTGTCAGGGTAAGAACCAGGACCGTACCAGGTCTAAAACCCACCGAGTGTCAGGGTAAGACGCCAGGACTAACCCAGGTCCAAAACCCACCGAGTGTCTGGGTAAGACCCAGGACTTAACCAGGTCAAACCCACCGAGTGTTAGGGTAAGAACCAGGACTAAACCAGGTCCAAACCCACCCGAGTGGAGGGTAAGACCCAGGACTAAACCAGGTCCAAACCCGGCGGTGTCAGGGTAAGAACCAGGAACAATACCAGGTCTAAACCACCG
Organism: Chaenogobius annularis; assembly: GCA_015082035.1. NCBI lineage: Eukaryota > Metazoa > Chordata > Actinopteri > Gobiiformes > Gobiidae > Chaenogobius > Chaenogobius annularis. Next base: position 9,901 of record BJKM01000933.1, read on the forward strand.
AGTGTCCAGGGTAAGACCACGACTTAAACCAGGTCCAAACCCACCGAGTGTCAGGGTAAGACCCAGGACCGTACCAGGTCCAAACCCCGAGTGTCAGGGTAAGAACCAGGACGTACCAGGTCCAAACCCACGAGTGTCAGGGTAAGAACCAGGACCGGTACTCAACGGTCCAGCTCCAGCCGAGGTGCAGGGTAAGAACAGGACCGTACCAGGTCCAGACCCACCGAGTGTCAGGGTAAGAACCAGGACCAGTACCGCAGGTCCCAGACCTCACAGAAGTGTCAGGGTAAAGAACCAGGACCGTACCTGGTCCAAACCCACCGAGTGTCAGGGTAAGAACCAGGACCGTACCAGGTCCAAACGCACCGAGTGTCAGGGTAAGACCAGGACCGTACCAGGTCCAAACCCACCGAGTGTCAGGGTAAAAACCAGACGTACAAGGTCCAGACGCAATCCGAGTGACAGGGTAAAACAGGGACCGGTACAGGTTCCAAACCATCCATGCCGAGTGTCCAGGTGTTCAGGGTAAGAACCAGGACCGTACCAGGTCTAAACCCACCGAGTGTCAGGGTAAGAACCAGGACCATACCAGGTCTAAACCCACCGAGTGTCAGGGTAAGAACCAGGACCATACCAGGTCTAAACCCACAGAGTGTCAGGGTAAGAACCAGGACCATACCAGGTCTAAACCCACCGAGTGTCAGGGTAAGAACCAGGACTAAACCAGGACTAACCCTGGACTTAACTCGGACTGAACCAGGACTAAACCAGGTCTTAACTATGACTGACCAGGTTCTAAACCAGGACTAAACCAGGACTTAACCAGGACTGAACCAGGACTAAACCAGGACTAAACCAGGACTAAACCAGGACTAAACCAGGACTTAACCAGGACTGAACAGGACTAAACCAGGACTAAACCAGGACTAAGCAAGGACTAAGCCAGGACTAAACCAGGATTGAACCAGGACTAAACCAGGACTGAACAGGACTAAACCAGGACTAAACCAGAACAGGTCTAAACCAGGACTAAACCAGGACTAAACCAGGACTGAACAGGACTAAACCAGGACTAAACCAGGACTAAGCGAGGACTAAACCAGGACTAAATCAGGGTTGAACCAGGATTAAACCAGGACTGAACAGGACAGGTCTAAACCAGGTCTAAACCAGGTCTAACCCAGGTCTAAACCAGATCTAAACCAGGTCTAAACCAGGTCTAAACCAGGTCTAAACCAGGTCTAAACCAGGTCTTGTGTTGCAGTCCGTCTGTGAGGGTTTTGTCGTCGGTGCAGCTCGTGGTTCACGCTCTGAAGAGACACAAAGTCCTGTTTCTGTTCATCGGAGCAACTTCAGAACTCAAGGCAAATCCCATCTTTTACTTTTTTAAATAAACCTTTTTGTAATTTTGTTAATTTCTCCAAATTTTTTGTTGATTTGGTTTTCATTATTTTGTCTTTTTTTTCTCTTTTTGAATGTTTATCTATTTTTCATTTGTTTACATCCTATAAACTGGTTTAATTTTTTTGTTTTAATGTTTTTCCCCTTTTGACATTTTCATTTCATACATTTCCCCCTTAATTAATGAATGAACGACTTAATTAAAACAGGGTTAGGGTTAGGGTTAGGGTTAGGGTTAGGGTTAGGGTTACCCTAAGTGCACAGATAGAATTAATCTACTAAAGAGGCTCGGTACCAGAAGTAGGAAGAAGCTCATGTCCATGTGTAGTCCTTGGACAGGTTCAACCCTTACCCTAACCCTATCAGGTTCAACCCTGACCCTAACCCTAACAGGTTCAATCCTGACCCTAACCCTAACAGGTTCAACCCTAGCCCTAACCCTAACAGGTTCAAGCCTAACCCTATCAGGTTCAACCCTAACCCTATCAGGTTCAACCCTGACCCTAACCCTCACAGGTTCAACCCTAACCCTATCAGGTTCAACCCTAACCCTATCAGGTTCAACCCTGACCCTAACCCTAACAGGTTCAACCCTGACCCTAACCCTATCAGGTTCATCACTAACCCTAACCCTAACAGGTTCAACCCTAACCCTAACAGGTTCAACCCTAACCCTAACAGGTTCAACCCTGACCCTAACCCTATCAGGTTCAACCCTAACCCTAACCCTAACAGGTTCAACCCTAACCCTAACCCTAACAGGTTCAACCCTAACCCTAACCCTAACAGGTTCAAACCTGACCCTAACCCTAACAGGTTCAACCCTAACCCTAACAGGTTCAACCCTGACCCTAACCCTATCAGGTTCATCACTAACCCTAACCCTAACAGGTTCAACCCTGACCCTAACCCTAACAGGTTCCACCCTAACCCTATCAGGTTCAACCCTATCAGGTTCAAGCCTAACCCTAACTCTAATATAATATTTGCTACTATTACATTTTAACTCCTCGCAGTACTTCATAGGACTGTGTATCTACAGAACATAAAGTACTTTACATTACTGTTACTGAACTAAAGTACATAAATGTGTTGAATCTGACTTTATTATTCACTGATAACTTCACTTTTATAATTAATATAATGTATTATATCCTAGTTCATTTAGAGCTGGTTCAGGTTAAGTATCACAAACATTGAGTTCAGGATTAAAATAGTTCATAAAGTATAAAGTACATGAAGTACATAAAGTAGATGTAAATTGTATAGTACTGTATATTGAGTATGTGTATTTGTTCTTCAGAGTAACTTCTCAGCTGTTGCTCAGGAGCTCATCGTTCACACGAACTTTTACAGCACCAGCCGAGATCATCTGCCCAAGGTAACAATACTATTCAAACTAACAAATAATGCTATTGAAACTAATAAATAATACTATTAAAACTAATAAATAATACTATTAAAACTAATAAATAATGCTATTAAAACTAATAAATAATGCTATTAAAACTTATAAATAATGCTATTAAAAATAATAAATAATACGATTAAAACTAAAATAATACTATTAAAACTAACAAATAATGCTATTAAAACTAATAAATAATACTATTAAAACTAAAATAATACTATTAAAAATAATAAATAATGCTATTAAAACTAATAAATAATACTATTAAAACTAATAAATAATGCTATTAAAACTAATAAATAATACCATTAAAACCAATAAATAATACTAATACATAGCCCAGCGCAATAATGACCAAACGTGTCATATCTGGACCAGGGGACGACCAGAGGCGTGGGCTCTGATTGGTCTGTTTGCAAGTCCTGGGCTCTGATTGGTCTGTTCTGTTGCAGTGGGTCGCTGTGACGTTATTTCCAGCTGTCCTGGTTTTTAAAGACGAGAAGTACATTGTCTTCAGCCGTGAGTTTGACCTCTGACCTCCAACAACCTCTACAACCCCTACGACCCCTATGTTCTCTCTGACCTCTGACCTCTTATGTCTTGTGTGTAGTTATTCCCTAACGCAATTCTGCAATGACTGGTTTTACAGTATTTATAAACCCTAAATTAAAGGGTTAGGGTTAGGGTTATACCTGATCTGATGCTCAGATCAGGTATAACTGACAGTGTGAGTTCTGTGTCCTGTAATGAACCTTAGAGCTGAACCTTAGAGATGAGCCTTAGAGCTGAACCTTAGAGCTGAAGCCTTAGAGCTGAGCCTTAGAGCTGAACCTTAGAGATAGCCTTAGAGCCTGAACTTAGAGCTGAACCTCAAGATGAGCCTTAGAGCTGAACCTAGAGATGAACCTTAGAGCTGAACATTTAGAGATGAGCCTTAGAAGCTGACTTAGAGAATGAGCTTTAGAGCTGAACCTTAGAGATGAGCCTTAGAGCTGAACCTTAGATGATGAGCTTAGAGCTGAGCCTTAGAGCTGAACTCCTCAGAGCTGAGCTTTGAGCTGAACCTTAGAGCTTGGACCTTAGAGCTGAGCCTTAGAGCTGAACCTTAGAGATGAGCCTTAGAGCTGAACCTCAGAGCTGAGCCTTAGAGCTGAACCTTAGAGCTGAACCTTAGAGCTGAACCTTAGAGCTGAACATCAGAGCTTTAACCTTAGAGCTGGACCTTAGAGCTGAGCCTTAGAGGTGAACCTTAGAGCTGAGCCTTAGAGCTGCCCTGGTATGTGTAGTAGACACTTGTTCGATCACATGACATCGAGCATTAAAACTTTCTTCTTCTTAAGTCATTAGATTCAGTTGTTTCATCTGGACTCTGTTTTAGAAAAAACAAAAATGTTTCAACTCTGATCCAAGAGTCATTCTCAATCAGAGAAACAAGTCTGAGAACTCTTGTTTATATCCTACTCTGTGAGAGCCCCGCCCACAGGGCGGGACCTCCTGCTAATGGCCCATTGAAACTGGGATGGGCCTATTGTTCTATTGTTCCTGCCTCACCTTGAGTGCCTATTTCAGCATCCGAATGCCCAGGGCGTCTCCATGGTTTCAGCAGACCATTATAAACACCTGGAAGGTTGAATCTTAAACCTCCATTACGATTTAATGAAGGATTCTCTTTTTTAAAACAAAGATGGCCTCCTTCACTCCTCTTTCAAACCCGCATCTCTTCTCCTCCTGCTCAGAATCTCCACCTCACTGTCTTCAAATAAGAGTGGTTTGTGGCTTTAAGATGAAGATGCACAGCGCTCTGGGGTCCTGAACTCGAGTGTCTTCTGTGCTGATAAAGCCTCTTGTGAAGTGGCTGTTTAGTCTCCCCTATGCGGCGCTATTTACAACTTTCTTCACTGCATTGGATAGAATACACTACATTGCTCTGTTTTTTGTGTGGGCATCTTTGTCCTTAGGCTGAACCATTTTTGTCTTAACGTGTTCCTGGTTTGAAATAAACAGGGACTTCGTGTTGTCTAAAAATTCGTTGCAGTTTTTCTGACAGTCCTGAGACATAAGGGACAGAGACATAGGGAGGGACAGAGGGACATAAGGGACAGAGGACATAGGGACAGAGACACCCCTTCTTCTTGTGTTCTGTTTTCCGATTTTGTCCCTTTTGTCCTGCTTATTGGTTCTCTTCACTTTGTTCAGAGCCCAAGTCGGGTCTCCACAAGCTGAGAGAGCATTCCGGACGTGTGTTTCCTCTTTCCTCTTGCCCTCTGAGCTGGTGGGCACCTCTTGTGCTCTGTGTTGTAGTGTTCTGATCACCTCCAGGTGGCGCTGTAGCGGGTGGTCAGAGCCAAAGAGCAGGTACTGGTCAGTGTGTGTGGGTTTCCTATATACTTCTATCTGGAGCTTCCCGTCTTCTCCTCTGATAGTGGAACAATCAAGGAAAGCCAAGCGGTTCTCCTTTGGATCTTTTCTTGTAAACCTGATGTTCAGGTCCACTGCATTGATGTGCTCTGAGAAGGCTTCAGCTCTTGTTTCTTAATTGTCACAAAAGTGTCATCCACGTACGGTACCAAAGACTTGGAGCAATGCCTTGAAAAGGAGGTCAGTGCCTTCTTTCTCAAAATGCTCCATGGACCAATGTACATGTAATAATGTACTCCATGTTCCAGTTTGTTTATAATGGTCTGCTGAAACCCTGGAGACGCCCTGGGCATTCGGATGCTAAATAGGCACTTCAAGGTGAGACAGGGAACAATAGAACAATAGGCCCATCCCAGTTTCAAAAATGGGCATTAGCAGGAGGTCCGCCCTGTGGGCAGGGCTCTCACAGAGTAGGATGTAAACAAGAGTTCTCAGACTTGTTTCTCTGATTGAGAATGACTCTTGGATCAGAGTTGAAAACGTCCAGATGAACAACTGAATCTTTTTCTACAATGGACCCTCCTGGACGAACTGAGGGATTACAACCGACATTAAGTCATTAGAGTGGGGTCTTTTTTGGAGAACAGCATATATTCAGTTTTATTTAAATTCATTTTGTTGGGTTAGTTGAGTTTTGTCGGATTAGGTTTTGTTTAGGTTAGGGTTTTGTTAGGGTTAGGGTTTTGTTAGGGTTAGGGTTTTGTTAGGGTTAGGGTTTTGTTAGGGTTGGGGTTTTTGTTAGGGTTTTGTAAGGGTTTTGTTAGGGTTAGGGTTTGTTAGGGTTAGGGTTAGGGTTTTTGTTAGGGTTAGGGTTGTTAGGGTTAGGGTTTTGTTTAGGGTTAGGGTTGTTAGGGTTAGGGTTTTGTTAGGGTTAGGGTTGTTAGGGTTAGGGTTAGGGTTTTGTTAGGTTAGGGTTTTTGTTAGGGTTTAGGTTGTTTAGTTAGGTTTTGTTAGGGTTTTGTCTCGTTTGTCTGGACGAACACTCTGAAACACATAACCCTTTATAACAAAGGCAGTTTGGCATCATTAATCAAAAATATCAAAAAAAGATATATTTCTGATTTTCTTCATAACAACACTTATTTCGGGTAATACGGGTTAGGGTTAGGGTTAGAAGTTCTTCGGTCACAGATTTATAACCGTGTTCAGTGGAAAATAAGCGTTAAGTCACTGTTTTTGAGGCAGAACTGGGAAAAAACCACACGACATACAATCCTCTGAGTGTGAAACGAAGGGTTAATCCCTAAACTAAACCCTCCGGTCGCGTGTGGGACTGAACCCTAAACCCTCCGGTCGCGTGTGGGACTGAACCCTAACTCTCCGGGTCGCGTGGTGGGACTGAACCTAAACCGCTCCGGTCGCGTGTGGGACTGAACCCTAAACCTCCGGTCCGCGTGTGGGAACTGAACCCTAAACCTCCGGTCGGTGTGGGACTGAACCTAAACCTTCCGGTCGTGTGTGGACTCAACCCTAAACCCTCCCGGTCGCGTGTGGTACTGAACCCTAAACCCTCCGGTCACGTGTGGGACTGAACCCTAAACCCTCCGGTCACATGGTTCTGTTGGCAGCTGAGTCGGGGTTTGGACCCTTGAAGAATTGGATCCTCAGAGAGCGTTTCTCCACCTTCTCTTCTCCAGACTCGACAGTTTCAGTCTCTACTCCATGGGAAGACTCAGGTGAGACTTGGACCAGGACCTGGACCAGGACCTGGACCTGGACCTGGACCTGGACCTGGACCTGGACTTGGACCTGTATCAGAGCTGGATTGAACCAAGACCAGAACAGGACTAAACCAGGACCAGAGCAGGACCAGAGCAGGTTTAAACCAGGACCAAAGTAGGTCTAAACCAGGAGCAAAGCAGGTCTAAACCAGGACCCAGAGCAGGACCAAACCCAGTACCAGAGCAGGTCTAAACCAGGACCAGAGCAGGACTAAACCAGGACCAGAGCAGGACTAAACCAGGACTAAACCATTGCTATTGTATTTTCAGGGCGTCTGGTTCTCGTGGCTGTTCAAGGAAACTCTCGCTCAGAACAAAGTCTGAGGTCTGAGTACTGTAGTCCCCTTCTTGTAGTACTGATACTGTAGTACTGTTACTGTAGTGCTGATACTGTAGTACTGTTACTGTAGTACTGAGACTGTAGTACTGTTAGTATAGTACTGCTACTGTAGTACTGATACTGTAGTACTGTTACTGTAGTACTGTTACTATAGTACTGCTACTGTAGTAACTGATACTGTAGTACTTTTACTATAGTACTGTTACTGTAGTGCTGATACTGTAGTTACTGTTGATAATATATGTTTTGTTTTATTATTACTCAGTGTTTTATGTTGCACCTTAAGGCCGAGACAAGTTCCTACGTTTTTGAATTTTGTTCATTGACAATGGCAATAAACTCTTTCTGATTCTGATTCTGATTACTGTAGTACTGAGACTGTAGTACTGTTACTATAGTACTACTACTGTAGTACTGATACTGTAGTACTGCTACTGTAGTACTGTTACTGTAGTACTGTTACTGTATTACTGATACTGTAGTACTGATACTGTAGTACTGTTACTGTAGTGCTGAGACTGTAGTACTGTTGCTATAGTACTACTACTATAGTACTGAAACTGTAGTAGTTACTGTAGTACTTTTACTATAGTACTGTTACTGTAGTGCTGATACTGTAGTACTGTTACTGTAGTACTGAGACTTTAGTACTGTTACTATAGTACTGCTACTGTAGTACTGATACTGTAGTACTGTTACTGTAATGCTGATACTGTAGTACTGTTACTGTAGTACTGAGACTGTAGTACTGTTACTATAGTACTGCTACTGTAGTACGGATACTGCAGTACTGTTACTGCAGTGTTGATACTGTAGTACTGTTACTGTAGTACTGAGACTGTAGTACTGTTGGTATAGTACTGCTACTGTAGTACTGATACTGTAGTACTGTTACAGTAGTACTTTTACGATAGTACTGTTACTGTAATGCTGTTACTGTAGTACTGAGACTGTAGTACTGTTACTATAGTACGGCTACTGTAGTACTGATACTGTAGTGGTGTTACTGTAGTACTTTTACTATAGTACTGTTACTGTAGTGCTGATACTGTAGTACTGTTACTGTAGTACTGAGACTGTAGTACTGTTACTATAGTACTGCTACTGTAGTACTGTTACTGTAGTACTGTTATTGTAGTACTGTTACTATAGTACTGCTACTGTAGTACTGTTACTGTTGTGCTGTTACTGTAGTACTGTTACTGTAGTACTGAGACTGTAGTACTGTTACTATAGTACTGTTACTGTAGTACTGTTACTGTAGTACTGTTACTGTAGTGCTGTTACTGTAGTACTGTTACTGTAGTACTGAGACTGTAGTACTGTTACTATTGTACTGCTACTGTAGTACTGTTACTGTAGTACTGAGACTGTAGTACTGTTACTATAGTACTGCTACTGTAGTACTGTTACTGTAGTGCTGATACTGTACTACTGTTACTGTAGTACTGAGACTGTAGTACTGATACTATAGTACTGATACTGTAGAACTCTTACTGTAGTACTGTTACAGTAGTACTCTTACTGCAGTACTGATACTGTAGTACTGATACTATAGTACTATTACTGTAGTACTGATACTGTAGTACTGTTACTGTAGTACTCTTACTGCAGTACTGATACTGTAGTACTGTTACTTTAGTACTGATGCGGTGTGTTGCAGGTTGAAGGCCCTGGTCCAGAACATCTCCATGGATACGTCCAGGTCCAGGTAACGCTCTTGGTTTGATCTGGGTGTGGGGCGGGGCATCCAGTGACACATGACTGGTGAATTTACCCACAATGCACCACGATCATCTCTCTCTCTCTCGCTCTCAGAGACTTTTACTTCGGCTTTTTGGAGGACTTGGACTTTGTGTCTGGACTCCTGATGAGGTCAGTTATTTGTTTGTTTGTTTGTTTGTTTGTTTTACTGAATCCATGTAAATGTGTTCATTTCAATCTACAGAACACAAATACAAAACATTACAAAACTAAAACGATACAAGGTACCCCTCTCTCCCCCTCTCTTCCCCTCTCTCCCCCTCTCTCTCTCTCCCCCCTCTCTCTCCTCCCTCTCTCTCTCCCCCCTCTCTAACTCTCCCCCTCTCTCCCTCTCCCCTCTCTCCCCCTCTCTCTCTCTCCCCCCTCTCTCTCTCCCCCTCTCTCTCCCCCCTCTCTCTCTCCCTCTCTCTCCCCCTCTCTCTCTCCCCCTCTCTCTTCTCTCCCCCTCTCTATCCTCCCTCTCTCCTCTCCCCCTCTCTCTCCCCCCTCCTCTCTCACCTCTCTCTCCCTCTCTATCCTCCTCTCTCCCTCTCTTCCTCTCTCTCCCCCTCTCTCTCCCCTCTGTTCTCCCCCTCTCTCTCCCTTCTCCTATCCTCCATCTCTCTCTCCCCCTCTCTCTCCCCTCTCTTCCCCTCTCTCCCCTCTCACTCTCTCTCTCACCCTCTCTCCCCCTCTCTTCCTCTTCCCCCTCTCTCCTCTCCCCCCTCTCTCTCCCCCTCTCTCCTCCCTCTCTCTCTCCCCCCTCTCTCTCTCCTCTCTCTCTCCCCCCTCTCTCTCCCCCCTCTCTCTCTCCCCCTCTCTCTCCCCTCTCTCTCTCCCCCTCTCTATCCTCCCTCTCTCCCTCTCCCCCTCTCTCTCCCCCCTCTCTCTCACCCTCTCTCTCCCTCTCTCTATCCTCCATCTCTCTCTCCCCCTCTCGCTCCTCTCTCTCTCTCCCCCTCTCTATCCTCCCTCTCTCTCTCCCTCTCTCTCTCCCCTCTCTCTCCTCCCTCTCTCTCTCTCCCCCTCTCTCCCTCTCTCTCTCCCCCTCTCTCTCTCTCTCCCTCTCTATCCTCCCTCTTCTCTCCCTCTCTATCCTCCCCCTCTCTCTCCCCTCTCTCTCCCCCTCTCTCTCCCCCTCTCTCTCCCCCTCTCTCTCTCCCCTCTCTCTCTCCCCCTCTTCTATCTCCCTCTCGATCCCCCCCCCCCTCGGACATTCGGACAGCACTACATAATGGCCCAGTATAGTGCCCCCTGCGGGGAACAGTACACATTCGGACGCAGCCTTAGTGTTCCATGTTCCGTAGCCCTGAGCTCCAAACATTTCTCCCACCTGTCCCACAGTGATGATGTCACCGTGCCCCTCCTCCTGGTACTGAATCTAACCAATGACAGTTACTTCTTGCCTCCGCGTGCCGTGGACTCGGAGCAGGATCTGGTCTGGTTCCTGGACTCAGTTTTGGATGGAACTCTGCAGGTCTGTTCATTTAGCCAGATGATGTCATCACTGTGGACCAATCAGAGCACTGTGTGTATGTGACAGGCTCAGGGCGGGAACAGTGTGCCTCAGCGAATCAGGAGAGTTGTCTACGACATCAAGACGTCGCTGACTGTGAGTTTCTCCTGTTTTTCCATGTCGTCCATCATGTCAGTCTGATGCAGAGATACATGATCATGTGTTGCCATGGTTACCAGTGTTTGTGCCCCGAATGGCTCTCTTCCATTTTGTCCAGTGTGATGTCAGTCCTCGATCGTCGTTGTCATTTGTCCATCTTTCTGTGAGTTGCAGGAGAAGGTTATTTCAGCTCCTCTTTTTCTCCTGGAATTTTAGAGATTTTTTAGATAAAAGGATTCAAATGCTGATTGATCTGTCCCGTATTTTAAAAATTGTTCTTTCAGCTTGTTGTTTTCTAAGTTTCCAGGATGATAATTTCGAACGTTCTGATCTCATCATATCTTTGTTTGGTAAAGAGCATTTTCCACACAGATCCAGATCAGTAGTTTCTCCTCTTTTTCATTTCCTGTAGCATTTTAGGACTCTCTTTCTTGTCATGGTTTCCTCCTGCAGATCATTTAGTTTTTCTCCCTTTGTTTCTTTTTTGCAAAGGCGATGGCTATAACTTTTCCTCTCAGAACTGCTTTAGAAGCGTCCCAGAGGATGGGCGGTTTTCAATATTGCAACTCCCTTCTATGTTTGCCTTTGTGTGATGAATAGTAAGATATTTACAACAGCATTTTGTTAGTTTGTGATGTTCAATATTGTTCAAATGTGTCTCTTGTAAATAAATCAGAAAGGGGTTTATTGCCATTGTCAATGAACAAACTTCACAGACATAGAACTTGTCTCGTCCTGAAGGTGCAACACAAAACACTGAGCAATAATAAAACAACATATATTCAGTCAAACAAAAGGGCATGCATTTAAGGACAATTTAAAATTACTATAGTAAAACATAAAATAAAATAAATATAATGTCTATTCTTAATTCTTAACATTTCTGATCGCTTGATTGGGTTCAGAATGCCATTTATGTTGAAGGATGCCACTTCTGATGTCATTGGGTTGGTTGTATTGATCTTGGGTTAACCCTAACCCTAACCATAACCCTAACCCTAGGGTTATGCGCTTGCCTTTGTACAGGAGGTTTCCCTTTTGCAGCCTTCATGATATGTTATTTCACACAATGTCAATGTCAAAGTTTATTTTTAAATGACACGTACAAGTTTAAAAGCCCAAAGTGCTGTACAGAAAAGAGCAATATACATGGATACAATCAATTCAAAATACATATAAAATGAATGAAAAATAATGACTCAGTTCGTGTTAAAAGGTCAGAGAGAAAAGGCTAAATTTTATTGGATGTATGGATTCTGTGGATAACTGGAAGCCAGTGCAGTGATGCCAGGACTGGAGTCATGTCCTTAGACCCTCCTTCTCAGCTTGGAAAAACGACCAAACCTCTTTGGGAAACCTGGAGTTCCACAGTGAAAGAGAGATCCAACTCCATCGAACGGACAGGAGGACGAGAGAGAGACAGTGAAGCTGGACCCACTCAGGAGGAGAACTAGGTCTTCTCCTGAGGCAGATAAAGAGCTGTTCATCTGGAGTAGAGACCGTTTCTCCAGCAGTTGAGGAGCATCTGGATCCACAGGTCCTCGATGTGCTCCACTCCCCGAGGAGAAGTGAGAGAAGAAGAAGGAAAAGAGATGAACAGACACAAGTGAAATTAAATATTAAATATAGTTGTTAGTGAAAGTCGTCTTCATCAGAGGAAGAGCTCCAGCACCATACTGCCCCCAGAGGTGGTCCTAGGGCAGCGGAGCTGAAACTGTAGGTCTTTATTCCTGGTCCTAACTGGCCTGACCATAAGCCATTTCACAGAGGAACGTTTGAAGCCTGGTCATAAATGAAGAGACTGTGTCGGAGACTGTGTCGGAGACTGTGTCGGCCTCTTTAACATGGACAGGAGCTGAGTCCACAACACAGGAGCTTGGGAGCTAAACGCTCCACCTCCTACTGTGCTTTTAGAGACCCTAGGGACCACCAGAAGTCCAGCATTTAGAGAGCGAAGTGCTCTGATTGGATGATAAGGTCCTATAGCGTCTTTGAGGTCGGATGGGGCGTGGTCATTTATGGAGGAGGAGTTTGAATTTGATTCTAAACTTGACAGGAGCCAGTGATGATGTCCTGGCGACAAAGCTGTTTAACTACAACTCTTTCAAGGATTTTAGAGACAAAGGGTGGATTTGAAATAGGTCTGTAGTTTATCAACTGGTCAGGATCAAGATGAGGCTTTTTCAGAAGCGGTTTAATGACTGCAATTTTGAAGGACTGTGGAACATCACCACTTTTTAGTGAAGTATTTATCATATTAAGAATAGAATCTATAATTAGGGGGAGAATGTCTTTGAGGAGTCTGCTTGGAATCGGGTCTAGAATACAAGATGACGTTTTAGAGGACATAATGGCTGAAGTTCTCTCTGCTTGATCAACAGCAGTGAACCTTTCTAGTGTCACTGATGGATTTCTATGGGACACTAGTTTTACAGCTTGGGCTTGTTCAGGGCGAATAGTGGGAGGAGTTTCATCTCATTTATCTCTGATTGTTTTATTTTTATTGTTAAAAAATAGAAGTTAATCATTAGAGCTGAGAGTAGCTGGGAGTGACGGCTCTACTGCACTGTGACAGTGTGTTACCCTGGCTACAGCGCTGAAAAGAAATCTAGTGTTATTTTGTTGACTTCTATTAAATGTGAATAGTCGCTGGTTTGGGCCTTACGCAGAGCCTGCTTATAGGACATTAGGCAGATTTTCCATGCTTTTAGGGATTCCTCCGTGTGGGAGCGACGAAATGGTCTTTCTAATTTTCTAACTCTTTGTTTATGTGAATGCAGTTCTTCATTGTACCATGGGGAGGCGCCTTTTGGCCTAATGACCTTCTGCTTTAGCGGAGCTGCAACATCAAGAGCGGACTTCAGAGTTCATGGTCAAGTCGACAAATTGATCACTTACACTGGGACTAAGGCCGTTCTCAGCAGGATCACATGACATGATCACGTGACATGATCACATGATCACATGACAGGATCACACGACATGATCGCATGACATGATCACATGACATGATCACATGATCACATGACAGGATCACATGACATGATCACATGACAGGATCACATGACATGATGACATGATCACATGACAGGATCACATGACAGGATCACATGACAGGATCACACGACATGATCACGAGACATGATCACGAGACATGATCACATGACATGATGACATGATGACATGATCATGATCATGATCACATGACAGGATCACACGACATGATCACGAGACATGATCACGAGATATGATCAGATGACATGATCACATGACAGGATCACATGACATGATGATATGATCACATGACAGGATCACATGACAGGATCACACAACAAACATGATCACACGACATGATCACACGACATAATCACATGACAGGATCACATGACAGGATCACATGACAGGATCACACGACAGGATCACATGACATGATCACACGACATGATCACATGACATGATATTGTCCTTTTCATGATGACTTTATCCTGATGGAAATAAATAAATGCTGAAGAGAATTGGACTTAGGATGGACCTTAGGAGGTACACCACAGTTCAAAGGGGCAGTTTTAGACTGATGTGGGCCGAGGTGAACAGAGAAGGTTCGTTGTGACAAATATGATCTGAACCAGTGCTGGGCCTTTAACACCAACAGTTCTAAACGAGACAACAGAAAACTGTGTCCAAAGCCGAGGACATGAAAGCAGAAGAGCAGCCGGATTTCCTGAATCAAATCATTACAAACACGTAAAAGTGCAGTTTCTGTGACATGTTGCTTAAAGTCTGAGGACAGGAAAGGTGTGACTGTAGATGGCGATAGACAACCTTTTCACATAGGAAGTTTAGATATTAGCCTTTAGTTTGTAAGAACATCAGGATCCTTTTTAATAAGGGGCTGGACAACAGCATGTTTAAAAACAGAGGGTACAGAGCCAGAGGAAAGTGAGGCATTAATCAAAGTTAAAACTATTGGACTAACTGCATAGACTTCTTTAAGTTGAGAAGGTGGGCCATGTGTGGGACAGTAAGAAGGTCTAACAGCTGCTGGTCTTGGTTTGCTCAGGAAACGTGCTCTTTCTGTTGTGATGGAGGAACCTCAACTCCTGAGCCTGAGAGAAGTTCTGGGATGACCAGCTCCAGGAAACTTTCAGTATCATTTCCCTTCTCTTCCTCCGATACCCCCACAAGAGATTGGTCCTACGGGATCTGGACTCCAAATCCAGGATCTTACTTTTCATATTCTTGCTCTCCGTCTGCAGCACCATCACTTGGGTCCAAAGAAGAAAAAAAAATGCTATTCAGCTTCATGTGTGCTCTGTTTCATCCCCCCGCCTAACTGTCTCCTAACGCCTCGTCTCCTAACGCCTCGTCTCCTAACGCCTCGTCTCCTAACGCCTCGTCTCCTAACGCCCCGTCTCCTAACGCCTCTTCTCCTAACTCCTCATCTCCTAACTCCTCGTCTCCTAACGCCTCATCTCCTAACTCCTCGTCTCCTAACTCCACGTCTCCTAACGCCTCATCTCATAACTCCTCATCTCCTAACTCCTCATCTCCTAACGCCTCGTCTCCTAACGCCTCGTCTCGCCTAACGTCTCGTCTCCTAACGCCTCTTCTCCTAACTCCTCATCTCCTAACTCCTCGTCTCCCTAACGCCTCATCTCCTAACTCCTCGTCTCCTAACTCCACGTCTCCTAACGCCTCATCTCATAACTCCTCATCTCCTAACTCCTCATCTCCTAACTCCTCGTCTCCTAACTCCTCATCTCCTAACGCCTCGTCTCCTAACTCCACGTCTCCTAACTTCTCGTCTCCTAACTTCTCATCTCCTAACTCCTCATCTCCTAACTCCTCGTCTCCTACCTCCTCATCTCCTAACTCCCGTCTCCTAACGCCTCATCTCCTAACTCCTCGTCTCCTAACTCCACGTCTCCTAACGCCCTCATCTCCTAACTCCTCATCTTCCTAACTCCTCATCTCCTAACTCCTCGTCTCCTAACTCCTCATCTCCTAACGCCTCGTCTCCTAACTCCACGTCTCCTAACTCCTCGTCTCCTAACTCCTCATCTCCTAACGCCTCATCTCCTAACGCCTCATCTCCTAACGCCTCGTCTCCTAACTCACGTCTCCTAACTCCTCATCTCCTAACTCCTCATCTCCTAACTCCACGTCTCCTAACTCCTCATCTCCTAACTCCTCATCTCCTAACTTCTCATCTCCTAACTCCTCGTCTCCTAACTCCTCGTCTCCTAACTCCTCGTCTCCTAACCCTCGTCTCCTAACTCGTCTCCTAACTCCTCGTCTCCTAACTCCTCGTCTGCTAACTCCTCGTCTCGTCTCCTAACTCCTCGTCTCCTAACCACGTCAACTCTCATCTCCTAACCTGTCTCCTAACTCCACGTCTCCTAACTCCTCATCTCCTAACTCCTCATCTCCTAACTCCTCGTCTCCTAACTCCTCGTCTCCTAATCCTCCTCTCCTAACTCCTCGTCTCCTAACTCCTCGTCTGCTAACTTCCTCGTCTCCTAACTCCTCGTCTCCTAACTCCACGTCTCCTAACTCCTCATCTCCTAACTCCTAGTCTGCTTTTTTCCTCAGCCGGTCTTCAGAGAAGCTCCTCATCTCGGTGCTTTGTTGGTGGCAATTCCTTCAGGAGTGATTCTGTCACTGCTCTTCCTCTGCATCAAGGTGAGGGCATCTGACACGGGGAGGGAATCTGACACAGGGAGGGCATCTGACATAGGGGGAGGGCATCTGACACAGGGGGGAGGGCATCTGACACGGGGAGGGCATCTGACACGGGGAGGGAATCTGACACAGGGAGGGCATCTGACATAGGGGGAGGGCATCTGACACAGGGGGAGGGCATCTGACACGAGGAGGGCATCTGACACGGGGAGGGCATCTGACACAGGGGAGGGCATCTGACACAGGGAGGGCATCTGACACAGGGGAGGGCATCTGACACAGGGAGGGCATCTGACACGGGGAAGGGCATCTGACACAGGGGAGGGCATCTGACACAGGGAGGGCATCTGGCATAGGGGGAGGGCATCTGACACAGGGGAGGGCATCTGACACAGGGAGGGCATCTGACAGGGGGAGGGGCATCTGACACAGGGAGGGCATCTGACACAGGGGGAGGGCATCTGACACAGGGAGGGCATCTGACACACAAGGGGAGGGCATCTGACACAGGGGAGGGCATCTGACACACAGGGGGAGGGCAATCTGATGTGATTTCTTGTTCTTGAGGCTCGTCCAACCTTTGGAGACGATGACGACCAGCCAGCGGCAGTTTCCATGGCAACGCAGAGACGCAAACACAGGAAGTCAGACTGAACTCTTTGACCAATCATCACGCAGCCGCTGTGATGTCATCGTCATCATTTGAATGTATTTTCTGTATTTTCTGTTTGAACGTCAAATAATCGAAACGAAAAAGATCATTCTAAATATTCAAATAAATGACAGCTGATTTTAACTGAGTTTACTCCGAGTTTATTCTGAGTTTACTCACATCGCATTGAACCCCCCCAGGCACCGCACTGTGCCCCCCTAGGCACCGCACCGTGCCCCCCAGGCACACGCGCCCCCAGGCATCGCACTGCACCCCCCCCAGACATTGCACTGCACCCCCCCAGACATCGCACTGCACCCCCCCAGACATCGCACTGCTCCCCCCCAGACATCGCACTGCTCCTCCCCAGACATCGCACTGCACCCCCCCAGACATCGCACTGCTCCTCCCCAGACATCGCACTGCTCCCCCAGACTCCACCCCCAGACATCGCACTGCAGACACCGCACTGCACCCCCCAGACACCGCACTGCACCCCCCCAGGCATCGCACTGCACCCCCCAGACATTGCTCCTCCCCACATCGCACTGCACCCCCAGACATCGCACTGCACCCCCCCAGACATCGCACTGAGACCCGCACTGCAACAACCCAGACACCGCACTGCACCCTCCCAGAACCGCCTGCACCCCCCCCAGACATCGCACTGCACCCCCCAGACATCGCACTGCACCCCCCAGACATCGCACTGCTCCTCCCAGACATCGCACTGCAGACACCGCACTGCACCCCCCAGACACCCACTGCACCCCCCCAGACATCGCACTGCACCCCCCGCACATGCACCTCCCAGACATCGGGCACCTGCCCCCCAGACATCCGCCTGCAGACACCGCACTGCATCGCACTGCACCCTCCAGACATCGCACTGCACCCCCAGACCATCGCACTGCTCCTCCCCAGACATCGCACTGCACCCCCCAGACATCGCAGCACATCGCACTGCTCCTCCTCAGACATCGCACTGCTCCCCCCCAGACATCGCACTGCACCCCCCCCCAGACATCGCACTGCAGACACCGCACTGCACCCCCCAGACACCGCACTGCACCCCTCCCAGACACCGCACTGCACCCCCAGGCATCGCACTGCACCCCCAGACATCGCACTGCACCCCCCCAGACATCGCACTGCACCCCCCAGGCATCGCACTGCACCCCAGACATCGCACCCCCAGACATCGCACTGCACCCTCGCACTGCCCCCCCAGACATCGCACTGCACCCCCCAGACATTGCACTGCAGACACCGCACTGCACCCCCCCAGGCACACCCCCCGCACCACCTGGCTGACATCGCACTGCAGACACCGCACTGCACCCCCCAGACACCACACTGCACCCCCCCAGACATCGCACCCCCCCCAGACATCGCACTGCAATCCCCAAGGCATCGCACTGCGCCCCCCCCCAGACATCACACTGTTTCGAGAAATGAAATGAAACACATTTGACGTTTGATGATTTAGATTTGTTTCGTACAAAGTTTGAGTCGAGGTTTAATAAAGAAAAACTGTTTAAATATGTTTAAAATCACAGAATATAAAATGTAATATATCTATCGTGTTGGACAGGATCGTACCGCCTGAAGTAGGGATCCGAGAGGGAAGGACATGCAGCAAACTGTCGAGAGCCAGATTCTAACTCACAACGCTGCGTGCTGCTAAGATGGAGCGCAAAGTGCTATCCACTCTGCCACCGAGTGGCGCTGTTTTAGCAATTTTCATATTAAAAAATTGAAATAATTTGAGTGGAAACGATCCGTAGTAGCGGCCTCTGTCCAACAGGTGGCGCACCTCTGCAATTCTGGGTGCACTTCCGGGTCACAACACGCGTTTCCGGCTCATGCTCGGTCCTAGTCGTGGATCTACGCCGGTGTGGACAGGGTCCGTTTAGTCCCGTTCTGGCCCCGGTTCTGGCCTCTGGTTCTGGCTCCGGTGCTCGTCATGTCTGTGCCCGGGCCTCGGCGCCTCCTGCCCGGCCTCCTGCCTCTGCTTCTCCCGCTGCTCCTGCGGGTTTCTGGAGCCTCCGCAGCCTCCGGTGCCTGGGAGCCGGACCTGGAGCTTCTGGATCTGGTGGAGGAGGTTCCGCAGAGCTTCTACCAGCTGCTGTCCGTGGACCAGGTCAGAACCGAGCCTCAGTCAGACTAAAGCCACATCACGGACTTTTCCACGGGTCTAAAGCCTAACAGCTGTTAGAGTCAAACGCCATGAAAACCAACCAGACCAGGACCTGGAGCGGGTCTGAACCCGGGTTCAGAGACATTTAAACGTGTCAAACACACGAGCTCACCTGCAGGGGGCGCTATTGAGGCCGTTTTATACATTGTTCTTTGACTATAGTGTAAAGTATTTAAAGTATCTGGTTAACCCTAAAACCACGGAAAGTACCCCAACCCTAAAACCACGGAAAGTGCCCCAACCCTAAAACCAAAGTGCGGAAAGTGCCCCAACCCCTAAAACCACGGAAAGTGCCCCAACCCCTAAAACCACGGAAAGTGCCCCAACCCCTAAAACCACGGAAAGTGCCCCAACCCCTAAAACCACGGAAAGTTTCTTTTTCCCCACCCCTTAAAACCTTAAAACCCCCTTAAAACCCTTGTTTTTTTTTTTTTTTCACCAACCCCGACACAACCTAACCCTGTCACACCCCAACCTAACCTGTCACACCCTAAGCCCTGTCACACCCTACACACCCTAAACCCTGTCACACCCCGACACACCCTAACCCTGTCACACCCCACGAACCTGTCACAACCCTAACCTGTCACACCCTAACCCTGTCACACCCTAACCCTTCACACCCCTAACCTGTCACTCAAACCCTAACCCTGTCACAACCCTAACCCTGTCACACCCTGACAACACCCTAACACCTGTCACACCCTGAACACCCCTAACCTGACACACCCTGACACACCCTGAACCCTGTCAGCACCCTGACCCTGTCACACCTAACCTAACCCTGTCACACCCTGAACGCCCTGTACACCCTGACACACCTGACCCTGTCACACCCTGACACACCCTGACCTGTCACACGCCTACCCTGTAACCCTAACCCTAACCCTGTCACACCCCAACCCTGAACCTTGTCAACAACCCTTGACCTGTTCACACCCTGACCCTGTCACACCTGACCCTGCACACCCCTGAACCCTGACACACCCTGACCCTGTCACACCCTGTCACACCTGACACTGTCACACCCTGACACTGTCACAACCATGACACACCTAACCCTGTCACACCCCAACCCTAACCTGTCACAACCCCACCCTAACCCTGTCCACACCAAACCCCTACCTTGTCACACCTGACCCTGCCACACCTAACCCTGTGTTTCAAGGACGCGTTGGCCGTGACATAAAGAAAGCGTACAGAAGACTGTCTCTGGTCTGCATCCGACAAGAACAAAGAACCCGAGCCCGAGGACAAGTTTCAGACAGGTAAAGAGTCCGCACGAGAGGGAGAGAGCTACCCGCGCGAGAGGAGAGAGTACCCGCAGCGCGAAAGGAGAGAGTACCCCGCAGCGAGAGGGAGAGAGTACCCGCAGCGAGAGGGGAGAGAGTACCCCGCAGCGAGAGGGAGAGAGTACCCCGCAGCGAGAGGGAAGAGTACCCGCAGCGGAGGAGAGAGTACCCGCAGCGAGAGAGAGGGAGAGAGAGAGGGAGAGAGTACCCGCAGCGAGAGGGAGAGAGAGAGGGAGAGAGTACCCGCAGCGAGAGGGAGAGAGTACCCGCAGCGAGAGAGGACTTGGTCATGTGAGTTTAAGTGTCCTGCTCTCAGGGGCCCAGCCCACATTGGCTTGTGACACTATGACATAGAGTAAACAAACGGTGTCAAACATAACAACAAACGGCTTATTTGTGTTATGAACACATGATACAGAAAGGTCATATCCTCTCCTTAAAGGTCATGCCCAGGCCCTCTCCGCAGAGGTCATGCCCAGGCCAGATGTCCCACATCCCGTGTCCTCAGACAGATGTCCCAAGCCCCCCTGTCCTTAGACCCTCCTTCTGCAGGAGAAACTACCAAACCTCTTTGGGAAAAAGGAGAAACCTGAAGGAGTTCCACAGCGAAGGAGAGATCTTCCTCCCTCGGACGGACAGGAGGACGAGAGAGACAGACGATTGGACTGCAGACCGTGGGCTTTATGTGGGAAAGTGTGAAATGGGGGATGAGGGGGGAGGACATGCAGTAAATATAGAGTCGGGATTCAAACTCACGACACTGCGACCGGATGCACTAGGAGCCAGGCATATGTGCTGTACCTTAACCACTCCACCACCAAGCAGCACTCTGTTTCTGACATTTCCCTCTAAACTTTAGAAGTCTTTACTTGGGCCTCAGAACTCCTGCCATGGACACAAGACATGGAGCAGAGGCAGACAACCGAAAACTGGCTGAGCAATTTAACACCTTCTACTCCAGGTTTGATGTGCACCTCCAGCCACGATGACACCACCCTCATCGGGCCCATCTCGGACGGGGAGGAGTCTGTCTACAGGTTCAAGTGGTTTTATGAGGGCGAGTGTCGAGGGCAATATTGATTTTAATTCTTGTTAAAGTGGCGGGTGTTAAGTGTTCTCCGGGTTCCCCATCAACCTAAAAACATGACCAAGCTTAGAACAAAGGTCTGGAATTGTGCTCCCGGTCACTGCCCTGCTCCTGAGGAGAGGCCCCAGGGGCATTGAGGGGATTGGGTCAAATGCAGGGGACACATTTCTCAAGTGGACCATAAAAGTACTTTAACCTTAAAAATGAGTCCAAAGGCATTGGGAAAGAATCTGTTCTTGTGGCCTCCTACCTGAGGGGCGTGGCCTCCTACCTGAGGGGCGTGGCCTCCTGCCTGAGGGGCGTGGCCTCCTGCCTGAGGGGCGTGGAGCCCTGGAGACGTACAGGTCCTGCAGAGATGGAAGTCTGCAGCCGATCATCACCTCAGCAGAGGGCGCTGTAGTCTCTGTTTGTCCCTGGCTGTGGCTCCAGCAGAGGGTGCTGTAGTCTCTGTTTGTCCCTGGCTGTGGCTCCAGCAGAGGGTGCTGTAGTCTCTGTTTGTCCCTGTTCTGTTGGTCCCAGTAGAGGCGCATGACAGCTCTTGGCTTTTGTACAACTGAAGCCTAAAATTAAAACCTGGTGCAGAGGATATTTGGAGATGTACAGTATGTCCTCTGAGATGTACAGTATGTTCTGAGATGACATATGTTCGAGATGTACAGTATGTTCTGAGATGTTACAGTATGTTTCTTGAGATGTACATACTTCAAAGTGTGTGTGTGTGTGTGTTCAGCTTTGTGGCGCTTTGTACGAGCGTCTGAAGGACGCAGAGCACGCAAACGGTAAAAAGAACAAAGAAACAAACAGCTAGAGAGTCTTTTAACATTCTTCCTCCTTCCTGACGTTCTCCTTCCTCGTGACAATTCTCCTCCTCGTGGACATTCTCCTTTCACGTTTCTCCCTCACACGGTCTGCCCTGTTCACCGTTTCTCCTGACATTCTTCCTCCTGATTTCTCCTCCTCACACTCTCCTCTCACGTTTCCCTTCCTCACAACGTTCTCCCTCATCGACGTTTCTCCTCTCCTAACATTTCTCCCTCACATGTTCTCCTCAACACGTGTCTCTCCTCCACACGTTCTCCTCGTCCACGATTCTTCCTTCCTCACACGTGTTCCTCCTCCTGAAAACTCTCTCCTCATACGTCTGCCTCTCACGTTGACCTCACACGTTCTCCTCCTCACACGTTCTCCTCTCTCAACAACGTTTCCTCCTCCTGACGTTCTCCTCCGCGCGTTCTCCTCCTCACACGCCTGCCTTCTCACGTTCTCCACCTCACACGTTTCTCCTCCTGACGGTACTCTTCCTCTGACGTCTTCTCTCCTTCATACGTTCTGCCTCTCACTTCTCCTGACCTCCACGTGTTCTCCTCTCCATGTCTCCTCCTTACATTCTCCTCCCTCACACGTTCCTCCTCACCACACTCTCCTCCTCACCTTTCCTCCTCCTCTGACGTTTCATCTCTCCTCACATGTCTGCCTCTCCACGTTCTCCACCTCACACGTTCTCCTTCTCCTGACGTCTCTCCTCCTCAACACTTCTCCTCCTCACACCTTTGCCTCCTCACACGTTCTCCTCCTCCTTGAGTTCTCCTCCTCACTACGCTCCACTCCCACAACTTCTCCACCTCACACGTTCTCCACTCACACGTCTTCCACCCACACGTTCTCCACCTACACGTTCTCTCCTACGTCTCACACCTTCTCCACTCACACGTCTTCCACCTCACACGTTCTCCTCCTGACTTCTCACACGTTCTCCACCTCCACACTAACTCCTCCTGACGTACTCCCCTGACGTGCTCCTCCTCACTGCTCCTCCTCCTAGACGTTCTCCTCCTCACACGTTCTCCTCCTCCTACGTTCTCCTCAGGTACGATGACATCCTGAACACGGTCTTCCTGACTGGAGACATGCCGGTGTTTTACTATCGCAGAGTGAGGAAGATGTAGTAACAGTGATGCTGGCTCTGCTCCTCTGCATATCTTCCAACTGTGGACATTACACCGTCCTGCTGTCCATCTACCTGGGAGAAGCTGCTGGTGAGACGCACACTAAGCACACACACACTAAGCACACACACACTAAGCACACACACACATAAGCACACACCACACACACACCACTAAGAACACACACACACTAGCACACACACTAAGACACACCCCACCTAAGCCACACCACGCACACTAAGCACACACACGCCACACTAAGCACATCCACACACTAAGCACACACTAAGCACACACGCCACACAAGCGCACACCACACTAAGCACGCACACTAAGGCACGCACACGCACAACTAATAAGCACGCAACACACACACTAAGCACGCACACACACACGCACCACTAAGCACACACACACTAAGCCACACAGCCACACTAAGCCTGCGCACACTTAGCACACACACACGCTGAGCACGCACACACGCTGAAGCAGCACACCACACTGAGCAACGCACACACACTAAGCACACACTAAAACACGCACATAAGCAACACACACGCACACTAAGCCACAACACACACACACCACTAAGCCACCACACACACTAAGCACA
This sequence comes from Chaenogobius annularis, assembly GCA_015082035.1. NCBI lineage: Eukaryota > Metazoa > Chordata > Actinopteri > Gobiiformes > Gobiidae > Chaenogobius > Chaenogobius annularis. The sequence goes on from BJKM01000933.1 coordinate 34,022, forward strand.
CCACACGCCACCGCACCACGCCACTCTAAGCACACACACACTAAGCACGCCACTGTAGCACCTACCGCACGCTAAGCACGCACACACGCTGAGCCGCACACACATAGCACGCACACACACTGAGCACGCACACACACTAGAGCACGCTACACACTAAGCACGCAACGCTAAAGCACACCGACATTAAGCACACGGACACTACGCTAAGCATGCACGCGCTAAGCACAACACACACCAAACGCACACTAAGCACACACACACAGTAAACCACACACACACTGTGGAGCCTAATGTGGTCTGTACAAACTGGATTTAATGCAGTCTTTGTCACAAACTAAGGCCTGCGATCATGTGACCTCAGGAGAGATCATGTTGACCTCAGGGAGAGATCATGTGACCTCATAGCTGCTTTCAACACATTTAAAACAGCACAAACTTCTGTCTTCATATCCTTCCTCCTAGCTCCTAAGTCTCTTAAATCACTTTTCCTTTCCTCAGACGATTTGTTGAGTCGTAAAATTAAAGATAGAGAAGAAAAAAAGAAGACTAGTTTTCAAAGCTGAATCTGGACAGGTGAGGCCCCCACGGGTGGCCCCATGGGCGTTTTTTTTTTTAAACATGTTTGCCAAAATGTTTGCCTCCTCTTCTTCGGCGTGTGACCCAGGGAGTGCCTCCTTATTGTATAATAATCTGAGCTGTCTGAAGTCATGTCCCTCACTTGCCTGTCCCTATGCTTCCCCCTGCTGTCTGAAGTATGTCCCACTTGCCTGTTCCCTATTTTGCTCCCCTGCTGTTGATAGTCAGTGTCCCCCACTTGCCTGTTCTCTTGCTGCCCCCTGCTGTTCTGAAGTCATGTCCCACTTGCTTGTTCTCTATGCTGCCCCCTTGCTGTCTGAAGGGCATGTCCCCACTTGTCCTGTTCTCTATTTGCTGCCCCCCTGCTGGTCTCTGAAGTCCACTGTCCCCACTTGCTGTTCTCTATGCTTGCCCCCTGGCTGTATCTGAAGTCATGTCCCAACTTGCCTGTTCTCTATTGCTTTGCCCCCTGCATGTCTGAAGTCTGTTGTGTCCACTTGCCTTTCTCTATGCTGCCCCCTTGCTGTCTGAAGTCATGTGTCTTCACTGCTGTTCTCTATGCTGCCCCTGCTGTCTGAAGTCCATGTCCCACTTGCCCTGTTCTTATGCTGCCCCCTGCTGGTTCTGAAGTCAGTGTCCCACTTCCTGTTCCCTATGCTGCCCCTGTCTGTCATGAAAGGCATGTCCCCACTTGCCTTTCCTTGCTGCCGCCCTTGCTGTCTGAGGTCATGTCCCCACTTGCCTGTTCTCTATGCTGCCCCCTGCTGTCTGAAGTCAGCTCACCCATTGCCTGTTCTCTATGCTGCCCCCTGCTGTCTGAAAGTTCATGTCCCACTTGCCCTGTTCTCTACGCTGCCCCTGCTGCTTGAAGTCATGTCCCCACTTGCACTGTTCTCTATGCTGCCCCTGCTGTCTGAGTCATTGTCCTTCTCATCTTGCCTGTTCTCATTGCTGCCCCCTTTCTGTCTGAAGTCAATCGTCCCACTTGCCTGTTCTCTCATTGCTGCCCCTCGCTGTTTTGAAGTCATGTCCCCATCTCTGCCTGTTCTCTATGGCTGCCCCCTTGCTGTTCTGAGTCATTGTCCCCACTTGCCTGTTCTCTATGCTGCCCCCTGCTGTCTGAAGTCATGTTTCCCCACTTGCCTGTTTCTATGCTGCCCCTGCTGTCTGAAGTTCATGTCCACCTTGCCTGTTCTCTATGCTGCCCCCTGCTGTCTGAAGTCATTGTCCCACTTGCCTGTTCCCTATGCTTCTGCCTGCGTTAGAGCTTGAGATCTTTTACATGGAGTCTTTAGTGCTTGGCGTCGCACTGTGACGACTCTGACCTCTGTTGTGCAGGCTCAGCAGCTCGCCCCCAACTGGCAGACCTGCTCCCTCTGAAACTCTCATGTGGCTTACATCTCCATTGAGGATACTGTTGCCCCAACTGTCCAGGTGAGAGACGAGTGAGAAGACAATGGACAGAAGACGTGTGGGAACCCGTGTTCCAACGCGTCCGACATTCACCAACTGTTCTCCTTTCTCCTCTTGTCTCTCCCTCCTTTGTCCTCTTGTCCTCTCTCCTTTTGTCCTTTGTTCCTCTACTCCTCTGTCCTCTCCCCCTTGTTCACTTTGTCCTCCTCCTCTGTCCTCTCTCCTAATATAAGATACCTCTTCCTTTGTCCTCCTCTCCTCTGTCCTTTCCTCTGTCTTCTGTCCTCTGTCCTCTGTCCTCTCTCCTCTGTCCTCTCTCCTCTTGTCTCTCTCCTTTGTTCCTCTCTTCCTCGTCCTCTCTCCTCTCTCCTTTTTCTCCTCTGTCCCTCTCTCCTCCGTCTCCTCTCTCCTTTCCGCTGTCCTCTGTCCTTTGTCCTCTGTCCTTGTCCTCCTTGTCCTTTGCCTCTTCTCCTCTCTTCCTCTCTCCTCTGTCCTCTCTCCTTCCTCCAATTTCCTTCAGGAGCTGAAGTCTTTTTATTGAGGAGCAGCAGTTAATGAAAAGAAACAGCTCCAAGAAGAAACAAGAGAGGACCAAGAACCACAGACAAGTTAGACCGGCCTGAAGCGGGCCTTGAAGCGGGCCTGATAGCGGGCCTTGAGCGGGCCTGAAGCGGGCCTGAAGCGGTTGACTAAAGCGGGATTAATGTGTATGTGTGTTAGGAGAGAGGAGGTGAAGGTTTGAAAAAAAAATCTAAAGTAGAGTTTCCAGTTTTTGATGACCCGCCATCAAACCACCGGCCCTTGGTCTCCAGGGTTACGACCCCGTTACCTCCATCGAGGACATTCGAGGACAGATGGACGACTGGCTAGGCGAGAAGAAAAAATCTACATAGAAGAAGCGTTCTGTTTTATTTGATCAGTTTTCCAAAGGAGTTTGGGTTTACCCTGCCTTGTGTGTGTGTGTGTGTGTGTGTGTGTGTGTTGTTATATGTATAATGTGTGCCTATATATATGTGTGTGTGTGTGTAGTGTATGTATATATACACACGTTTGTCTTTATGTGTCGTGTGTATGTATATATACACAGTGTGGAATTGTTGTGTGTATGTTATATACTACACAGTGTGTGTGTGTTGTATGTATATATACCACCACGTGTGTGCTGTTGTGTGTGTGTATATATATACACACGTTGTGTGTGTTTATATTATACACACGTTGTGTGTGTGTGTGTCTGTTATTATATGTATACACTACGTTGTGTTGTGTGTGGGTGTAGTCATGGGTATTATATATACACACGTGTTGTGTGTGCTTTGTTATAAAGTGTGTGTATATATATACACACGTGTTTGCTGTGTGTGTGTGCTGTGTATAATATTATACACACGTGTGTGTGTGGTGTTTCATATATATATATATTACAACCACAAGTGTTGTGTGTGTATTATATATTATATACACACAGTAAGCTGCATGTGTTGTATATATACGTGTTGTGTTGTACTATATATCGTTTGTGTGTATTATATATTACGGTGTGTGTGTGTATGTTGTGGATCGTGGTTTTTGTATATGTACACGCGTGCGCTCATTGACTCACGTGTGTGTGTGTATATGTACACGTGTGTGTTGTGTATTGTACACTTGTGTGTGATTATATTACACGTTGTGTAATATGTACACGTGTGTGTGTTGTATATGTACACGTGTGTGTGTGTATATATATATGTACACGTGTGATGTGATGTATATTATACGTGTGTGTGATATATATATATATGTAATTATATATATAATTTTACGTGTGTGTGTATATTATAACGTGCTGTATATATGTGTGTGCGTGTATTATGTGTGGTGCATGTATTATATGGTGTGTGCATGTATATATGTGTGTGTGTGTATATATATACACGTGTGTGTATATAATACACGTGTGGTGTGTATATATTTTTATTACACGTGTGTTGTGTAGTATATGCTGTGTGTTTGCTATATATAATATGTATGCTGTGTGTGTGCCTCATGTGTAGTATATATTACATGTGGTGTGTGTGTGTATATATATAGACATCGTTGTGTGTTAGTAAATAGCCACGTGTGTGTGTTTATATATTAGTACACGTGTCAACTGTGTGTGTGAGTGACTATATTGACTGTTGTGAATATACACGTGTGTGTGTGTGTTGATATAGTTATATATATACACGTGTTGTGTGTCTGTATATATATACACGTAGTTTGTGTGTGTATATATGACACGTGTGTGTGTTGTACTTATATATAATGACACGTGTGTGTGTGTGATATATATATATAACACGGCATTGTGTATTGTTGATAGTTATATATATAATAGACACGTGTGTGTGTTATCAATCTACACGTTGTGTGTGTGTGGATTATATATATATACCGTGTGTGTGTGATTGTGTGTGTGTATATATATACACGTGTGCACAACTTGTTGTGTGTGTGTGGTTATATATATACACGTGTGTGATATATATATATTATATACACACGTGTGTGTGTGTGTGTGTATATATGTGTGTGTATATGTACACGTGGTGTGTATGTGTATATATGTACACACGTGTTGTTGTGCATATATATACGTTTTGATGTGTATATATTACGTACAGTGTGTATGAGTGTGATGTATAGTTACATCGGTGTGTGTTTATGTATATACGTATGTGTATATATATACACACGTGCCTGTGAATTGGTGTTTATATATACACACTGGAGTGTGATTGTGTAGTACTGATTGTGTGTGTATACACAACGCTGTGTGTGTGTTGTATATATATACACGTGTGTGTGGTGTATATATATACCAACGATGAGCTGCTGATATATTATATACAAACGTGGTGTGTGTGGATATATATACACACGTGTGTGATATATCATGGATATATATATATACCACACGTGTGTGTGTTGTATGGTTATATATATATATATATATACACACTGTGTGTGTGTTGTGGTATATCATCATTACTATATATATACACACACTTGTGTGTGTATATATATATATTAATTATATACACACACGTGTAGTGTGTGTGTGTGTGTGTGTATATATATTACAACACGTGTGTGTGTGTGTATATTATATACACACGGTGTGTGTGGTGTAATATATACACACGTGTTGTGTGTATATATATACACACGTGTGGTGTGTGTGTATATATATATATATATATACACTAACGTGTGTGTGGTATATAATATATATATACACACGTGTGTGTGTGTATATATATATTATATATATACACACGTGTGTGTGTGTGTTATTATATATATATATATATATAATTACACACGTGTGTTGTAATATACGTGTGTGTGTATATACGTGTGGTGTGTGTATTATATTATACGTGTGTGTGTTGCTATATTACGTGTGTGTGTGTGTGTGTGTGTGTATATATATTTACCACATGTGTATATATATATATATATACATACGTGATGTGTATATACATACGTGTGTTATATACAATACGTGTGTGTATATACATACGTGTGTGGTGTGTATATACATACGTGTGGTGTGTGTGTGCGTCGATGTGTGTGTATGTACAACATGTGTGTGTGGTATATGTACACGTGTGTGTACATATGTACACGTGTGTGTGTATTATAATGTACCACTGTTTGTGTATATATTATATGTACACGTGTGTGTGTGTGTTGTATATATACGTGTGGTGTATATATATTATATGTATATTATATATAATTACGTTGTGTTGTAATATATTACGTGTTGTGTAAATATGTGTGTGTGTAAGTGTGTGTGCATGTTATATATATGTGTGTGTGTGTTTATATATATATACACGTGTTGGTTTATATATGTGCTGTGTATATATATATGTTGTGTTGCTGGTGTGTATATATATACAGTTGTGTGTGTGTATATATATACACGTGTGTGTGTAGTATATATATAACACGTGTGTTGCTGTGTATTATATACACACGTGTGTGTGTTCATATATTATACACGTGTTGTGTGTATAATTATATATATATATACACGTGATGTTGTGTATATATAATATATATAACACGTGGTGTTGTGTATATATATATATTATACACGTGTGTGTGTGTTGTTTGTGTGTATATATTATACACGTGATTGGTGTGTGTTGTGTATATATACACGTGTGTGTGTATATATGTGTGTGTGTGTATTATATGTACACGTGTGTGTGGTTGTGTGTATATATGTACACACGTGTGTGCATATATATACGTTTGTGCTTGTGTATGTGTGTGTATATACACGATGATACCGGGCGTCACAAAAGTATACGTTCTCGATTCTTGGTGTGTGTATATGTATATACACGTGTTGTGTGTATATTGTTATATACACGTGTGTTGTGTTGTGTTGTATATATTTATGATACGTGTTGTTGTATATATAATATATATACAACGTTTGTGTGCATATATATATACCAGTGTGGTGTGTGTATATATATACACTACAGTGTGTGTGTTTATATATATAGACACGTGGTGTTGTGTATATATATAGACACGTGTGTTATATATATATGACCACGTGTGTATTATATATATAGGGGGGGGCGGGGGGAACCCCCCACCCGGTTTTTTTTTGTTTGTTTTTGGTGGGTTTTGGTATACTATATTAGACACGTGTGTTGTGGTTATATATTATAGACACGTGTGTGTGTGTTGTATTATATTATATATAGACCACGTGTGGTATACTGTCTGTGTGGATATATATATAGATCACGTGTGTGTGATACTATATAGAACACATTGTGTGTTGTGTATATATATTATATGACACGTGCGACGGACTAGTGTGTGTGTGTATATATTATAGACACGCTGTGTTGGTGTGATGTGTTAATATAGATATAGACACGTGTGTGTGTGTGTATATATATAGACACGTGTGTGTGTGTGTGTATATATATAGACACGTGTGTGTGTGTATATATAGACACGTGTGTGTGTATATATATACACATATATATATACATGTATATATACACATGTATGTGTATATATATGTATATATCTGTGTATATATATATTTGTGTATGTATTTATATATGTATATATATATATTTATATATACACACACACATACATGTCTATATATACATGTATATATTGTATACACACATTCTTTGCATGAGTTGGATTGTAATAAAACATCTAAATAGTGCCTGCGGATGGGGGGACTAGGGCCCCTAGCGCGCCTAGAGTTCATTAGCCTGAAAAAACCCTATAAATGAGCCACATCGTAATAGGCTGCAGGGTTCACAGCGTGTGTAGTGCCTGCCTACGGTCTGACCTTTAAAGTATGTGGTATTGACCTTATTCCGCCCCGCCCACTTTTCCTCCTTCCGTTGTCATGGCACTTCCGGCCCAGTGGGAACTCCGTTGGTTTAAATGTAGGAGGGAAAAGTCTCGCTACTAAAACACGCTCTAAAGTCGATTGTTTTTGACGTAAAATATAGAATGTTCATGCGACCAACACTGGACCGGGTCCTGGACCCGGCCCTACTACAGCTCGAAGAAGGGTTGGGTCGTACGGCGGCGCTCAGACGGGCGAATAAGGTGAATGTACGCCTCATTTATGTCCAAAAGAATGGACCAAATCCCCCCAAATGTAATCCACAATGATCAGACCGGATTTATGAGCAAACGACAAACACAACGACAACATCAGACCATCTTCACACACAAAGAGCCAAATACACACACAACAAAACAAAGTGGAAGAAGAAGTCTGGACCTGAGAAGGTTTGGATTCTGTGAGCTGGACTTATTTATTTAAAGTGATGAACACATTTAAAATATTGGGGCTCTTTACGATGGTCCGACATCAAGAATTAAAATCAATGGTTACATGACAGACTCACTGACTCTGGAAAGGGGAGGGGCCTGTACAGCAGGGGTCTCCAATTCTATTTTCCAGGGGGCCGGACTACAAACTCACACCACAATGTTATGTTTTATGTAACTCACGATTCACCGAAATCACCTCAGGACTTAAGAGCCCTAACCCTAACCCTACCCCCCTATGACGGGGCTAACGGGGCTAGCGGGGCTAACATCCATTAACATTATTATTATTAACCGATTAACATCCATTAAAATTAACCCTAACCCTAGGGTTAGCCCTAACCCTAGGGTTAACCCTAACCCTAACCCTAGGGTTAGCCCTAACCCTAACATCCATTAAAATTAACCCTAACCCTAGGGTTAGCCCTAACCCTAACCCTAGGGTTAACCCTAACCCTAGGGTTAGCCCTAACCCTAACATCCATTAAAATTAACCCTAACCCTAGGGTTAGCCCTAACCCTAACATCCATTAAAATTAACCCTAACCCTAACCCTAGGGTTAGCCCTAACCCTAACATCCATTAAAATTAACCCTAACCCTAACCCTAGGGTTAACCCTACCCTACCCTAGGGTTAGCCCTAACCCTAACCCTAGGGTTAGCCCACCCTAAACCCTAAGGTTAGCCCTAACCTACTGTGACAACGATCATCTGCGCCATCTTCAGACCGTCTGCGCTTCCCTTTTGCCTCTAGAGTCACGTTAATGTTGCTCGGTAACCACACGTTGGTGCTTTGACAGAGGAACGCCAAGACCACCGGGGGAGCATTGTGATTGCTCCTGCCGCGTACGACGAACAAAAGGAAATAATATATTTTAATTATGATTTGGGAACAAACTGAATGCCGCAGCTCAGACCTAAATTGCTTGGGGTCCGGTACTTGTCGGGCCACCATTTTGGAGACCCCCTGCACAGGCCCTACTGGCAGATCGGTGGAAGTTAAGAATCCTGGGTAAAATCTGTTGCTTACGACACTGGATATGAGCGGATGGAAACTCATGACCGAGGTTTTGTACCAAAAGAAAGCCAGTTCTCAAGGCCTCATGAGGCTCAGTCCTCTGCTTGCCATGACAACGGGGCTGTATTTCCAGTCACATCTTTTCTGCAGTTTGTGTTGTGTTTACTTTGATTGGTCTCTCATGTGTTTGCAGCTCTCTGATTGGTCGCAGGAGGAGCTGAGTTTGCTGAGGCAGGTTGATGGTTAAATTTCCTGGTGGTTCTCCGGCGTCGATGGGAGAGAATCGCTCATGAGCTGAACCGCACCGTGGCCCAGGTCAGAGTTCATAGAATGCAGGCAGACGCAGGCAGACGCAGGCAGACGCAGGCAGACGCAGCGCGCAGGTAGACGCAGACGCACAGGCGAGGCACGCAGAGCACGCAGGCAGACGCGCAGGGAGAGCAGAGGCAGGCAGACGCGCAAGCAGAGGCAGACGCGCAGGGAGAGGCAGACGCAGGTAGACGCAGGTAGGCGCAGACGCAGGTGAGGCGCAGACGCAGGTAGGCGCAGACGCAGGGTAGGGCAGACGCGGTAGGCGGTAGGCGCAGACGCAGTAGGCGCAGACGCAGGTAGGCGCAGACGCAGTAGCGCACGCAGTAGGCGCAGACACGCAGAGCAGAACGCGATGGCAGACGCGGCAGGCACAACGCGCAGGCAGGCAGAACGCGCAGGCAGACGCCGCAGGGAGAGGCAGACGCGCAGGTAGACGCAGGTAGGCGCAACGCAGGTAGGCGCAGACGCAGAGGCAGACCAGAGGCAGACGCGCAGGCAGACGCGCAGGCAAGGCACGCAGGCAGGCGCAGAGGCACCAGGCAGCGTCAAGTTCTGTCGTTTTTCGGGCGTCGCTGCTTTAAACCGTTGTGGAAATAAAGTCTGTTTCTCAGGTTCACAGCCAAAGTGAAGCAAGTGAAGGAGCACGTGAGCCACACCCCTCAGGTAACTCCTCCCTCCACTGTCGTCCTGTTTTAGTCCTGATTTAGACCTGTTTTAGTTCTGGTCTTAACTCGGTTCTGGTCCAGTAGGTGCTTGGTGAAAGCGGTCGGAGCTGAAGACCCCGCCTCCAGTGACATCACTTCCTGCAGACGATGAAATCACTCAGAAGAGTAAGGTGTGATCAGTGATGAGGAGGGGGAGGAGCTTGCACCTGAGGAGGCGGAGCCAGTTCCAAGGTTAGAAGTCGTCGTTCAGGCGGAACTTTGACCCCGACGAGATGGAAGTGGAGGAGCTACCGCCAGGCCCCCGCCCCCTCAGGCCCCGTCCCTTGGACTCAGAACCAACAGCGCCTCCTGGACTGTCAGCGTAGCGCTGCAGCAGTTTCCCCGAGGAACGGCTGAAAGATGGACCCGGATCTCAGCCGTGTGTCCCAGGGAAGACCAAGGTACTGAATGCGATCCGAGCAAGTTTAGACCCGGAAGGGTTTAGACCGGGAAGGGTTTATACCCGGACAGGGTTAGACCTGGGCAAGGGTTTAGACCTGGGCAAGGGTTTAGACCGGACAGGGTTAGACCTGGCAAGGTTTAACCTGCAAGGTTTAACCGGGAGGCGTTAGACCCGGCGGTCTTGTACCCGGAGAGGCGCAGTTTTAGACCCGGGCAGGTTTTAACCCGGGCACCCGGGCAAGGTTTTTAGACCGCCGGGAAGTTTTTGACCCGCAGGAAGGTTTAGACCTGGGCAAGGGTTAAGGGTTTAGACCCGGGCAAGGGTTTTAGACCCGGGCAAAGGGTTTAGACCGGGCAAGGGTTTTAGACCCGGGCAAGGGTTTAGACCTGGGCAAGGGTTTAGACCCGGGCCACAGGGTTAGCGCTCCGGGCAGGGTTAGACCTGGGCAGGTTTAAATGATTGAACATGTTTTTTCGACTCAAACGTTCTAAGAAATTCTGAACACAAATGGTTTGTACTTCTCAGGCCGTGTGGTCCTACAAAGTAAAAGTATAAAGTCTAAGGCCGGGTGGTCCTACAAAGTAAAAGTATAAAGTCTGATGCCGGTGGCTCCTACAAAGTAAAAGTATAAAGTCTGAGGCCGGGTGGTCCTACAAAGTAAAAGTATAAAAGTCTGAGATCTGAGGATTTTATCAGCTCCCAAGATCCAGAGGGGTTTTTACCACGGAAAGCTTATGTGCATTTACGAAAGAAAGAACTGAACCTTTGAATTAACTTTGTCTCCTCCCCTCCCCCTCCTCTCCATCTCTCCTCCCTCCTCCTCTACTCCTCCCTATTCCTCTCTCCCAGCCTCCTCCTGCCCTCCCTATCCATCCTCCCTCCTCTCTCTCACCTCGCCCTAGCTACTCTCATCTCTCTGCCTTCCTTCCTCTCTACTCTCTCCCTCCTCCTGCCTCCCCCCTCTCTCCTCCTCTTCTCCCTCTCCTCGTTCTCTACCTCTCCTCGGCTACTCACTCCTCCCTCTCCTCCTTACACTCCCCTCCTCCACCGTCGTATATCCCCCACCCTCTTCCTCCTACTCCTCCTCCTCTTCTCCCTCCTCCTTCCTCTCCCTTACCCTCCTCCCTTCTTACCTCAACCCCCTCCTCTCTCTCCCCCTCCTCTCGCCTCCCTTCCTCCTCCTACCCTCCTTCCTCCTCCCCCTCCTTCCTCCTCTCCCTCCCTGCTCTTCTCCGCCTTTGCCCCCTGCTCTCTCCTCCCTCCCTCCTCACCCTCCCCCTCCTCCTTTCCTCCCTTCCTCCTCCCTACTCCTCTCTCCTCCCCTCTCACCTACCTCCTCTCTTCACCTACCTCCTTCCTCCTTCCATCCATCCTCTCTCCTCACTTACCTTCATACTCTCATCTCTCAGCCCTCTCTGCCTCCTTCTTCCTCCCTCCTCCCCTGCTCGCTTCCTCCCTTCCCCTCTCTTTCCCCGCCCTCGTCCTCCCTCACCTCCCTCGTCTCCTCCTCATCCTCCTCCTCTCTCCTCTCTCCTCTCCCTCCTGCCTCTCCTCTCCTCCGCTCCTCTCCTTCCTCTCCTCTCTCCTCCTCCTTCCTCTCCTCTCTCCTCTCTCCTCCTCCCTTCCTCCCCCTGCTCCTCGTCCTCTCCTCTCTCCTTCCTCCCTCCTCCTCCCCTGCTCCTCTCCTCCTCCTCCCTCTCCCGTCCCTCCTCCCTCCCCTGCTCCTCTCCTCCCTCCCTCCTCTCCTCTCCTCTTCCTCTCCTCCTCCCTGTCCTCTCCTCTTCCCTCTCTCCTCTCCCTCCCTCCCCTTGCTCCTCTCCTCTCTCCTTTCCTCCTCCTCCCCTGCTCCTCTACCTCCCTTCCTCCCTTCCTCCCTCCTATTCTCCTCTCCTCCTCTCGCTCCCTCCTCCTCTCTCCTCCCTCTCCTCCCCGCTCCTCTCCTCCTCTCCTCCCCCCCTCTCTCCCCTCCCTCCTCCTCTGCTCTCTCCTCCCTCCTCCCCTGCCTCGTTCTCCTTGTCTCCTTCAGGAGGAGTGCATGTCGAGTACAGAGGTTGGCAGAGTTGGTCCAGAAAAGGAAACAAGCCCAAAATCTCATGACCTTTGCTCCACCAAACTGAACTTTGTTTTCACCAAAGTCTAAACTGTTTGGTCCATCAGACTGGACCCGGCTCGGCCAGGACCCGGCCTCAGGACCCCTCAGGACCGGCCTCAGGACCCGGCCTCAGGACCCGGCCTCAGGACCGCCTCAGACCCGGCCTTCAGGACCCGCCTCAGACCCGGTCTCAGTCCCGTCCAGGTCCCTCTCAGACCAGTCAATCCAGTTCACTGATCCAGGTTCCACTGGTTCCACTGGTTCCACTGCTTCCACTGGTTCCAGTGGTTCCAGTGGTTCCAGTGGTTCCAGTTTCCACTGGTTCCACTGGTTCCACTGGTTCCACTGGTTCCAGTGGTTCCAGTGGTTCCAGGTTCCACTGGTTTCTCTGGTTTCAGGTTCCACTGGTTCCACTGGTTCTACTGGTTCCACTGGTTCCAGTGGTTCCACTGGTTCCACTGGTTCCAGTGGTTCCACTGGTTCTACTGGTTCCAGTGGTTCCAGGTTCCACTGGTTCCTCTGGTTCCAGTGGTTTCAGGTTCCTGTGGTTCCAGGTTCCTCTGGTTCCAGTGGTTTCAGGTTCCAGTGGTTCCAGTGGTTTCAGGTTCCAGTGGTTCCAGTGGTTCCAGGTTCCACTGGTTCCTCTGGTTCCAGTGGTTCCAGGGGTTCCAAACCTCAGATTTGTCTCTTTTCAGTCAAACTCATTGTTATCTTTCTGATATATTTTTAACATTCTAAAACATGTTAAATGTTGTTTTTGTGACTTTTTAAAATGAAAATACGATCAATTCAACCTTTTTTAACCTGAAATTATTCCAAACGCTCAGTCCCAATTTAAGGCTGCATTCACTCTTGGTCCAGGTTTAATCCTGTGTTTAGACCTGGATTAGTCCTGGTTTAGTCCTGGTTTGGACCTGGATTAGGCCTAGTTTAGTCCTGGTTTAGACCTGGATTTGGACCTGAATTAGTCCTGGTTTGGACCTGGATTAGTCCTGGTTTGGACCTGGATTAGACCGGTTACAGTCCTGTTACTTTGAGAACCGTTGCTCTGGTGTATTTTTATATTCTTCTGTTGTAACATTGATCCGTGCCTTAACCTTGGAGTATTTGTAAGTACAGTATTTGAAGTATTTATGAGCCGAATATTTCATTAAATTTAAATCATTGTTTCTCTCAAACACGCCCCCTGGTGGTGTATTCTTATCTGAACAAGGACAGTTTACAATGAACATTGACAAGTTTAACCGTGAAGTAGAAACTTGACCTTGTAGATGATTCAGTTGTATATAATATATACATATACACACACACATATATATATATATACACACATATACATATTTATGTGTATATATACATATGTATACGTGTATTTATGTAAATATGTATATATACATATCAAAATATATATGTATATATACATATGTATATACGTGTGTATATATATATATATATATACGTATATTCATATATACGTGTGTGTGTGTGTGTGTGTGTGTGTGTGTGTGTGTGTGTGTATATATATATATACACAGACACACACTTGTGCATTTAGTCAAACCACATTTTGTGCAAAAGTCCTTGATGTGTAATTTGTTCCGTCCTTTTCCCTTTTGTGAGGGCCTTTTTCGCCGCTGCAGGACGATGTTCCAGAGGGAACCTTTTACAATGGCGAAAAACGTTTTTACCGTCTGGGATGATGGCTGCCTGGTTTGGACGTGTCTGTCTGGCTGCGGTCGTATCCATGGGAATAATCCGTTTTTTTTACGAGTGCACCTGAGGAGACCCAGTGGGAGGAGACCCAGTGGGAGGAGACCCAGTGGGAGGAGACCCAGTGGGAGGAGACCCAGTGGGAGGAGACCCAGTGGGAGGAGAGGAGACCCAGTGGGAGGAGACCCAGTGGGAGGAGACCCAGTGGGAGGAGACATATAATGAGCCTAGACACTTATTTCAGGAACATGTCTGCGAAACAGGCTGGCAGTGCTACATTTAACCTAGCTAGCTACACTTCGAAGCCAGCCCCCCGCGCCCACGCTTGGACTCTGCCGATGGTCCAGCCAGCTCCTGTGCTCCCTCCAGCTCCAGGTCGGACGCGGTGGTGGAGCAGACACGGAGCGATTCTGGCGGCTTTACAGAAGATTACTGACAAGATTACAAAGACAGTGGACGCAAAGATAGACGCGGCCCAGGTGGAAATGCGTGATTAGAAATCCAAGAATGAAGTTCAAGGTGAATGGAAAAATAAAAATATTCATTACAGCAGAAGATGTTTTGGCATTTGCCAATTCAACATTGAATCTGGTCTGAGATTCTCTCCATTTTAATTTCTTAATTTCAATGAAAGGGACCTGAACTGTACTGGAGACATGTGAGTATGTGCCCAACGTGGGCTAACCCTAACCCTAACCCTAACCAAATACCCAGGTGGAAATGTTATATCAACCGCACCGGAGGGCCTTTTTTACCTGGAAAATGGTTTTCCCTCCACCCTCTGATCTCTTTTTGGATCAGTCTGTGGGCTCTTTTGTGCCGTTTTTGGAACAAAAGTTTAACTGCAGGAATGACGTCAACATGGTTCATACGATGGCATATTGGGTCCAATTAAGCGGGTAAAGATATTGACAAAGATGAGAAAAGAAAAATAGATATTTTATACCTACAAGAAACTAAACGACTTGGAAGTTTGGTTATAACAGACTTTCTTTTTTCTCATACAGGGGCAAACAAAAATCTCATTTTGACCTTGTTTTGTGACATTGAAGACTTTCCATCTCCAATCCAATCCTGAGCCGTTTGTATATTCCTGAATTCTACATGTCTGATACGTCTCCTTTTGAGCAAAGCCCTATCTCTGTCTGCTTGGGGGGCTTCCTGGGGTGCCCTGGTCAAGTCTAGTTTTGGGCTTTCACACCTCTGTATTGTTCTCCTTCAGGGGTCCGGGGTGGGCCTCTTTGCCGAGCCTTTGCCAGGGCATTGTCCCTCTCCAGACGATCAGAATGTAACTTCAATCAACATCTTTCAACCCTTTTGTTCCTCATCGGGCCAATCATGTTCAAGTATGATATGTCATGTGATTTGTTCAACCTGTGGTCTATAAAACACATCGGACTCCTTTATGTGGGGCCCTTGAGACTGGAAGGGACCCTGTGCCTGCTCCCTCTCTAATTCTGATTGTACAGCAGAATTAAACCGTTCACTTCTGAGAAAAGACAAACTTTGTTCTATTGTTTTTCCACAGGGGCGTGGCCTCTTCCATATTCATGGAAGTGTGTTTACATTGATAAAAGTATATGCTCCACCAGGGGGCGACCTCACTGTCTATAAGGGAAGTTGTGGCTCTGATTGCAAACCACTCTGAGGGAACCCTTGTGGAGGAGACTGGAACTGACATGTTCAGCCCACATTGGACGTCTCGAGTTCAAAGTTCTGGTGAAACTATAAATAACACATTCAGTAGATGAATACATGATGTCGGGCTGATCCATATACATGTATACACCCCACAGAAGGTCTATCCTACTGTCTCCCACATCAGAATCAGAATCAGAATCAGAAAGAGTTTATTGCCATTGTCAATGAACAAAATTCAAAAACGTAGGAACTTGTCTCGGCCTTAAGGTGCAACATAAAACACTGAGTAATAATAAAACAACATATATTCAATCAAAAAGGGTTACAGGGTTACAGACAGTAGGATAGACCTTCTGTGGGGTGTATACATGTGTATGTATACACCCACAGAAGGTCTATCCTACTGTCTCCCACATACACATGTATACACCCCACAGAAGGTCTGTACCAGAAGAGACCACTTTTAGGTTCTAGGTCCCAATGCCAGAGGCCGACACAGGTCCAATAGATCTAAGTTCTCATGGTTCTGATGACATCACTAGATCTGGAACAGGAACACAAAAATGCTCTTCACCAAATAAAGATATTATGAAAGTGTTCAAAAGTCACAACTTTATTAGATTAGAAAACAACAGGCCGAAAGAAGTATTTTTAAAATACGAGAGGCAGAAAAATGTACTTTGAACTAAACCAGAACAAATACAATCATCGTTTGAATCCTTTTCACCAAAATATCAAGAAACAAAGAAGAAACCTTTGTTGGACTCTCAGTTTCCCCGTCATGACCCAAGAGCAAAACACAACATGAGGGTCTGAAATAAAAACGACTGAAACTCAAAGTGCAATTAAAAGACTCAAAACACTAAATCTCCAGGAGCGACGGGACCACCTCAGAGTGGTCTAAAGCTCTAAAGACTTTGAACTGGGCCTTAGAAAAGCTCCGATCCTCCGAGTGTGAAAGAAGCCATCATCTCCTTAAGACCTAAAGAGGGGAAGGACCCACTGGACTGTGCCTCACACAGACCCATCTCAGGTCTGAATGTGGACTATCGTTTCTACACCTCAATTATGTCTAAAGAATGGACCAAATCCTCCCAAATGTGATCCACAATGATCAGACTTTGTTCACTTTGTACCAAAAAAAAAAGATTCTCTCTCACTGGCGCCCCCCTCTGACCTTTAGAAAGACTTACACATTTAAATGACAGGATCTCTTAAATATGTGGGCGTGGTCTTCCATAAAGAACTATCAACACTCTTAGAGAAAAACGACCCTCCTCTTTTCTCCACTTTAAAGAAAGATCTTGAAAAATGGACTGGTCCAGACTTAAGTCTAAGTCAAAGGACTGAAACTATAAACATGAATGTCTCGCCCAGATTTCTCTCTCTGTTCCAGACTCTGTTTGAGTGGAATAAAACCATCTCTAGATTTGAGTGACGAGGAAAGAAACCTCGAATCTGATGTAAAACTCTACAATTCTCAAAAGAGAAAGGGGGCGGGGCTTGCCTTTATTTCAGCTCCAATCAGAGCGTTGCTGGTGTGACCCAGAATATGAAGCTCGATGGAAACATACTGAGAGTAATGTTGTGCCGGGGGTTCCTGTGCTGGCCTTACTGGCACATGACAGACGCTTGGGTCATGAGGAAGTGAAGAATCCCTGGGTCAAATCTGTGCTTACGACATGGAAGGAGCTGATCACAACATACAACTCAACAAAGAGGTTCAGGTCTTAAACTGGCTTCAGACCAAGGTTTTGGACCAAATAGAACTGACCTGAGACTCAAGGTCTGGATTACAAAAGGTCTAAAGGTTTGAGATGTTGAAAGAACCCTTTGACTTGGAGAAACAGGACTTTTAAAGGTTTTTACAAATAAAGAGTTATAACCAAGACATGAAACACAGTCCTGACCATTGAAACCCTCTGAGATGTTCATCAAGGATTATGAAGCAGGACTTTCAATGGGAATAAGATCTAAATTACATCAATAATCTGGACAAATACTAAATATATAAAAAAAACAAATGGGAAAGAGAGAGAAACACGACAAACACAAACTGAAAATAAATCATTTATTAAATATCAGTCACATGACCCTTAAAAGGGTGGAGCTACAGCGCTGCTGCCAATAGGAACAGACCAGTCTGCAGTACTTTTGCAGGTACTGGTCAAGTCTCAGTACTCCTGGGGTTTGTGCAGGTACTCCAAGTCTCAGTACTCCTGGGGTTTCTGCTGGCACTCCTTAAGTCTCAGTACTCCTGGGGTTTTTGCAGGTACTTCTCAAGTCTCAGTACTCTTGGGGTTTTTGCAGGTACTTCTCAAGTCTCAGTACTCTTGGGGTTTTTGCAGGTACTTCTCAAGTCTCAGTACTCCTGGGGTTTCTGCAGGTACTCCTCAAGTCTCAGTACTCCTGGGGTTTCTGCTGGTACTCCTCAAGTCTCAGTACTCCTGGGGTTTCTGCAGGTACTCCAGGATGGCCTCGGTCCACTCGCTCGAGGCCCAGATCCTCTTCAGAGCCTCACACTCTCTCTCGTTGGTCTGTTCTAGACCAGACCGGGACCAGGACCGGATCAGTGCCTTGGACTCCTTTAGAACCTGCACAAAAGAAGAGCGGGTTTAGACCGGGTTTAGACCCTGCTGCGACCTCTTAGTACCTTTCCCTTCATTTAAAAGTCCCAAGACCTCCGCCGCGACCATATTTGGAAACATGTTTTTGGATCCAAATCTCTTCCTAAAAGTTCAGCATTCGATTTTATGATGAAATGTTCATGTTCTCAGCTCGAGTTTAGGAAACCGACTTACGCAAGAAACTAAAAACACGCATGAAACTAAAAACACACGTTAGAAATTATAAACACGTATGAAACTAAAAACACACGTGTCAAACTAAAAACACGCATGAAACTAAAAACACGCATGAAACTAAAAACAGCACAGACCCAGAGGACAAGGGTTTTGTTTATTAGAAATACACTAGAGGCGGGGCATCTGGCTTACCTGAGCGTCGGCTGACAGCAGCTCTCTCACTCTGGCTTGGACTTCCTGACTGAACGTGTGAGGCCACAAAACCTGAGACACCAAACCTTTGGAACAAGCCTCCTGAGCTGTTAGCCTGCGTCCTCCGAGGAGCAGCTCCCCCGCCTGGACAAGAGAGGAACAACAAGAGTCAGAGCAGCAGCTCCCCCGCCTGGACAAGAGAGGAACAACAAGAGTCAGAGCAGCAGCTCCCCCGCCTGGACAGAGAGGAACAACAAGAGTCAGAGCAGCTCCCCAACCTGGACAAGAGAGGAACAACAAGAGTCAGACCAGCAGCAAGCTCCCCCGCCGGACAAGAGAGGAACAACAAGAGTCAGAGCAGCAGCTCCCGCCTGGACAAGAGAGGAACAACAAGAGTCAGAGCAGCAGCTCCCCAACCTGGACAAGAGAGGAACAACAAGAGTCAGAGCAGCTCCCCGCCTGGACAAGAGAGGAACAACAAGAGTCAGAGCAGCAGCTCCCCGCCTGGACAAGAGAGGAACAACAAGAGTCGAGCAGCAGCTCAGCTTCCCCGCCTGGACAAGAGAGGAACAACAAGAGTCAGAGCAGGCTCCCCCGAGCAAGAGAGGAACAACAGAGTCAGAGCAGCCTCCCCGCCTGGACAAGAGAGAACAACAAGAGTCAGAGCAGCAGCTCCCCGCCTGGACAAGAGAGGAACAACAAGAGTCAGAGCAGCAGCTCCCCCGCCTGGACAAGAGAGGAACAACAAGAGTCAGAGCAGCAGCTCCCCGCCTGGACAAGAGAGGAACAACAAGAGTCAGAGCAGCAGCTCCCCCGCCTGGACAAGAGAGGCCTGAAAGAAGAGGAACAACAAGAGTCAGAGCAGCAGCTCCCCGCTGCCTGACAAGAGAGGAACAACAAGAGTCAGAGGCAGCTCCCCCGCCTGGACAAGAGAGGAACACAACAAGAGTCAGAGCAGCAGCTCCCCGCCTGGACAAGAGAGGAAACAACAAGAGTCAGAGCAGCAGCTCCCCCGCCTGGACAAGAGAGGAACAACAAGAGTCAGAGCAGCAGCTCCCCCGCCTGGACAAGAGAGGAAACAACAAGAGTCAGAGCAGCTCCCCCGCCTGGACAAGAGAGGAAACAAAAGTCAGAGCAGCTCCCCGCCTGGACAAGAGAGGAACAACAAGAGTCAGAGCAGCATCCCCCGCCTGGACAAGAGAGGAACAACAAGAGTCAGAGCAGCTCCCCCGCCTGGACAAGAGAGGAACAACAAGTCAGAGCAGCTCCCCCGCCTGGACAAGAGAGGAACAACAAGAGTCAGAGCAGCTCCCCCGCCTGGACAAGAGAGGAACAACAAGAGTCAGAGCAGCTCCCGCCTGGACAAGAGAGGAACAACAAAGTCAGAGCAGCTCCCCCGCCTGGACAAGAGAGAACAACAGAGTCAGAGCAGCTCCCCGCCTGGACAAGAGAGGAACAACAAGTCAGAGCAGCTCCCAGCCTCAAGAGGAACAGCAGAGCAGCTCCCCCGCCTGGACAAGAGAGGAACAACAAGAGTCAGAGCAGCTCCCCCGCCTGGACAAAGAGAGGAACAACAAGAGTCAGGGCAGCTCCCCCGCCTGGACAAGAGAGGAACAACAAGAGTCAGAGCAGTCACCTGGTCCTGTCACTCACCGCGGCAGGGCCCATGATCAGGGGCAGGGTGTAGGAGCTGCACCCATCGGGGGTGTGGCCGTACTGGGCGTAGGGCGTTTGGATCCAGGCTTTCTCATTGGCCCAAACCACATCACACAGAGCCAAGATGGCCGCCCCCAGACCTACGGCTGGACCGTTCACCGCGGCAACCAGCGGCTTCGGGAAGGTCACCAGGCAGTGCACGAACGACCTGCAGAGACAGAGGTCAGAGTGTGTGTGCGCGTGCGTGTGTGTGCGTATGTGTGTGCGTGCGTCTGCACATGTGTGTGCGTGTGTGTGTGTGTGTTTGTGCGAGTGTGCGTGTGTCTGCACATGTGTGTGCGTCTGCACATGTGTGTGCGTGCATGTGTGTGTAAGGAGTACCTCAGGGCCTCTGCCATGCGGGTGCTCTCCCTCTTGCGGTCCTCAGTCAGTTTGGGGATGAACCAGAGGAAGTCGAGTCCGGAGCAGAAAACAGGTCCCACAGACGTCAGCAGCAGAAGCTTTGAGTCGTCACAGGCTGCGGTCGCCATGACGCCCTGCAGCTCCCGCATCACCTGTCAGAGACGCACCTGTCAACACCTGTCCAAACCTGTCGAAGCTTGTTGGCCCCCCAACGGCCCCTGTCAGCACCTGGTTTTGTCCTGGTTTAGGCCCGGTTCAGGCCCGGTTCAGACCCAGTCTTACCTCAGGATTCAGAGCGTTGTTCTGCGAGTTCCGCGTCGACAAGACGATGTGTGTGAAGCCATCCTGCTTGCGCACCACCAGATGGCGATATCGATAAGCACTCTCCGTTTGTCGTACGCTGAAGCGCAGCCGTTTGTCGAAGCGTTCGTCCATTCGCCGCTTCGTCGCAGAAACTGAAACGCCATTAGCCACGCCCTCCATCAGCGTCGCACCTGGAGCCAGAGAAACACATTTAATTGTCCGGGGCAGCAGCAGGGGGTCAGCAGCAGGGGGCAAAGCAGCAGGGGGCAGCAGCAGGGGCAGCAGCAGGGGCAGGGGGCAGCAGCAGGGGGCAGCAGGGGGCAGTGCCAGCAGAGTTTCACGCTGACGGGTTTTTGAGTGTCGATCAGCTGTAGTTTAAATGAAGCGTCTGGTGACGGGGCGGAGCAGCTCGGACCGTGTTGGACCGTGTTTTCCCAGGTTTGTGGGCAAAGTTTAGGTTTAGGGCTGCAGCTATCGATTATTTTAGTAATCGAGTAATCTATCGTTTCTTTCCTTCGATTAATCGAGTAATCGGTAATTTTTTTTTGTACATTCAGTAAACCATTTAAACGCATTTTAAATCATTTTTTAGATAAACGTTATAGCTCATAGTAATAAACAAATACAAAATAAGGAATTTCTGCTTAAAATAACACATTTTATTCTTAATTTCATATAAATTTGTCCCAAAACAGCAACATTTCACTTCAGTCCAAACTGTTCTGTTTGTATATAAAGAATATATATAAAGGACTTCATTCACTTGTCACAGACTGTAAACAGTTACAGTCGCTCTGTCACGTCACTTAAAATAAGATGTGACAGTTTTGCCGTTTTGGCTCGCGTGACCGGTCACTTTGGCTCCGCGTCTCGGACTTTCTGTTTCACAACACATTATTCTAACATAACCGCGGTCCTCGTGCTGTTTCCATGTGCATTGGCTGTTTAAAAGTACGACTGTGACTGGGAAGCAGAGTTGTTGAGTGGGGGAGCGCGGGGGTCCGCGGTGGCGTGTCGAAGGCGCGGGGGCTCGGGTGGGCGGAGCTAGATGCGGTGTTTAGAGTTGCAGCTCGGGATTATTACAATAGATCCATGGCTCTTTCACTCATCAAAACTCTTTAAAACTCTTTCAAACGCGCCGCTCACTTCCTGTTGCGGCCTTCGTCAGAGCGGAACAAGCTCCGTGTGAAACAAAAGCGCCACAAGTCGTTCTGCGCGCCACAGATTCACGTGTTTTTAATTAAATATGTAAATTAAACTAATCATCGAAGCAATAAAATAATAATCGAAGCTTTTTTGTAATCGAATTATTCGATTTACTCGAGTAATCGTTGCAGCCCTATTTAGGTTAAGCCCACGAAGGAGCGTGTGGCGGTGTAAACCTGTTCAGACCTGTCCTTGCTATGGCGCTGCGTCAGGGGCCGCGTCAGGGGCCGCGTCAGGGGCCCAAGACACGCGTCCACATGGATTTTTAATGTAAACTGGGCGGTGTGGGCCGAGCCGCTGCGGGCCGAGTCAGATCACGTCATGGTTCACCTGATCCTCACTGAAGGCTGAAGCTCTCCAAACCTGCGGTGAGAGACTTCATGGTCATTTTTACTTTCCCTCTGCTGCCCCCTGTGTTGAGGTCACTAACCGTTTCCCGGAGGTCTCATGTGGACCAGGTTCACAGGGAGCCGAGCCTGGGCCTGGTTCTGGTTGGGACCTGGTCTGGGCCTGGTTCCCATTCGAGCTCGTTCTTCTCCTGGTCCCAGAGCGGCTTTGGGTCCCGACGCACTGGGTCTGTGTTTGACGGGAGATTATGAAATCATTATCACACAATTATTATAACGGCACAAACGATGTGCACGACTCCAAGGGGATTTGAGAAGTGTAATAGACACATGACCCCTGACCCCCGCTGACCCTCCGTGACCTCAGAGAGCCGGCCCACTCGCAGGCACACAGTCCGGCAGAGGTCTGGGTTGGTCCTGCTCCTGGACTCGGATCATGGGGCAACGTCTTCGGGACCAGGATCTTGATCCCAGACCTGTTCAGGTTCCTGAGGCTGTGGGCGGGCTGCTG
Source organism: Chaenogobius annularis (assembly GCA_015082035.1). NCBI lineage: Eukaryota > Metazoa > Chordata > Actinopteri > Gobiiformes > Gobiidae > Chaenogobius > Chaenogobius annularis. Next base: position 57,180 of record BJKM01000933.1, read on the forward strand.
GAGGCAGAGCTGGGGGTGGTATTCATCAGTCTGTGGGTGGATCTCTGCAAGACTCGGTGACGCTTTGCAACAAAACAAACATGACGAATGTAAATGGGCCTGGAGAAGAAACTCCGAGCTAACGCCCGGAGACACAGCAACGGCGAGCTAAACGCCCGGAGACGCAGCAACGGCGAGCTAACGCCGGAAGAACGCCAGCCATACGGCGAGCTAACGCCGGACAGACCGCAGCACCGGCGAGCTAACGCCCGGAGACGCAGCAACGGCGAGCTAACGCCCGGAGACGCAGCAACGGGCGAGCGCTACCCGAGACGCAGGCAACGCGGAGCTAAGACGCCCGGAGACGCAGCAACGGCGAGCCTAACCCCGGAGACGGAAGCAACGTGCGAGCTAAACGCCCGGAGCACCAGCAATGCCCGAGCTAACGCCGGAAAGACGGGTGGTTGTGCGTATGTGTGTGACCTTTAAGTGCGTGTCCTTTGCGTGTGTTGTGTCTGTGCGTGTGCGTGTCCTGTAGGTGGGGCGTTCCTGTAGGTGGCCGTGTCCTGTGCGTGGGCGTGTCGCTTGTGCGTGGGGCGTGTCCTGTTGGCGTGGGCGTGTCCTGTTTGCGTGGGCGTGTCCTGTTGCGTGGGCATGTCCTGTGGCGTGGGCGTGTCCTCATGCGTGGGCATGTCTAATGCGTGGGCATGTCCTGTGCGTGTCCTCTGCGTGTGTGTGTCCTGGTCGTGGGACGTGTCTGTTGCGTGTCCTGGTGCGTGTCCGTTGGCGTGGGCATGTCCGTCGCGTGTTCCTGTTGGCGTGTGCGTGTCTGTTGCGTGGGCGTGTCTGTTACGTGGGCGGTGTCTGTGCGTGGCGCGTGTCCTGTGCGTGGGGCGTGTCCTGTGGGGCGTGTCCTACTCTTTGGATGAGCCGCAGGTTAAACTCCTGCTACATGTGGCGAGCAGCTCTCCAGATGTTCTTTCTGGTTCCCACGTGTCACAGTCTGAACCGTAACCCTCTCCACCTGACCAGGGTACTGCATCTGCCCCTGGACAATAGTGCGCCGCCGGTCCACGATACGTCTCACCTGCAGACAGCCCAGAGGACCCCCAGACTTCAGAGAGGAACCGCCAGAACTTAAGAGAGGACCCCAAGACTTCAGAGAGAACCGCTCAGAACTTCAGAGTAGGATCCCGACTTCAGAGAGGACCAGATTTCAGAGAGGACCCCAGCTTCAGAGAGGACCATGGACTTCAGAGAAGGACCGCCAGACTTAGAGGGACCTTAAGACTTTCAGAGAGGACCCCAGACTTCAGAGGAACCCCAGACTTAGAGAGGACCAGAACTTTCAGAGAGGACAGACTTCAGAGAGGACCCCAGAATTCAGAGAGGACCTAGACTTCAGAGAGGACTCTAGAACTTCAGAGAGGACCCAACCGATATAAGCATTAAACTTAACCAATACCTTTAACCTTTACTCTATTACATTTACTTACTTGTAAAATAAAATCTCTAAAATAAACATGACTTCGAAACAGATAAAGTGCTGAGTCCAAACTAAAGCACAGCGTTAGCGTTAGCATTAGCGTTAGCATTAGCCTCAGCCTCACCTCATACAGATCCTCCTCGGTTTCCATGGAGACTAGAGGGGCATGCACGGCGGTGTTCGCGTCTGAGGTGCGCACGCTGGCCCGGCTTCGTTCCAAACGTCCTGTGGACCTGGAGGTACGGACAGTTTGACCCGTAGTCCGTGCTGTTAGCTGGTAGCCAGCTGTTTTAGCCCACCGTTCTTCTTCTGGTTTCCGGCAGACTAGGTTGCCTATCGGCACGTTGCTGCCTTTCTGGTTGAATCGGGAATTACAACCAGCCAAGGGGTCTGTCACGTAAGTGCAGAGTGGGCCCATGAGGTTAGGGCAGAGTGGGCCCATGGAGGTTAGGGAGAGTGGGCCCCATGAGGTTAGTGCAGTGGGCCCCAGAAGGTTAGTGCAGATTCGGCCCATGAAGGTTAGGGCAGAGTGGCCCCATGAGGTTAGGGAGCCTTACAAAATAGTATAACTTCGAGTAACAATTTTTTAGGTTATCTTGAGTACACTTAAGTATACTTTTTTATAGTATATCAAGTATATTCAGAATGCAAGTGTAGCTATCAGTTTTACTAGAAGTATACTTCTTGGACTTAAATTGGCCCACTTTTAAGTTTAGCATAAAGTACACTTCTAAGTATATTATAAGTAATTTAGGAGTAACTTTTAAGTTTTACTGGTCATAAACTGAAAGTGTACATTTAGTTTATGTATAGTAAACTTAAACTACTTTTAAGTAGACTTTTAGTATTACTACATAAAAACTTCAAGTCTTACTCTTTAATTTCATTATAGTAAACTCAAAATGCACTTCAAAGTAAACCTTTAGTTTTAACTACCTAAATCTTCAAGTCTACTTTTATTCATTTATAGTAAACTCAAAATGCCCTTCAAAGTAAACCTTTAGTTTACTACCCTAAATAGCTTAAGTCTACTTTTAAATTATTATAGTAAACTCAAAATGCACTTCAAGTAAACTTTAGTTTACTACCTAAAATACTTCTTAAGTCTACTTTTAATTCATTGAGTAACTCAAAATGCATTCAAGTAACCTTAGTTTACTACTAAATACTTTTCAGTCTACTACTTTTTAGTTTATTTGTAAACTTTAAAATGTAAATTCTAAGTAAACCTTTAGTTTAGCTACTTATACATTTTAAGTCACATTTTTTAGTTTAGTGAGAGTAAACTTTTAAAAACTTCAGTTACAGTTAATTCACTCCGTAGTATAACTTCTAGTCCAGCAGCGACCATGTGCAATGCCTATTGTTGAAGGAACACAAATAGACAATCTCACCTTATTTATTTAAACATATTCATGAATCATCAAAATGCAAATTGAACAGACTGTTAATTTGAATGTGTATTATGTTAAATCAACTTTTTCCAGCTTTCTATTATGCTTTCTCTATTAAGCATCAAAACATGGCCTGAAGTGATTTTTCCAAATGAATGTGGTGAGTGAAGGCACAGACACATTAAGTCTTGTTCCACAACCTAGTTAACCACGAAGCTCTACTCGGCTCTCGAGCGTCGCACATTCGGCCCCTTCATACGCCCGCGGACCTTCATAGCCAACGGCCCTTCATACGCCACACGGCCCGTTCATATCGCCCTCTTTCAAGCAACAGACAGAGCAAGAGTTTAAAAAACAAACTTGAAACTATGGTAGAAAGGGTTCTGCAGGTAAGTTTATCTGGACTTTTTTGAGATCAAGATGGAGCTGCTTTGAGTTATTTATCCAGTAAATATTTATCTCCAAAACAGTGTCCTGATACTACGTAAAACATTTCCAACGTTGAGACACTCCCGAACAAATGAGGATTTACACAAACTGAAATATAACATTTAAACAAAGGTAACATAGTGGCCTCGGTTAAATGTTTACGTTTTTTTTTGGCAGAACTTTTTTTATATCCTTCATTGTTGCATCTTTTTCTATGATCCTTCGAATGTTTTGTGCGTCTTCATTTTCTGGGAATTTTGACAGTGCCGTTGGGCTACAAAAAAAGCATACACACACCAAAAAGTAAACATTAATAAATATAGCAGCATTTCAGATAACTAATTACATCTAAATCACATAATCACTTTGGATTCACGTTCAATTCATATGAAGCATATGTGTCAACCAGTTGACAATTCCAATATAGTTCTCCTATCATTTCCAATCAATTATAAACTATACACTTTTAAAAATTATAAAACTCACCTATAATTGCATCAAGTTTGTCAATATCCAGTTGAGGCTTTGGTCTAGCTTCTTTCCTGTCAGGCTGGAACTTGAAAATGTTTCCCTCCGAAGACCAATACAGCACGTTCGCCAATGTATACGGAGGGGGTTTGAGGGTCTCAGGGAGGTTTAGCTTCTGCTTTTGCCAACTTTTACATCAGGAGCCAGGCATAAGAGACACCGTGCAAACAGAATATTGCAGTTGTAATGAATCATCCATAAGGTGATGAATTATACAACAGTATGAAGAGAAAATGAAGGAAAGCAAGAAAAACTGTGAAAACAACACTTATACATTTAACCTTTCAACAGTTTCTCCTCCTGTGGTCTGGTTGACCTGGTTGCAGTCTTGTGTGGAGTCCTGGGGATTGGGTTAGACCTGGTTCAGTTTCTGTTTGGAATAAATGTAAAAGTGGGTCTCGACAGTTTTCAGTTTGTTATAATTAAGTCCTAGCAGAACAAAACACAAAGCTTTGGCCACATCTCACGCACTACGGCACGCACACCACAACGTAGCATTATATGTAGATTATATTATTATTACTTTAACCTGTTTCTTCTCCTGTCCTGTTGCCGTGCAATCTGCTGCTGCTTTTCATCAGATCTTTGTTTAAATGCATGATCATTTGGTCTGAAGCTTTTTGAGCCGGACAGGGCCGTCTTTGTTTTTGCCTGTTAAGTGGAACATTTCCAAGTTTATTGATAAAAGCACATAATACATGAAAAACAAACAAAAACTATTGTTTAACAAAGGTATACATTTTCAGCAGGACTATATTTTACTCAGGCTATATATTCATAATTTGAAGAATTTTTTTATAAAATTCTTAATTTCATTGTATTTTTAAGTGAGTTGATAGTTTGCGAGTGTTTTCTTTTCTCATATAGGCATTTCATTGGATTGTTGACTGCGTGTGTGTGTGTGTGTGTGTGGTGTGTGGTCAGGTCAGAAGAAGACATAAGTCTCAGGATGTAACGCTGTTTTTTCTTTTTTCCTGACTGCTCTTCTTCACTTTGCCTGCTTTTGGCTTTAATCTTTCCTTTTCTCCTCCTGGTGCTTGGCCTGTAGTAAATGTCTTTTGCCTTATAAGGCCTCTCTCTTGCTGCACAGTTCCTGAATAGTTGTCTGTAAAGATATAAGAACAATAAGTTAATTAAATGAATACTTTCTACCATAACCTCATGAAGCTGCATAATGGAGATTTTATTGTAACATTACATAAAAACTCCAAAAAAAAATAAAGCGCCATTCAAGTGTATTCTGACATAAACGTTCAGGCTTGTAACGTCAAAAATGTTCCATCGATATGTTTCCCATTATCTTTTTTTCTGAGCTACAGACTGGGCCAACTACTACTGAATTTTGCCCTGTTTAACATTAACCTTAGGCTAACGTTAGTTTTCAATTGTTTATTTAATTTAACATGGAATGTTTTACATTGAACATTATATAATTTAAGATGTGTTCAAATTGACATTATACGTTTATAAAGTAAAAACCAGTGTGGAGTATCAAAAATGTGAAGAGGTCGAGTCGGTTACGTCTAGGGCGCGGTGTCTCAGGTTGTAGTATCGCTTGCGTGCGGGATCATCTGGGGAGTCTTAATCTAACGAGACATTATTTAAGATTGTGTAGTGGTAGATGATCAGGAGAGTTAGTGCATTTTGGATGTGGACTGGTCATTTGGGGAACGGTATAGGCTTGGATACAGGGGCGACAGTGTGCAACTGATAAGCGTACGCTTAATTTAAGAGGCAGGTTCTGTTAAGCAGCGTTGTAGTAGTTAAAAGATACGATTACTCATAGGCTAAGTGAGGTCGTGGATTCCAGAACGCATGTGATGAACGACCGGTTTTTAGAAGTGCTGATCACCGTGTATGCTGCTGGTATAGCCTTCGTTATATAAATGGGTGTGAGATCGGGGCTGGAGGAATGTAAACACAGGATAAGTCATTCTCCGCTTGATCGGCGAGACTGTATGATGGGCTGAGAGGATTTCTCGACTCGCGTTGAAGTTCGGGATTAGGGTAGGACATTCTAGTCGGTATCTATGAAGCTAGACTATTGGCTGTTTTAATGCAGAACTTGAGGCGTTAACGCTATTATACATAATGTTTCAGATTCTGATGTTAGAGGAGGTATTTGTGCGAATGATACTGAATCATTGCGGGGTAAGGCTTCGAGTGAGTCATCGGTTCTAGTGCAAGGCGACGTCTCTGTGAGTAACCGTGGCGTTTGAATGATTAGTGAAGTGGTTTATCTGGCCACTGACGATGTCAGTGCAAAGTTAGAGTATGCCGCTCTTTGAGAAATAGGATAGATGTGAATGGGTCATAGAGACATGCAATATGTACTGAGGTAGGGACCGCTGAGTGTGGTTCAGTTACACGGGTATTGTGAGTGGCGTTAAATCAAGTAAAAAGTATAGTGCGATGTGTTAAACCTGTCAAGACAATGGTCTCGAAGGGTAAGTCAGACTAATGGTGGAAGCAGTGTTAGGGATTCGTATGGGCTGCATTACATGCGTGGGTCTGGATCGTGTGGGGTGTACTTGAACTGCGCTCTGAACGAGGTGTACGAGGTTCGTGCGCACGGCAAGTCTGAAAGAAGCGCAAATTCATATAAGGGCGCGAAAGGACTATCGCGAGATTTGAACGTTATTTTTCGTTAGCCAATCGTGGATGTAGTACCGCGAGACTATATTCCGTACGGCGAGACTACTATCGTACCGGGATACTATCCGGTAGATACGCAGAGAATTGGCGATAACGGTTCGGGACTTATAAAGGCTATTTGGAAGACAACACAAGACGGAATTCCACGACCGAAACGGTACGGATTGGAAGGTAAGTTATCCCTAGACGCAAAATGCGGCCGGCTGCTTCCAAATCCTATAACTTGTTGATCTTACTGGATAGTAGGTGGAGTTGGCATTGCCGCGCAGGTGGAGTTAGCATGCGCAGGTGCGTTAGTCATCGTTTATACACATTTAGGGCACTTCACTCATGCCGTTTGTTTGCTCATTCATTCTGCTGAATAATTAGAAATGTTTGAATACTTGAAAAAAGTGAGTCGGTTAAATTTGCGTTGAAGAGTCGCTTTTAAGAGATTAAGTTTGCAGGATACATTTTGAAGACGAAAGAACTCGTCTGGTACTCTCATTGGGTTTCAAATGTAATTAAGTATGTATAAATGTAATGTTATTGCTATTTTAGTTTTAAGATCAACTGTTAAATATGAATTGATTCTTGCTTCATAACTGTTTATGATGTTATTTATAGAAGATAAATACTCTGGGCCTTTCAATTCAATTAGTCACTGTAATTTTTTGCTTTTTTACTTAATGCAGGGCACAAGAAGTTGAGTGAAAATGAAGCTGACGTGAAGACGGACGCTGAAGACGATAGCTGAAACGATTGCTTAAAATGGCAAGTTTGTGTGATACTTTAATTTGGGTTAAATGGCAAGTGCTCTAACAATAAGAATCTATTTGTAAATCTTAATTTGAGGTCTATAAAAAAGATGCTTTGAGAGTTGGCTAATTTGCATAGTAACAAATAGTGGCGTTTATATTTTGGATGTTACATTAAACGAAGTAAACTGTAAATCTATATGGTAATTGACAAAAAGTGGATTAAATTGGCTCTTTATGGGAAGAGAGCTAATAGCCTACTTTTATGTTACCTAACATGTTAATTTGATATATATTTTCTGCTGAATGCTTTATTTTTAATGCTTTATAAATGTATGGGCTCTTTATTAATGTGATTCTATAATATTGTTTTGCGCTTAGTTGTCATTGTTATCCTCATTTAATTTTTTCGAATCATTTTATGTGCTTATAAAAATATTTTTGTTCTTTTTTCGCATCGAGCAGGAGGACAACAGTGACTCTAACATGATGACACTGAGCTGACTGAAGTGGTGCAAAGTGAAAGTAAGAGGCTTGAGGGTGAAGAAGAAACATTCCTTCATTAATTTTTTGGGTCCTAACATCAAAACATTCTCAACCATCTTGGGTTTCAGACCAACATTCTACAGGCCAGTAATATTTCAGCAGACGGGGGCAGCTAAAAAGAATTCCGGTATGCCAATTTTGGTTGTAATCACATAGAAGTTAATAAATCTAGTCACTTAGTAGAGATTTGCCGTGTAATCTAAAAGGTAAATTAACATTTAATCTGACAAAGTACAATGTGATCAATAGGAGGATTCTGGTGCTTGCCCACTGAGATTATGACATACATTCTAGATATTGAACATTAAATTGGTTGTTTTTCAGATTCTAGAGATTAGGATGATGTCATGACCTCACATATGGAAGTACTGAGTTTTTTTTGTAACTAGATTTTGTAATATCAGTTATTTACAATTAAAATCTTAATTTTTGATCAAGACATTTTAGTTTAGTTGTAATGTTCTGAAACTCAGAATCATTGTTAGTTATTTTCCTGTTCCAATTCTATTAAATGATTGGCCCTTTAGATGTGGTGATGCCTCTGACACGCATAATAATCCATAACATTTAAATAGATCTCGGATTGATACGTAACAATCAAAACCTGTCCAGCATCCATAGTTTATACATTTGCAAAACAGTCTAAAAAGTTAACAAGAAATTGAGCAAGTCGAATAGACTTGCTGGGTATCTACTAGTAAAAATATGGTTCACTCTATATGCCAAATTACCGTTTTTTAATGAAAAAATTTTACGCTGAAAATATATTGTTCATGCATAGATTTTTCAGAATGATAATATAAAATTTGGCATTTATTAAAACTTATCTAATCCTGTTATAGTGTGATAAGGTAGTGTTATTTGGTTGTTCCCTAGCTATTTTGTGTATTTTTTTTTTATAATGACTCGTTTTTATCTCTATGGAGGCGTGAAGGCATTATTTTCTAAAACTCTTATCACTGAGCTACTGCACATTTTATTAGATTTGCAATCTGACCAAAACATTTTTCTGGGCTAGTTAGAAGAGTGCCCTTTTTAACTTAAACCACTGTTAAAAGATGAACATAATTGCGGGAGGCCCCGCAATTCCACCAAAAATACTGTGCAATTTTTCGTTTGGATCGCAATATTTTTGTGGGTTTACATTCAATATTACGCAAAGGCTATAGACATCCATTCTGTATTTGACAATTATTTGTCCGAATAATATTGAATTGCGTATTTTATTGATTTGTGTGTTTTCCATCTCTTAGGCAAAAAAAGATGCAGGAGCACGCCCATTGTATCCGGGCGCTCCACTTTCAAGAGCAGAGAGGCGTACTCATGCTCGATGTCCTAAGTGTTTTGTGGCATAATCTGACATGAAGCACTGACCCATTTGCTGGAAATGTTTCAACATCATAGTTCCCGGGTTGATCCATCTTCACATTATCTATTTCAAAAAGAAATAGCACAATGTTCAAGAGTTCAAAATGCATGCATTTTTGGCCCCCTTTTGTATCAGTTTATTGAACCAGAATTTTTAAATGTCTTCATTTTGTTTGGTCCTGGTAAAACCATCTTATGGTTAACATTCTTAACGCTTATTAGTAAAGAAGCAATCAATCATTGGAGACTGAAGGTGTTGAATGGGAAGATGCACAAGGAAATCATCAATGGAAAGCGTTTGTGTAAAGAATCACCGACATATAGTTTTAATTTATACATGAAGTGAAAGAACTGGTAATTTAGGCGCCATTTATGGCCTGATATAATATTGAAGAAATGTGTTGTTTGAAATTGTTTGATAACTGTACATTCCACCTTGCAAATTCATATAAACGCGACTAATGATGTCATGTGTGACAACATTAAAGTATTAATAGATGACCACAAAAGTCATGTGAATATTTCTGCAATAAATGTGAAGAGAATATTGTCTTTCTGTCTGGTTCATTAACAGTGGGTGCATGCAAAGGAGCTCACAGCTCAGTCCTCAGTGACTTAGATTGCATGCAGATCACAACAAATATAAGCTGAATAAAATGTATGAATATTTATACACACACGGCGAAAACTGTATACTAGTACACAAAGTTTCTTGAAGTTTTAGTGTATTTTATTAGTATACTTTTCTAAGTTACTTAGAATTACTGTTAAGTTATGTTCCAAATAGTAATTTGAACGTAAACTTAAAGTAAACTATAAAATTATTAGTCTAAAATAGTATACTTAAAATACACTTGAATTACTTCTTTTTGGTAAGGGAGAGTTGGGAACATGAGGTTGGGAGAGTGGGCACCATGAGAGTTGATAGGCCAGAGTGGGGCGCATGAGGTTAGGGCAGAGTGGGCCGCATGAGGTTATGGCAAGAGTGGGGCCCATGAAGGTTAGGCGCAGAGTGGGCCCATGAGGTTAGTGCAGAGTTGGGCCCATGTGTTGGGGATGAGTGGGCCATGAGGTTTAGTGCAGAGTGGGCCCATGAGGCTAGTGCCAGAGTGGCTATGAAGGTTAGGGCAAGTGCCATGAGGGGTTAAGGGCAGAGTATATTATTTAAATTATACAAAAACAAGAAAACAAACGAAGAGCAAGACAAAATATAATAATAAAAATGATAATTGTAATAATAATAAGATGACCAAACCGTAACGTAGCCCTACATTACGTAAGTCCCATTTGTCCAAAGTTTAATCAAATATGTTATTTTGAATTTGAGTCTGAATGCAATTTTTTTCATTTGTCTGATTGTCTGTTCCTATGTCCTTGATTGTTGGTGAGGTTTGGGTCATCCATTTCTTTTTTGCCACCAAAAGTACATTCAACGGTAATCCATGTCTTTGTTGTCCATGGGCAGGAGTTCTGAGGCCAAGTTCCAAAGTTTAGTGCTCTCATGTTCAAATGATCAAAAACAGTCTGCAGGAGCCGCTTGTGAACTTTAGTCAATATTTCCTGATATATTCTGGTTTTTTTTTGGCCGAGGCGACAGCCATGAGCTCTGCCCTCAAAACTGCCTCAGCTGCATCCCAGAGAATGGGTGGAGACGTCACGTTGTCCTTTACGTCCGATCATCGGTCTTTACATACGTCTAATTGTCTTTAGGTACGTCTCATGTTATCTAAGTACGCATGATTGTCCTTTCGTCCGTCTTCAGTCTTTACGTCGTTCACTCTCGCTCTCTTACCGTACGTCTCATGGTCTACACTTCGTACCGCTCTAATGAGCTACTCTCTTCACGCTACCGTTCATGGTCTTTACGTACGCTCATTGACTTCTACGTACGTCTCCCATGGTCCTTCCGATCACGATACTAACATAGGATCTTTACGTACGTCTCAACTCAATGGTCCTTTACGTTACGTTATGTCCTTTTAGTACGTATCAATTGTTCCTTTACGTACGTTCTACATTGATCATATCAACTAGTAAATCATACATGGTCTGTTAACAGTACGTCTCATCGGTCCTTTACGTACGCTCATTGGTCCTTTACGTAACGTCTCATGGTCCTTTATTACGTACCCTTTACGTACGTCTCATGGTCCTTTACGTACGTCTCATGGTCCTTTACGTACGTCTCATGGTCCTTTACGACTCATGGTCCTTTACGTACGTACGTCTCATGGTCCTTTTAAAGTCGCTGCTCACAGGATGATGACATTTCAGTCACTAATGTGTAAGAATCAGAACAGTTTGATTTATAGTTTTATTTTGGAGAAAATGTCAAACAAATGTATTTCTCCACAAAGAAAAGCACATTTAGACAAAATAAATCTCTTTACAGTTAAATTACATTTATCTTTATATTCTGTGGAGTTTCTCTAACCCGCTCCAGACCCCGCTCCAGACCCCGCTCCAGACCCCGCTCCAGACCCGGTTTAGACCTTGGTGGCCCTCCACTCTTTTCCTTCGGTCAAAGCTCGGGGTTCATGGATGAAGACGCTGTAGTGAACGCCCTGATTGGCTGCTGCTCGTACAAACTTCCTGTTTGCCGTCATAGTAACGGCGTGGAGTGTGTCTCCGGTGCCAAAGATGGCGATGGAGCGCGGTGTGACGGCAGCGCTGGGCGTGAGGGCGAGTGTGCGTGCCGAGGGCTGGTCGGTTATCACGGTGACGCTCCGCAGAAGCGACTCGGCGCGTTGCTTCTCCTTTTCTCCACCCAGAGTCACCAAGATCTGTCGGAAGTCTTTGACGGCGGCGGCGCACGCCACCAGCTCTTTCCCGGCCATGAAGTCGTGCAGCGCGGGCAGAACAGGTGCCCGCCGCTCATCCGCCGCCTGCTCCGTAAGCACCACCTCCCTAAACACTAAGCCACACCCACCGTGAGTGAGCGAGGACACCAGCGTGAGCAACGTCGACACGTCGAGGTTCACACGGCAACACGACGGAGGAACCACCGGAGCCGGGAACGACAGCCGAGACACCGCCTGAGACCGGTCCAGACACGTCAGAGGCCCAGGGTCCAAGTCCGAGTCCTGGCCCGAGTCCTGGCCTGAGTCTGGGTCAGAGTTCGAGTCAGAGTTCGGGTCAGAATCCTGGTAAAAACGCAGCAAGTCCTTGGCCTTCTGCTCTGAGGGAAGGGTCAGACCCACTGCCTGGTCCTGGTCCTGGTCCTGATCCTGGTCTTGATCCTGGTCTTGATCCTGGTCTTGATCCTGGTCTTGATCCTGGTCTTGATCCTGGTCTTGATCCTGGTCTTGATCCTGGTCCAGGCCTGACTTTGGAACTCCCACAGTGCACCGCTCCCTAAGGAAAACAGCGTCAAACATTTGGACAGTTCATGAACGATGAAAGCGGTTCTTGTCCTAACCCGTCTCTGTTGCTCGGCCCCTCCTCCTCTGGCTCCGCCCCCCTGACCTCCACGACCTCGCCCGTCACGCTGATGCCGAGGCGCTGCAGTTCTTGAGCCATGGGTCGTGAGACGCTGTTGTAGAAGGCGAAGAGGACCCGAGGGTGCGTGTAGTGCAGCGGGTGCTGCGAGGCGGCCATTAAGAACTCTCGAGCCTGACCAATCACAGAACGATCTCCGAACTGTCCCCGCCCCTGCCACACGGCATGAAGCGCCTCGGCTTTACGTCCAACCGCTTTCACCCACAGCAGCCCGCCATCTGTGGACACACACTGTCATTACACCCACAGCAGAGCGCCCTCTGTGGACACACACTGTCATTACACCCACAGCAGAGCGCCCTCTGTGGACACACACTGTCATTACACCCACAGCAGACCCCCCTCTGTGGACACACACTGTCATTACACCACAGCCAGAGCGCCCTCTGGACACACACTGTCATTACACCCACAGCAGAGCGCCCTCTGTGGACACACACTGTCATTACACCCACAGCAGAGCGCCCTCTGTGGACACCACACTGTCATTACACCCACAGCAGACGCCCTCTGTGGACACACACTGTTATTACACCCACAGCAGAGCCCTCTGTGGACACACACTGTCATTACGACCCACAAGCAGAGCGCCCTTCTGTGGACACACCACTGTCATTACACCCACAGCAGAGCGCCCTCTGTGGACACACACAGTCATTACACCCACAGCAGAGCGCCCTCTGTGGACACACACTGTCATTACACCCACAGCAGAGCGCCCTCTGTGGACACACACAGTCATTACACCCACAGCAGAGCGCCCTCTGCAGATATAAGTCAACGCCTCTTCTTTCCGTTTTGTCAAAAAGGATTCAGTTGTAGTTGGATCACAGCTGACCATTCTCACCCTGGACATGGACTATTTGAGCCAATCCCCTCAGGCAGGAGGCTACGGTCCATCTGGACCAGAACCTACAAAAGTGTACTGGAAAGTGTACTCGTAGTACTTGTACACACCTGCCACCACGTCCACAGTGAGGTTCTTCTTGTTCTGGAGTTCGTCGGTGAAAGTGTAAATTCTGAGCAAAGCCACAACCGACTGAAGCGACTCGGCCGACTGCACCTGAGACAGAACCACATCATCAGTGTCACCTGAACCCTGAACCCTGAACCCTGACCCCGACACTGCTTGCACTTTTGTCGTTCGACAAATTTGTTCTTCACCAATTGGAGTTACAGCCGATTGGAGCACATTGTAAAGACAACTACAAGAATTGGTGGTTTTCAGATTCATAAGGCCAGATGGGGGCGCAAGAGACAGGTTTTCCTATGGGGGGCAAGAGACAGGTTTTCCTATTGATGACATTGTACTTCAATAGAAATAACAAAGATAAATTAACAAATGTCAAACTTGATCATTAATTTTAGTTCTCCCATCATGTTGTGATGTCATCTGAAATCCAGCAGAAACCTGGACCCTCTGGTCCTCTTCCAGGACCCTGATCCATCAGGCTTAAGTTTAGCCTGGTGTTTGCCCCTCGCCGCTCGTAATCAGCCCGGGCACTGATGCATGCTCGCTTTTATGAGCGTAAAAGACGTGGACTGACACGGCGCCACAGGGAGCCACAGGGCGCCACAGGGAGCCACAGGGAGCCACAAGGAGCCACAGGGAGTTCATTTTTAGAAAAATGGGGACAATTCTAAATGTGTTAGTTCCATGGTTAAGTTGGTTTGAGGTCGTTAACTGAGAATTAAACTAAACTGAATGTGGGCTCCAGCCAGGCTCCTGTGTGTGTCAGATGCCCTCCCTCCTGCCAACTGCAGTTTAAACTTCTACAAACATGTTCTGGGACTCTTGGGTTCAAGTGAAGTATTTGCACATAGCTCCACACTCCCCCTGGTGGCAGCACTTACCACGGCGCTGAGTTGTGTAAGGTTTGAGCTGTTCACGTGCGCGCCCTTCACGTGCATGCCTTTCACATGCGCGCCCTTCACGTGCGCATCACTCTGGATGCGTTGGAGAAACTTGAGTTCGGCGCGCAGTTTGTTACAGAGCTTCACCTTCCCATCTGCACCAATCAGACGCTCCGCTCGCTCCAGCAGCTGCTCCGCCAGAGCCATGCGCTCTGTTAGGACAGCCTGTGTCGCCATGGAGACCAGGGAGGGGCCTATGGAGACAAGGGCAGGGCTTAGACTTAGCTTTGTCAGAGTGAGCAGAGGTACTATTAGTACTAGAAGTATTATTTCAACACTTGATTTCAACACGATGTATTTGGGCCTCAGAACCTCTGCCGTTGGCCTTATGAACACTTCTAAACTCCTCCCACTTGAACTGCAATTCAACCACTCACAGCACTGTCACCTCTGCACATCTGTAAATTTAACTGTAAATTCTTGTGTACGTAGTAATGCCTATTTATATTTTTATTTTATACTATAGTCATTTTAAATCTAACGCATTCCCTTTTGATTTCATACAAGTTGTTTTTTGTTGAACCTTAACGCCGAAACAAGTTCCTATGTTTGTGAATTCTGTTCATTAGCAATGGCAATAAACCTTTTTCTGATAAATGATACCTCTGGAACATCCTTCTGGCGGCTGGGAAGAAGGCCATCATAAAGAAAAGGATGAAACAAATTACACCTACGTTCAAGGACTGGACTGACACCGTGATGGAGATACAAACGATGGGAAAAAACTACTTTTAGACAAATAGAATGGACTTTGGACTGGGTGGGGCAACTATAGTTGTGGATCTGATTGCAAACCACTCTGGGGGAACCCTCGTCTGTGGCTGCACCATTAGATGTCTCAAAGTACTGGTAAATCTAGAATCCATCTCCCAAATGAATACATAATGTAGGGTGAGTGATATCTGGAGAGCGCTGAGGCCTGATGCCCCCCAAATGTACACGTCATTAATTCATTACAAGTCTCTTTCACCAACAAAAGGCAACTGCTGTGGTGATTTTGGGAGTTACAAAAATAAATTGAATTGAATTTTTGAGTATATCGCTACAAGCTTGCTGCATCTACGTTTGGGCAGTTTCCCCCATTCTTCTGCAGAACCTCTCAAGCTCCATCAGGTTGGTTGTGAGCGTCAGTTCAGAGCCACTGAAGAGGGGCCTCCCTCCGGCCACACACAGGCCTGACTGCTGGTGCTGCAGAGATAGTTGTTCTTCTGAAAGCTTCTCCTCTCTCCACAGAGACACGCTGGAGATCTGTCAGTTTGCTCAGTTTGACTGGACCCAGCTCTAGGAAGAGTCTTGGTGGTGGTTCTGTACCCTAACCCATTCCTTGGACTTCATGTCTTGGTTTGTGCTCTGACATCACTGTTAACTGAGGGACCTTCTATAGACCTGCATTCCCCACAGGTGGACTTCAGTCAAGTTGGAGAAACATCTCAAAGGAAAAACCATGGACCTGAGCTCAATTCAGAGCGACATGGCAAACACTGTGAACACGTAAGTGATTTTTTATAATTTTTTATAAATTTGAAAACCTTATTTGACGTTATCGTTGTGGGGTATTGTTTGTGGAATTGTGAGGAAAATAATGAATGTAATCCAAGACCTGGAACATAACTAAATGAAAAATAAATAAATACTTTCAGGATGCATACATACACATATACACACATATACATCATTTTAATAGATGAATAATATCTCTTTGAGGATAATTTATGCTTTGAACCATTTCTTAACATTTGCACATACGACAAATAAATGCGATGTATTATTTGTATTATTTATCCACAACAAAGGACACGTGGTCTGTGTCTGCAGCGTTCTGGATCTGACGTAAGTTCAGCGAGATCAGCTGATTCGCTTTGAGCTAACAGTTAGCTTTAGCTTCGACCAAAACTAGGTTTATGTAACCTGGACCAAACCGGGACAGTCCGGGTCTCACCTCGGCGTGTTTTGGATCTGATCTGAGTCTAAAACTGGATCCAAAAAAGGGTCCAAACTGGGTCCGACACAGATCTTGCAGCGTAGCACGTTCTTCTTCTGCGTCTGCTTCTTCTTCTTCCTCTTCTTCGATGTTTAGTGGCAGCTTCCACCCAACAAGAAACACTGCCACCTTTAGGTTGAATAATAATAATAATAATAATAATAATAATAATAGATAGATAGATAGATAGATAGATAGATAGATAGATAGATAGATAGATAGATCTATCTTATCTATCTATTCTATCTATAATATATATATATAGTATTATAATATCAATATATGTATTTAATAATATCAATTATAATCCTAATAATTATTAGTACATGTATTAATATTAATAATAATGATGAATGATGATGATAGATGATGATGATGATAATAATGTGATGATGATAATGATAATAAGAATAATGATAATAATTAGATAATGATAATAATAATAATGATAATATAATGATGATAATAATAATAATGATAATAATAATAATAATGATTATGATAATGATGATGATAAATAATAATAATAATAAGAATAATAATGATAATAATGATAATAAGAATAAGAATAATGATAATAATAATGATGATGATAGTTAAATAATAATAATAATAATGATTGATGATAATGATAATAAGAATAATGATAATAATGATAATGATAATAATAATAATGATAATATAAATGATGATAATAATAATAAATAATGATAATAATAATGATTATGATTATGATAATGATGATGATAATAATATAATAATGATGATAATAATAATAATAATAATTTGATAATGATAATGTGAATGATGATGATGATTAATAATAGTAAACAATAAAATAAGATAATGATTGATAAGATTGATGATAATAATGATAATAAGAATGATAATAATAATAGATAATAATAATGATAATGATAATAATTATAATGATAATAATGGTGATTAATGATAATAATGATGTATAGATAATAATAATAATAATAATAATTTTAATATTATATATATATATATATATATATATATATATATATATATATATATATATATATATATATATATATATATATCCTCCTCATTTCAGTGTCACAAACTGCACTAGAGCCAGTTCTTTCAGCCTCCTCTTCATAGTTTGCCTCTGAACATGATATACTTCCATCTTGAGGAGGTCTGCTTCTCCCACCTGTTGGTTCTCTTCTCCAGACAATGCTCTTCCTCTCAGTTCTAGACAGTTGAATATTTACTTCAACCGTTTCTTTCTCTGTTGCTCTTTTTGCACGTTGATCAGCTCTCTCATTTCCCAATATTCCCAAAGGCGCAGGTTCTCACGCAAATATTATTGATCTGTTTTGTTTCATTCATCCAGAACATGAAACTAGAACTTCACATATTAGTCTGATGAAGTTTAGCATTTCTAGATTGAATTCCCAGAGAGCTGACACAGAATCACTCCATACAAATACTTCAGGGTCCACTGCTTATACCTAGATGATAAAACTCACTCGTCAGATCTGTGTTTTTGACGTGTAAAGGACATTAACAGCACTTCTCACACAGACACTAACAGTTTCCACTAAACCACTGCTCCATCCTCAGCTCTGCAACATCTCGCAGGCTCTGTGAATCTACCATGTTTCAATGTGTTGTTGCCATGGAGACCTGGATACGCGAGAGAATGCGACCAGGTTAGTCAAAGATAAGATCACCTTTATTTGTCCCACAATGGGGGAATTCCAGTTGCAACAAATATTTGGTACAGAAACAGATGAGGCACAGAAGTATAATAATAAAAACAGATACATTTATATTATAACGTTATATAACTCATTGATTACAACCACAAATCTTTACATTAATCGTTAAACTCCACGTAGAATATTCTGTCATTAAATGTGACTCAGATATTTACAGTAAAAACAAATTAAACCTGCTCAAACCGGGCGGACCAGTTCGGGCTTTTACTATGAAGCAGCGCGCCGGAAGCCGTTAGCTGTTAGCCGTTAGCTGTTAGCCGTGAGCTCCTAAAAGTGAATTATTTCAGACTAAATTGTGTAACATGTTTCGAGTGGGAGTTGATGAGGAGCGGCGGGTTCTGGTAGAGGTGAGAACCCAGACTGTACCCAGGATTTGACCGGAAACACAGTTTGATCCGTGTTTGAATCGAGCCGGGAAAGTTACCGCATTAGCATTAGCCTGGTTAGCCTCGTTAGCCTTCCAGCTCCGGCACAGCCCCAGCTGACTGTCCCACTCAGAAAAATACACAGAAATAATATTTAAACACACAAAAATACTGCCAATAAAATATTCACTTTGGATATAAATGTGAAATAATACTAAATATTTTAAACAGCATGATTAATACATTTCAAGAGTTATTCAAGCATAAATAATTAAATGAGAACAGATCTGTTTATGCAGGGTTAGACTGTCAAACTCTTAAGTATTTGTACTCTGTAGTTGCTGTACTTCTTGTGTACTTTGTAGTTGCAGTACTTCGTGTGTATTTTGTAGTTGCAATACTTCTTGTGTATTTTGTAGTTGCAATACTTCTTGTATATTTTGTAGTTGCAATACTTCTTGTATATTTCGTAGTTGCAGTACTCTGACTCGGAGCTGGTGCAGGAGGATTTGAAGCAGGTTCGAGCTGTGTTTTCAGACCTGAGACTATACTGCGATATCTACTGTGAGTACTTGTACTACTTGTTTATTGGGGACTGCCCCGCACTCACAACACTCATTCAACACCAGCACATGGACACTTGCCCAAGGACACAACAACAGTGTACACTAGCGCCCCCCTGTGGCACCTGGTGTTCCAGTGGTCTCCCATCCAAGTTACTAACCAGGTAACCAGGTAACCAGGTAACCTGTCGACACAGACTGATCTGAGTGCTTCACAATCTGGGAAGGCGCTCGCCAAAAGCCGTCGGGACGTTCAGAAAATACTTCACATTGATTGGTCGAAGCGTCTCAGCAAAAGAAGCAGAAATGTGTCAATTGCTGCTACTGCTGCTACTGCTACTGCTGCTACTGCTGCTACTGCTACTGCTACTGCTGCTGCTACTGCTACTGCTACTGCTACTGCTACTGCTACTGCTGCTACTGCTGCTACTGCTGCTACTGCTGCTGCTGCTACTGCTACTGCTGCTACTGCTACTGCTACTGCTGCTACTGCTGCTACTGCTACTGCTGCTACTGCTGCTGCTACTGCTACTGCTGCTGCTACTGCTGCTGCTGCTACTGCTGCTACTGCTGCTATGCTACTGCTGCTACTGCTACTACTGCTACTGCTGCTACTGGCTACTTGCTTGCTATGACGCTGCGACTGCTAAGCTGCTGGTACTGGCTCTGCTACTGTGCTTACTGTGCTGCGTCTGCTGTACTGCGCTACTTGCTGGACTGCTGCTACTGGCTGCTACTGCTAGCTGCTGCTACTGCTTACTGTCGCTACTGGCTACTGCTGCTGTACTGCTGCTACTGCTGGCTGCGCTATGCTACTGTGCTATGCTTTGCTGTATGCTTCTGCTGCTATCTGCTGCTACTGCTTGCTACTAGCTACTCTGCTAGCTTGCTATGTTGCTACTGCTAACTCGCTGCTATTGTACTGCTACTGCTGCTAACTGTACTGCTGCTACTACTGTCTGCTGGCTACTTGCTGCTGCTACTGCTGCTACTCGTTTACTGCTGTACTGCTACTGCTACTGCTGCTGCTGCTGCTACTGCTGCTGCTACTGCTGCTGCTACTGCTGCTACTGCTACTGCTGCTACTGCTACTGCTACTGCTGCTGCTCTGCTAGCTGCTCTGCTGCTGCTGCTCTGCTACTGCTGCTGCTGCTGTCTACTGTTGCTACTGCTACTCTGCTACTGCTGCTACTGCTACTGCTACTGCTGCTACTGCTTACTGCTGCTGCTGCTACTGTGACTGTTGGCTACTGCTATGCTGCATATGCTATGCTACTGCTGCTTACTGCACTGCTGCTACTTACTGCTGCTGCTACTGCTGCTGCTACTGCCTTGCTTACTGCTACTGCTGCGTGCTGCTACTGTCTACTGCTGCCTTACTGCTGGCACTGACTACTGCTTCTGCGCACTGCTGCTACTGTTGTCTTTACTGCCTACTGTGCACTGCTACTGCTGCTGCTTCTGCTACTGCTACTGTTGCACTGCTAGCTACTTGCTACTGCTGCTGCTACTGCGGCTACTATGCTACTGCTGCAGTGCTACTGCTGCTACTGCTGCTTCTGCTGCTACGGCTACTGCACTGCTGCTACTGCTACTGTTGCTACTGCTACTGCTGCTATGCTCACTGCTGCTACTGCTGCTTACTGGCTACTGCTGCTGCTGCTACTGCTACTGCACTGTTGGCTACTGCTACTACTGCTGCACGTGCTGCTGCTGACTTAGCTGCTACTCTGCACTGCTACTGGCCTGCTACTGCCTAGCTTACTGTGCTACTGCTGCTACTGCTACTGCTGCTACTGCTGCTGCTGTTCTGCTAAGCTACTTCTACTGTTGCTACTGCGAACTTTGCTACTGCTACTGCTGCTACGCTGCTACTGCTACTGCTACTACTGCTGCTGCTACTAGCTACTGTCTGCTACTTGCACTGCTGCTTACTGCTGCTACTGCTATCTGCTCTACTCCCTGCTGTGCCTACTGCTACCTGTCTGCTACTGCTACTGCTGCACTCTACTGCTACTGCTGCTACTCTACTGCTCTGCTCACTACTGCTTCAACCCTGCCTGCTACATGCTGCATACTGCCTACTGCTGACTACTGACTGTACTGCTGCTACCCTGCTCTGTCTGCTACTCTGCTACTCTGTACTGCATGGCTACTGCTGCTGCTGCTGCTACATGCTTTACTTGTTGCACTTCTACTACTTGCTGCGTTGCTACTGCTACTCTATGCCTGTACTACTACTTGTATGCTACTGCTGTCCTACTGCACTGCTGGCTACTGCCTACTGCGCTGCTCCTTGCTACTGCGTGCTTGCTTGCTGCTACTGGGCATTACTCGCTGCTTCTACTTACTTGCTGCTACTGCTACTGCTGACTGCCTTACTGCTCTGCTCTACTACTGCTGCTGCTACTAGCGCTGCTACTACTCTACTGACTGCTGCTTACGCTTTCTCTACTACTGCTACGCTGCTTGTACCTAACTGCTGCTACTTGCTGCGTGCTACTGCTGGTACTGCTTACTGCTACTCTACTACTTGCTGTGCCTACATGCTGCTGCGCTACGGCTACTGCTGCTAGCCTTCTTCTCTGGCTTTCTGCTACGCTGCTACTACTGCTCTGCTACTGTGCTACTACTGCTGCTACTGCCTGCTACTGGCTACTGCTGTACTGATGCTATGTGCTACTTATGCTATGCTTACTTATGCTACTGCTACTGTTACTGCTGGCTACTGCTGCTGCTGCTGCTGCTGCCTTACTGCTGCCTAACATGCTGACTTCTGCCTACTGCTACTTCTGCTATTGCTGCTACTACTGCTACTGCTCTACTGCTTCTGGCTCGCTGCCTACTGCTGCTTTCTACTTATGCTACTGCATACTTATGCTACTGCTTAACTACTGCTACTGCTACCTGCTGCTCCTACTCTGCTGCTACTGATGCTACTGCGCTGCTACTTTGCTACTTTCTGCTACTGCTTCTGCTGCTGTGACTGCTGTCTACTATGCTACTGGCTACTATGCTACTGCCTACTACTGTACGACTACTGCTGCTGCTACTGCTGCTACTGCTACTGCTGCTTACTGCCTACCTTCTGCGCTACTGCTTCTGCTGCTGCCTGCTACTTTGCTACTGCTTCTGTTGCCACTGCTGCTACTTATGCTACTGCTGCTACTTATGGCTACTGCTACTTATGCTACTTGCTACTACTGCTACTACTGCTACTACTGCTGGCTACTGCTGCTACTACTACTGCTGGCTTCTGCTACTGACCTGCTACTACTTGCTACTGCTGCTGCTGCTACTGCTACTGCTCGCTATCTTATGCTTACTGCTACTTTATGCTACTGCTACTGCTTCTACTTATGCTACTGCTACTTATGCTACTGCTACTGCTACTGCTGCTACTTATGCTACTGCTACTTTTGCCTACTGCTAGCTGCTACTGCTGCCCTACTTATGCTACTGCTACTTATGCTACTGCTACTGCTGCCTACTTATGCACTCTCTTAGCTGCTACTGCTTACTATGCTACTGCTACTGCTACTGCTACTTATGCTACTGCTACTTATGCTACTGCTTATGCGCTACTGCACTTCCTGCCTCCGAAATAAAATGAAATGAAACGATTGTTATCTTTGCGACGCCCAAACTCAGATCAGTCGTTTGGTCGAAGGCGACAGTGAAACAGATGAAACTTCATGACGACGTCGTGTGTTTCAGGTTTCCCAAACAAACAGAAGAGACGACTTCTGTTCGTGGCTGGAACCATCCCAGTGTTTTACCAAGGTCAGAACCAGGACTGGACCTGGACAGAACCAGGACTGGACCTGGACAGAACCGGACTGAACTGGGACTGGAACTGACTGGACTGAACCGGGTCTAAACTAGGTCTAAACTAGGTGGTGTGTCTGAATTCCGGGTCTGCACGCTCCCAAGGCCACATTTGAAGGCCACATCACTTCCCTGCGCGACAAGGCCGGCCCATTTCATGCGGCCCACGGATACAGCCGATAAATGTGGCCTGCGTTTCCATGGAGATTGGCCGTGAAACGAAAGGCCGTGCAAAAGCACACTTCGCGGCCTTGTGTACATCCCATAATGCACTGCGCAGCGCTCGTCAGGTGTCTTTAAAACAGGCGGAGCGAAACAGCGCCCCCTGACAGAGGAAACATGTAATTACAGCACAAGTGTTGTCATGGAGAATAAGGGCATATCGCTCCCAAAACTGTGAAAAGAAGTTTTTGGCTTTGAATGGTAAAATTGCCAAAGGGCTCATTGGAATGTGTTTTCTGTCACTCATTCATATAAACAGAGAGTGAATCTGGAGTGAAGTGGTTTAGTCTTAAATTCTCGTGGTTCATGTTTGTCATAAATGAGAACATGACTAACGAGCTCTATTCTGATCTATTACCATACATTTCGCCATAAACAAGAGAGTCTCTTTCTAAAAGTTTTCCTTTCATGTTCTTGATCATTTCTCAAATGAACAACGCGAACATTTCATTTCAACTTGATCATTCGTGACAGTTTTCACAGAAGCTTTGCTCATTATTATATTTGACAAGACGTCTGAACCATGAGATGACCATTTAACCTCTTGGGCTCTCTTGTATAGTGGCGTCCATGTGCGTCATTTGCGTGGCGTTAGCACAAGAGGCAAGTCATGGTTGCTATGGTGACGGGGCGGCTCCGTGGGCTCGGTCCTGGTCCCATGTATCGGCCTTTTGCGGTCCTCTGAAAGACCAGCCTCCGTGGGCTGGTCCTTCGGATGCATGAGAACCCGGAATTCAGACACAGCCTAGGTCTAAAGCAGGGTCTTCTTGTTGTTTGTGGTCTACAGGGGGGCCTTACAGGGGGCGCGGCCTACAGGGGGCGCGGCCTACAGGGGCGCGGCCTACAAGGGGCGGCCTTACAGGGGTAGGATGCAAGCTGTGTCATGTGACGTTTCTTTCAGGCTGCGACAGTATAACTTCCCGGTTTTGTCTGTGGTTACATCACACTCACCCGGCGCGCTACGACCGCGCTTGCTTGCCTCTGTCCTCTGTGTCCATGGCGATAAAACCCTCACTGCCGTTATGTCGACGCCCACGGCAACATCCTCCTGTCCCGCCTCCACGACCTGACCTCCGGTAAAGTTCTGGACCGGGGCGTTGTCCTGGCCCGCGGCGGAGTCCTGGGCCCGGGGTGTGTCCTGATGCTCTGAGTCCTGCTCTGAGTGCCTGCTCTGGGTTTTAGGGACAGTCCAGTCTGGTTCTGTTCACTGTCGGAGATGACGCAGTGCCGTTGAGAAGGACACGCCTCTTTACTGCAGCCCCCTCCCCCTGCCTCAGACCCCGCCCCCTGCAGTTGGAGGCAGGTACGACAGCTTTTGCAAAGCTTAATTTATTCATCAGCATTTGATACGGCTCACTGAGGATTGTGCTCCGCCCTGCAGGTCCAGCCCTGGTCCTGGTCTGGTCCCGGCTTCTGGTCCTGGTTGGTCCCGCTCTGGTCTGGTCTGAATCTCCGGGCTCGGTCCTGGTCTGATCCCGGCTCGGGTCCTGGTCTGAATCCTCTGGCTCTGGTCACCTGTCTGCCAGTCCCGGCTCTGGTCCTGGTCTGAGTCCCGGCTCTGGTCTGGGTCTGAATCCCGGCTCTGGTCCTGGTCTGAAGTCCCGGCTCCCGGCTGGTCCTGGTCTGAGTCCCGGCTCTGGTCCTGGTCTAAGTCCCGGCTCTGGTCCTGGTCTGAATCCCGCTCTGGTCTGGTCTAAGTCCCGGCTCTGGTCCTGGTCTGAATCCCGGCTCTCTTAAAGGGCCGGTGAAGAGGTCGTACTGTGATGACCTGAAGGACATTGACTTCAGCCCCACCCACAGCCCCGCCCACTCTGGTCCCGCCCACTCCTGCTCTCGTTCAGGTGACTCGGTTCATACCCACAGGTACAAGTGTTTCTTTATCCCAAAATGAAAATGGAATATTTATTCTGAAACTGTCCCAGAGTCTGAGGAGCTGCTTCAAGCCATGTCCGCCTTCACGCTGCAGACCAACCAATCAGAGCTCAGCCAGAACCGTAAGCCCCTCCTCAGACCCACCAGCGAGGAGCACAAGGCGGTAAATGTGACATGGTCCTGTTCCAGACCGGGATTAGACTCCGGTCTTTCTGAGGTCTTTCTGGTGCAAACTAATCCTGTGTCTCTCTGCAGATCTCAGATCTTCCTCCTCACAAGCTCCAGATGTTCCTCCAGCTGCTGCAAAGTCAGAGGCGGGGCTACAGTGCAGAGAGGCGGGGCTACAGCACAGGCGAGCTCCTGGAGGCGGTACGACTGAACGAGGACCTGGCATCGGTCCAAAGGTTCCTGAATCACCTTTGCCCTGTGTGTCAAGAGCGAGTGTCCTTCAGCAAGGTGACTCCTCCCCCCTAAGTACTGACTCCTCCTCAACCCTTAACTCCTCCCCCCCAGTACTTTCTCTCTCCTTTTTTACGGTACAGTGTAAAACACATACTTTGAAGACGTACAACTCCAGTAGGGGGCGGTAAATGCACCTTTTCAGTTGGTTGCCAACCGCCAGTCCTCTTTGAGTCCTGGTTTAGGTCTGGTTTTGTCCTCAGATGGTGTTGATGACCCACTGCTGCTGCTCCCTGTGCGAGTCCTGTTTTAAATCCTGGTTTGCATCCGTGATCCGAGAGAAGAGCGTGGAGCAGTTTGTGTGCCCTCTGTGCGGAAAACCAGACTTCAGGGACCAGCCCGACCTGGACATGGACTACTTCAATCTGCTAGACACTCAGGTGGGTCGAGAACTAGCCTAAAACCAAACTAGAACCTGCTGGACACACAGATGGGGCTAGAACCTTCTTCTTCTGTCTCAGGTGAAGCACTTCCTGTCTGAGGAACTTCACGAGCTTTTCCAGAGGAAACTCCGAGACCGAGCTCTGATTCACATGAAGCACTTCTGTTGGTGTTCACACGTGAGGACACCCCTTGTGGCCACGCCTAGTATTGCAGCCTCACACTGCAGACGGGCTCAGAGTAATTTTAGGCTGTTTTCGGGCTGCTCCTGTCTGCTCCTGTCTGCCCCCGTTAGCCCCCGTTAGCTCCTGTCAGCCCCTGTTAGCCCCTGTCAGCCCCTGTTAGCCTCTTTTAGCCTCTTTTAGCCCCTTTTAGCCCCTGTTAGCTCCTGTCAGCCCCTGTTAGCCCCTGTCAGGCACCTGTTAGCCTCTTTAGCCCCCGTTAGCCCCCGTTAGCCCCCGTTAGCCCCCGTTAGCCCCTGTTAGCTCCTGTCAGCCCCTGTTAGCCTCTTTTAGCCCCTTTTAGCCCCTGTTAGCCTCTTTTAACCCCTAACTACACAGATTATAATTTAAAATCTATTTTAGCTTTGATTTAGCACAAAATACTAAACGCCAGGAGCATTAAAAATGTACAAACATTAAAAACAATTGATGTAAGATCATAACTATAGTGCAACATTCTTGCTGACAGAAAGTGCTATGTTTTTAAAGAAAGGTACGCAGTTTTATCTTAAAATATTTCAAAGCACAAGCACTGAGTGAGTCCCACTGTCTCCTTAGTAACACTGAATGAAACTAGATCTGACCATTTCATTTCCAAGTCAAGTGTTCCAAGAAGAAGGAGCAGAGAAACTAAAAGCTCGTTTTCCCAGCTCGGTTCGAACATGAGGGAAACACAAGTGATGAATGTGATTTGAGCTCAAACGGTCGAATCGTCAGTGAAGGCCACAGGGCTCTGCTGTGGAGCGCACAACGGAGTGAGACCCTCACGTCCTGGCACGAAGCACAATGTGCATCAGCTCCACTGTGTTCAGAGACTGTAAACACTGTAACGTCTTCATAATCACTCAGAAGTAAAGATGTTGTCGAGACAAGGCCTTTTTTGTGCAGCAAGTGTGAAACAGGGTTTGTTTCACCTTTAATTTGTGTTCCAACGCCGCTCTATCTTATCTGTTGCTTTTTTACTACCTCAATTTCCTTTTCTTGCACAGTTGTTGCTGGAATATTCTCCTGAAGCTTGCTTTGGTTTGAAAACATCTTAACCGTGGTTACTAATGTCAGTGAACGCAGACGAGATGTCAAAATGCAGATGTCAAAAGTAAATGTGCACGGGACCTGAAGCCGCAGTAAATGACATGACGTTCAGATGATTCACACAAATCGTTAACACATCAAAAACAAGGTTCTAGGATCGAGCCCTGAGGTACACCTTTTGTGACCCCTAAAAAGGAAGATTTTGTCCCCGACATTTAGGTACACTGTCATCTATTTGACAAATAGTCACTGAACCAGTTAACTACCTGCCCATTTGAAATCCAAGAATGGCAAAGTGGACCCCCGAGCCACAGCGGTCGAAGAGGAGGTCTCTGACCTGAGGGACACCGTCTCTACTTTACAAACCAAAGTGGCAGAATTGACAAATCAGGTGCATGTTCTGAGAGACAAACTGGACGACCTGGAGAACCGAGAGCGAAGATGTAAACTGGATTGTCGGCATGGAGACGTGGGTCCAACCAAGTTTGTAACTGCCCAGGTGAAAGAGTTATATCAACTGTACAAGAGACCACCCTCTGATCTCTTTTTGGATCAGTCTGTGAGTTTTTTGCACTTTTTTGGCATGAGCTTATTTTATTTTTTTTTGCAGTTTATTTGTTCCATTGTGTTCTGTTGTTGTGGTTCCTGTGTTTGTGTGTTGTGTTGGACCAGAGAGTTGTAACAAAAGGAGAATTACAGGAATGATTTCAACATGTTTAATACAATGGCATCTTGTGTCTAATTTAATAGCCAAAGAAATTGACAAAGATGAGAAAAGATAATATATATATATATATATATATATATATATATAATAATTATATAACTACAAGAAACCCATTTAAACAAAACTTAGATTCAGGGCTATTCAACCTAAGGCCCGGGGGCCAGATCAGGCCCGCCAAAACGCTCTGATCTCGCCCCCGAACCCATCTTCCAAATGTTATTATTCTGACAAAAAAAATTTTTTTTCTTGTTTTCTGGTTTAAATCTGGGTTTTGCAACAAGTTTTAAAACTGGCGTTTGCTGTCGTTTTCTTATTTAATTCTGCTTTAGACCTGGTTTTGGACACTGGTTTGATTCTGGTGTTTAGTCCTTGGTTCCAACTTTGGTTAGTAGCCTATCCGGCCCATAAGGCCACGGGCCCCGCAAAGAATCTCGCCCTCAGGAAAATGAAGTTGAATTGCCCTGAAGAACATCAAAAATGAGCTCCATTTGGTTATTTACAAGACTTCACTCTTCCTCACGCCAGCGGCTGACATTAGGGGCGTGCCTAACCGATAAGAGGGCGGTGGCCTTTCTGTTTGAACACAGTTTTGAAACCAAAGTTAAAGATGGCGGATTTGTATACTGGTCAAAGAAACTGTTGATGGAAAGTGTGTATTACTTTGATAAATGTATATGCTCCACCAGGGGCGTTTACAGTCCATCCGGACCAGAACCTCCCACCGCAAAGAACCTTTCCCTTTCCCCTGCCAGCGTGAACTTCTGGTCCTGACCCTGTCCGTCCTGCCCTTTGGGTCCCCTGGTCTAACCTGGTCCTAGGCTCTGACCCTGGTCCCTGGTCTAACCTGGTCCTGTCCTACCCTTAGTTTCTGTCTAACCCTGGTCTCTGGTTCTGAACCTTCCTGTCGGTCTGGACCCTTGGTCCTAGTCATACCTGGTCCTGGTCTGACCCTGTGTCCCTGGTCTAACCCTGGTCTAACCCTGGGTCCTGTCTAAACCCCTGGTACTGGTCTTGACCCCTGGTCCTGGTCTAACCAATGGTCCTGGTCTAACCCTGATTCCTGGTCTAACCTGGTCCTGTTGACCCTGGCCTGTCCCTGGTCTGACCCTGGTCCTGGTCTGACCCTGGTCCTGTTCGACCGTCTGGCACGCGCGTGGTCCTGGTCTAACCCTGGTCCTGGTTCTAACCACTGGATCTGCTAATCTGTCAATATCCCAGCTGCTCGTTTTTTGGTCCCTCGGTTCAAATGAGTCTGGATCTCTATAAGATGGACTGTCCTGAGTTTCTGCAACCAAGTCCAACCTGCTCCCGCTTGCAGATCCCCGGTGAGACCTGAAACCAGAACTGGACCGGTGCCTGAACCAGGCCGCTTCCGTCTACAGCTTCAGTATTAGTTTCCTGGTGTTTCAGTGGAGTCCGGAGCATGAGGGCGTCTCCTGTGGTAGGACTTCAGAGGGTCTGGACTAAGACCAGGGACTGGCCATTACTTCAACGTGCATCGGTAACACACACCCTTATCCTGGTTCGGCCCTAGGCTCCGGCTCTGCTCGGCCCTGGCTCGGCCCTGGCTTCAGACCTGGTTCTGTCCTCAGAGTGTCCGGACTGTGGCGAGCTGTACTCGGGCTCCAGAGGAGGGTGTCTTCACTTCTCGTGTTCTTCGCTGTGGGAACTTCAGTCTTGTGGCGGCTGCAGCCGGCGCTTCGCCCACGGACAAAGTACAGTTTCATTCTGGTTTCACTCTGTTTCACTTTCGGGTCAGCTTTATTTAGAACAACCACAAACTATGGGACCTCCTTTGAGTTTGGAAAAGCCCACCGTTTGATTTCACCAGCCAGGCAAGTTAGAACAGCAAGCAAAGAAAGCAGGTCCAAAACAAAGAGATAGAAGAAGTAAAGGTTGTGGACCAGCACCTCCTGTGGAGTTTAAGAAGAAGTAAAGATTGGAACCAGCACCTCCTGTGAGAAGTAGAAGAAGTAAAGGGTTGACACACCTCGCTGTGAGAGTGAGAAAATAAGGGTTGACAAGCAACCTCCGTGTAGAGTAGAGAAGTAAAGGGTTTGACCAGCAACTCCTGTGAGAGTAGAAGAAGTAAAGGTTGGACCAGCACCTCCTGTGAGAGTAGAAGAAGTAAAGGGTTGACCAGCACCCAGCAAAGATAGGTTGCGCCCTGTGAGAGTAGAAGAAGTAAAGGGTTGGACCAGCACCTCCTGTGAGAGTAGAAGAAGTAAAGGGTTGGACCAGCACCTCCTGTGAGAGTAGAAGAAGTAAAGGGTGTGGACCAGCACCTCCTGCTGAGATTAGAAGAAGTAAAAGGGTTGGACCAGCACCTCCTGTGAGAGTAGAAAGAAGTAAAGGGTTGGACCAGCACCTCCTGTGAGAGTAGAAGAAGTAAAGGGTTGGACACAGGATGATGAAAGTCAGTGTACTTCAGATGAGGTCAGGCGCAGGGATCAGGGCCACGACACACAAAGACCTTCCACTTCTTTACCTAGTACTGCATGTACTTTAACTACTGCATATGTACTGCATGTACTTTAAACTACTGCATATGTACTGCATGTACTTTAACTACTGCATATGTAACGTCTAATTCGCATAACATTTAAACTACTGCATATGTACTACATGTACTTTAACTACTGCATATGTACTGCATGTACTTTACACTACTGCATATGTACTGCATGATACTTTAACTACTGCATAGCTACTACATGACTTTAAACTTACTGCATAGTACTGCATGGTACTTTAACTACTGCATATTACTACATGTACTTTAACTACTGCATATGTACTCATGGTTACCTGCTTGACTGTTTTAACTACTGCATATGTACTACAGTTACTTTAACTACTGCATATGTACTGCATGTACTTTAACTTACTGCATATGTACTGCATTACTTTAAACTACTGCAATATACTACATGTACTTTAACTACTGCATATCTGTACTGCATGTACTTTAACTACTGCATATGTACTGCATGTACTTTAACTACTGCATATGTACTACATGTACTTTAACTACTGCATATGTACTGCATGTACTTTAACTACTGCATATGTACTACATGTACTTTAACTACTGCATGTACTTGTATAGCTGTATAACATCTTTCTTTCCGCGCGTTCAGGAAGTATTCATAGCTCGACTTTTCCATGTTTTGTCTCGTTACAGACAAAAATAATAAAAATAATAATTATATCTATTATCGTAGAAAAAGATTCAGTTGTTTCGTCTGGAACAAAAAACGATGAGTTTCAACTCTCATCCAAGAGTCATTCTCAATCTGTGGGCACCTCTTATGCTCTGTGTTGTAGTGTCCTGATCACCTCCAGGTGGCGCTGTAGTGGGTGGTTAGAGCCAAAGAGCAGGTCCTGATCCGTGTGTGTGGGTTTAATGGTCTGCTGAAACCATGGAGACGCCCAAGCATTCTGATGCTAATCAGGTACTCAAGGTGAGGGAGCCAAACGCCAGGGAACAATAGAACAATAGGCCCATCCCAGTTAAATTTCAGTGGGCCATCAGCAGGAGGTCCCGCCCTGTGGGCGGGGCTTTCACAGAGTAGGATATAAACAGAAGTTCTCAGACTTGTTTTTCAGATTGAGAATGACTCTTGGACGAGAGTCCAAACGTACCGTTTTTTCTAAAACAGAGTCCAGATGAAACAACTGAATCTTTTTCTACAATGGAACCCTTCTGAACGAATGAGGGATTACACCTACAAGTGTCATCCAGGTTTTTATGTCCTTCACACAAGCACTAAGTGTGTGCTTGGGTCTGATCGGTTTCATTGATGAAGCTTTCTCTGTTTCAGGCCTGTGCTTTCTCAGTGTCCTGCTCGTCGCGAGGGCTTCACGCTCATCATCCCAGAGACTGTGTTTATCACCTCAGAGACTGGAGCGTGTCCCGCCTCCACCTGCTGCTCCAGGTGAGTTTGACTCCGCCCATTTCCCGCCCCCTCAGCCACTGTGAGAGCTTAACTTCCTGTGTGTCTTCTATTTATTTTATTGTTTTATTTTATTGGGACATGTGTACATTAAACATGTAACACTCTCTGTGTGCACCTCAGCACGCTGCTAACTCACGGTGAGCTAACAGAAGCCACACTACTTCTGCTCCGGTGTGTACACTACGCAGTACGCACTCAGCTGAAGTACACTACGCAGTACGCACTCGGCCGAAGTACACTACGCAGTACGCACTCAGCTGAAGTACACTACGCAGTACGCACTCGGCCGAAGTACACTACGCAGTACGCACTCGGCCGAAGTACACTACGCAGTACGCACTCGGCCGAAGTACACTACGCAGTACGCACTCGGCCGAAGTACACTACGCAGTACGCACTCAGCCGAAGTACAGTACGCAGTACGCACTCGACCGAAGTATACATTTGAAAGTGCACAAGTGCACAGGGAGTTAAACATGAGAAGTGGGACAGTACGCACTTCAGAGCGTTGTGAAAGCGGTAAAAACAGCTGTCAGTGTGTTGTTAGGGTTAGGGTCGTTTGGATCATTTGGGTAAGGGTTAGGGTTAGGCCTAAACCAGGCCTAAACTAGGGTTAGGGTTAGGGACTTGGATCGCCCAGAAATTATGTCAGACTTGTGGGAGTCCTAGAAGGGGAGGGGCAGTCACTCCCATTATACGACTCGTCGTGAAGGCTCGGCTAAAGCTAATGCTATCACTAATTTCAGAACCTAATAAATATTAAAATAAATATTAAAATAAACCAGGCCTAAACCAGGCCTAAACCGAGCCTAAACCAGGTCTAAACCAGGTCTAAACCAGGTCTAAACCAGGCCTAAACCAGGCCTAAACCAGGCCTAAACCGAGCCTAAACCAGGCCTAAACCAGGTCTAAACCAGGTCTAAACCGAGCCTAAACCAGGTCTAAACCAGGCCTAAACCAGGCCTAAACCGAGCCTAAACCGAGCCTAAACCAGGTCTAAACGGGGCATAAGCCAGGCCTAAACCAGGTCCATCCAGATTCAATTCTCACTTGTTTTATTGATGTCGTAGTTTTCATCACAAACGTATATTTGTGTTTGTCATAAGAAATGATCAATGTTACCACCATTTTTGGGGGACCACCAGCAAACTTTGAGAACCATTAATTTAGAGACATTCGGGGAAGTTCACCCAGATACAACTGAGGAGGAAATATTATGTTCTTGTGACCGGAGATAGGGGGCGCTGTCATGTCTCTCACGAGCTTTTACAAACACACAAGTATTTTCCATTTTCATATATTTATATGAAGGCAAAAAAGAGCTAAACATCTGAAGTGTTTTACAGTTTTACAGAGGAAGTCCCACCTGGATCGAAGAGGCCAATCAGAGCGCAGGCCCCGCCCTCTCCTCAGGTCTGTGTCTTCTGATTGGTTGCTATCGCTAGTGCCTTTTAGCTTTACCTCTCTCCAAGGGTTTAATTTGGTTCATGATTTGGATTAAATATCCTTCGTTTACAGCAGCTGGTTTGTTTGTTGTTTACATCCGCTGGTGTGTTTGTTGTTTACGTCCGCTTGTGTATTTGTTGTTTACATCCGCTGGTGTGTTTGTTGTTTACATCCGCTTGTGTTTTTGTTGTTTACATCCGCTGGTGTGTTTGTTGTTTACATCCGCTTGTGTTTTTGTTGTTTACATCCGCTGGTGTGTTTGTTGTTTACATCCGCTGGTGTGTGTTTGTTGTTTACAGCAGCTGGTGTGCTTGTTGTTTACAGCAGCTGGTTTGTTTGTTGGTTGTTTACACGCTGGTGTGTTGTTGTTTACGCGTTGCTGTTTTGTTGTTTAGCTGTGTGTTTTTTTACATCCGCTTGTGTGTTTTGTTGTTTACATCCGCTGTGTGTTTGTTGTTTACATCCGCTTGTGTGTGTTTGTTGTTTTACACACGCTGGTTGTGTTTTGTTGTTTACATCCGCTGGTGTGTTGTTGTTTAATCCGCTTGTGTGTTTGTGTTTACAGCGTGGTTGTTTGTTGTTTACAGCAGCTGGTTTGTTTGTTGTTTACATCCACTGGTGTGTTTTGTTGTTTACATCCGCTTGTTGTGTGTTGTTTACAGCAGCTGGTGTGTTTGTTGTTTACATCCGCTGGTTTGTTTGTTGTTTTACATCCGCTGGTTTGTTTGTTGTTTACAGCACGCTGGTGTGTTGTTGTTTACATCAGCTGTTTTTTTTGTTTTACAGCGCTTGGTTGTTTGTTTTTTACAGCAGCTGGTGTTGTTTTTGTTACAGCGCTGGTTGTTTTTCATCTGTTTTTTGTTTACAGCAGCTGGTTTGTTTGCTGTTTACAGCAGCTGTTTTTTTGTTGTGTACAGCAGCTGGTTTGTTTGTTGTTTACAGCAGCTGGTGTGTTTGTTTACATCCGCTTGTGTGTTTGTTGTTTACATCCGCTTGTGTGTTTGTTATTTACATCAGCTGGTGTGTTTGTTACATCAGCTGGTTGTTTGTGTTTACACGGCTGGTTTTTTTGTTGTTTACAACAGCTGGTTTGTTTGTTGTTTACAGCAGCTGGTTTGTTTGTTGTTTTACATCCGCTGGTGTGTTTGTTGTTTACATCCGCTGTGTTTGTTGTTTACAGCCGCTGGTTGTTTGTTTTTTACAGCAGCTGGTTTTTTGTTTGTTGTTTTACAACAGCTGGTTTTTTGTTGTTTACAGCAGCTGGTTTGTTTGTTGTTTACAGCAGCTGGTTTGTTTGTTGTTTTACAGCATGATGGTTTGTTTGTTTGTTTACAGCAGTCTGGTTTGTTTGTTTGTTTACAGCAGCTGGTTTTTTTGTTTTTGTTTTTACAGCAGCTGGTTTGTTTGTTGTTTACAGCAGCTGGTTTTTGTTTGTTTACAGCAGCTGGTTTGTTGTTTACATCCTGGTTTGTTTGTTGTTTACAGCAGCTGGTGTGTTTTACAGACTGGTTGTTTGTTTTTACATCGCTGTTTTTTGTTTACATCTGCTGTTTGTTTTGTTTACATCCGCTGGTTTGTTTGTTGTTTACAGCAGCTGGTTTGTTTTGTTGTTTACAGCTGCTGGTGTTTGTTTACAGCAGCTGGTTTGCTTGTTGTTTACATCCGCTGGTGTGTTTTGTTGTTACATCCGCTGTTTGTTGTTTACATCCACTGGATTGTTTGTTGTTTACAACAGCTGGTTTGTTTGTTTTGTTTGTTGTTTACAGCAGCTGGTTTGTTTGTTTGTTTACAGCAGCTGGTTTGTTTGTTGTTTACAGCAGATGGTTTTGTTTTGTTTGTTGTTTACAGCAGCATGGTTTTGTTTGTTTGTTTACAGCAGCTGGTTTTTGTTTGTTTACATCGCTGGTTTGTTGTTGTTTACAGCAGCTGGTGTGTTGTTGTTTACACAGCTGGTTTGTTTGTTGTTTACATCCGCTGTTTTTTTGTTTGACATCCGCTGTTTTGTTTTGTTGTTTACAGCAGCTGGTTTGTTTGTTGTTTACAGCAGCTGGTTTGTTTGTTGTTTTTACAGCAGCTGGTTTGTTTGTTGTTACAGCAGCTGTGTTGTTGGTTGTTTACATCCGCTGGTGTGTTTTGTTGTTTACAGCCAGCTGTTTGTTGTTACATCACTGTTTTTGTTGTTTGGTTTACATCCGCTGGTTTGTTTGTTGTTTACATCTGCTGGTTTGTTTTGTTGTTTAACAGCAGCTGGTTTGTTTTGTTGTTTACAGCAGCTGTTTTGTTTGTTGGTTTACAGCAGGCTGGTTGCAGCTGGTTTGTTTGTTGTTTACATCTGCTGGTTTGTTTGTTGTTTACAGCAGCTGGTTTGTTTGTTGTTTACAGCAGCTGGTTTGTTTGTTGTTTTGTTTGTTACAGCAGCTGGTTTGTTTGTTAGTCAGAAGCTGTGCCTCCAGGAAAGTTTCTTCTCTTGTGTTTTGTGTTTGAGCTTCTCGTCTGTTTCAGGGGCGTGTCCTGTCACTGAGGTCAGAGGTTACTTTGAGGAGCCGTGTGGAAAACCAGCACCCCCTGGAGTCTACCGCGGGTATTGCAGGTACTAAACCAGGACTGGCTGTAATGATGGGGGATACGTTTCGTTTACCCGGGAAGGCAGGGTTTTATCATTGGATCTGCTGTGTTCATGTGACACTTTGAGACCAATCACAAGCACGCTGTGTTCATGTGACACTTCGAGACCAATCACAAGCACGCTGTGTTCATGTGACACTTCGAGACCAATCACAAGCACCAGAGTCACAGAGAGATCGTTCATCTGATTGTCATTCGTGGATAAAATGATGCAGACCAGAACGTACCGTAACAAGTCTGTACTAAGGGTCCTGAGGGTCCTGAGGGTCCCTTCTTTGGCCTTTATCCTCTGGTACAAATATAAAGTAGAGTACCCCTACTACTTTCAAAGGTCTTGTGAGAGGCTGAATGTGTGTGCGTGCTCTCTTGAGCTCTGTTGTGTGTGGAATGGATTGATTACTTTGAACTGATATCGCTCAAATAAAGAAACAAACAAAATCAAATCAAATACAAATCTTTAATCCTCATTCTTTGGTTTAGACCTGGTTTAGACCTGGTTTAGGCCTGGTTTAGGCCTGGTTTAGGCCTGGTTTAGACCTGGTTTAGACCTGGTTTAGACCTGGTTTAGACCTGGTTTAGGCCTGGTTTAGACCTGTTTTTAGACCTTGTTTAGACCTGGTTTAGACCTGGTTTAGGCCTGGTTTAGGCCTGGTTTAGACCTGGTTTAGATCTGTTTTTAGACCTGGTTTAGATCTGTTTTTAGACCTGGTTTAGACCTGGTTTGGACCTGGTTTAGACCTGGTCTAGGCCTGGACCTGTTTTTTAGACCTGGTTTTTGGCCTGAGTTTTAGACCAGTCAGTCTGGTTTGGACCGAGTCTAAAACTGGTTTAGACCTGTTTTTAGGACCTAGTTTAGGCTCTGTGAGCGTGGTGTTAGTACCTGTTTTAGACTGGTTTGAACTCTGTTTTTAGATCTGTTTAGAACCTGTGCTGGTTTGACCGGGTTTAGACCTGTCTAGGCCTGGTTGTAGCGCTGGGTTAAGGCCTGGTTTAGGCCTGGTTTGAGAGAACCGTTTTTAGACCTGTTTTGGCCATGATTTAGACCAGGTCTAGGTCTGGGTTTGGACCAGGTCTAAAACTGGTTAAGAACCTGTTTTTAAGACCTAGTTTAGGCCTGGTAGCTGCGAGCTGTAGCCTGTTTTAGAGGTTTACCTGTTTAGCGTTAGACTGTTTTTTAGACAGTGTAACCGTTTAGCGTTTAGACCTGGTCTAGGCACTGGTTAGCTGTAGCTGTTTAGCCTGGTTTAGCTGTTTAGATATAGCCGGTAACGTTTGGGTTTTAGAACCTGTTTGCTGTGGCTGATTAGGCATTAGACCTGTTTAGACCTGCGTCTAGCCTGGTTGGCCTGTTGGCCTGTTAGCGATTTAGACCTGTAGCCTGTCTGCTGTTTGCCTAGCGCCTGGTTTAGAACCTATTTTTAAGACCTGGTTGTTGGCCTGATGTTAGCCAGGTCTAGGTCTGGTTTAGGACGCAGGTCTAAACGGCTTAAGGCTTGGTTTAGGACATAAGTTTTAGGGCCTGGTTTAGACCTGGTTTCGACCTGGTTTCGACCTGTTTTAGGCCTGGTTTAGGCCTGGTTTAGGCCTGGTTTAGACCTGTTTTAGACCTGGTTTAGACCTGGTTTAGGCCTGATTTAGGCCTGATTTAGGCCTGATTTAGACCTGTTTTTAGACCTGGTCTAGACCTGGTTTAGGCCTGGTTTAGGCCTGGTTTAGGCCTGATTTAGACCTGTTTTTAGACCTGGTCTAGACCTGGTTTAGGCCTGGTCTTGACCTGGTTTAGGTCTGTTTTTAGGCCGGGTTTCGGCCTGGTTTACACCTGGTTTAGACCTGGTTTAGATTTGTTTTTAGACCTGGTTTAGACCTGGTTTAGGCCTGGTTTAGACCAGGTTTAGACCTGGTTTAGACCTGGTCTAGACCTGGTTTAGGCCTGGTTTAGGCCTGATTTAGGCCTGATTTAGACCTGTTTTTAGACCTGGTCTAGACCTGGTTTAGGCCTGGTCTTGACCTGGTTTAGATCTGTTTTTAGACCTGGTTTAGACCTGGTTTAGACCTGTTTTTAGACCAGGTCTAAAACTGGTTTAGGCCTGTTTTTAGACCAGGTTTAGACCTGGCTTAGGCCTGGTTTAGACCTGGTCTAAAACTGGTTTAGGCCTGTTTTTAGACCTGGTTTAGGCCTGTTTTTAGACCTGGTTTAGGCCTGGATTAGACCTGGTTTAGACCCTTTTAGACCCTGTTTCTCTGGTCCCAGGTCTCATTACGTGGAGCGTCTGGTGGATCTGCTGAACGTTCTCGGAGCAGATCCTGTGGTTGTGTTTTCCGTTGAGGAGCTGGAGACAGAGCTGCGGCGCTGGAACCAACCTCTCCCACCTCGACCGGACCCCCAACACGACACAGCTGAACCAGAGCTGCAGCGCCACACTCTCCTCACTCAGGTACTGCAAGCGCATTGTCACCATCACGCTGATCTTTCCACTGAAAAAAGTCTCCAAACATCTCTCCATTGTCACTAAAAGAGTCAATAAATGACAAAGCGTTTCTTTAAATGTGAACGAGAACGAAGTGATCAAAGTCTGCAGGACCTGTTCAGTTCAGGGGGGCTTTCCCACAACACTCACACAAAAGAGACCTTTGGAGATGTTTGCACTCTGGAACCTGCTCCTTGTGAATAAAACCTGTTTTAGACAAATCTTTGAGTTTAGCTTCATATGGGTGTGGCCAGACGTCTTTTTGACCAATAACCTCAGTCCACAGTGTGTTGGGAAGCAGGAGAACTCGTGGGTTCTTAAGGTGCTGGTCGACGTGTTGGGAAGCAGGAGAACTCGTGGGTTCTTAAGGTGCTGGTCGACGTGTTTGGGCAAGCAGGAGAACTGTGGGTTCTTAAGGTGCTGGTCCGACCGTGTTGGGAAGCAGGAGAAAACTCGTGGGTTCTTTAGGTGCTGGTCGACGTTTTGGGAAGCCGGGAGAACTCGTGGGTTCTTTAAGTGCTGGTCGACGTGTTGGGACGGGAGAACTCGTGGTTTTTAAGGTGCCTTGGTCGACGTGTTTGGGAAGCGGGAGAACTCGTGGTTCTTAAGGTGCCTGGTCGACGTGTTGGGAAGCAGGAGAACTCGTGGTTTCTTTAAGGTCGGTCGACGTGTTGGGAACAGGAGAACTCGTGGGTTCTTAAGGTGCTGGTCGACGTGTTCTGGAACGGGAGAAACTCGTGGTTCTTAAGGTGCTGGTCGGACGTGTGGGAAGCGGAGAACTCGTGGGTTTTAAGGTGCTGGTCGACGTGTTTGGGAAGCCGGGAGACTCGTGGTTTTAAGGTTGGCTGTCGACGTGTTTGCGGAAGCGGGAGAACTCGTGGTTCTTAAGGTGCTGGTCGACGGTTTGGGAAGCGGGAGAATCTGGGTTTCTTAAGGTGCTGGTCGAAAGTGTTGGGAAGCGGGAGAACTCGTGGGTTCTTAAGGTGCTGGTCGACGTGTTGGGAAGCGGGAGAACTCGTGGGTTCTTAAGGGGTGCTGGTCGACGTGTTGGGAAGCGGGAGAACTCGTGGTTCTTAGGTGCTGGTCGACTGTGTTGGGGAAGGCGGCGAGAACTCGTGGGTTCTTAAGGTGCTGGTCCGAGTGTTGGGAAGCGGGAGAACTCGTGGGTTCCTTAAGGTGCTGGTCGAGCAGTGTTGGGAAGACAGGAGAACTCGTGGGTTCTTAGTGCTGGTCGACGTGTTGGGAAGCAAGGAGAACTCGTGGGTTCTTAAGGTGCTGTCGACGTGTTTGGGAAGCAGGGAGAACTCGTGGGTTCTTAGGATGCTGGTCGCCGTGTTGGGGAAGCAGGAGAACTCGTGGGTTCTTAGGTGCTGGTCCGACGTGTTTGGGAAGGCAGGAGAATCGTGGGTTCTTAAGGTGCTGGCTCGACGTGTTGGGAGAAGCAAGGAGAAACTCGTGGGTTCTTAGGTGCTGGTCGACGTGGTTGGGAAGCGGGAGAACTCGTGGTTCTTAAGGTGCTGGATCGACGTGTGGGCAAGCGGGAGAACTCGTGGGTTCTTACGGTGGCTGGTCGACGTGTTGGGAAGCAGGGAGAACTCGTGGGTTCTTAAGGTGCTGTCTGATCGTGTTGGAGAAGCGTGGAAGAACTTCGTTGGGTTCCTTTAAGGTGCCTGGTCGAATCTCAGTGTTATTGGATAAGCGGGAGAACTCGTGGGTACTATAAGCCGTGTCTGGTTCGACGTGGTTTTGGGGGCAAGCGGTGTCAGAACTCGTGGTTCTTAAGGTGCTGGTAACGATGCGTGTTGGGAAGCGGGAGAACTCGTGGTTCTTAAGGTGCCTGGTCGACCGTGTTGGGAAGCGGGAGACTCGTGGGTTCTTAAGGTGCTGGTCGACGTGTTTGGGCAAGCGGGAGAACTCGTGGGTTTTCTTAAGGTGCTGGTCGACGGTGTTGGGAAGCGGGAGAACTCGTGGGTTCTAAGGTGTCTGGTCGACGTGTTGGGAAGCGGGAGATCGTTGGTTCATTAAGGTGCTTGGTCGACGGTTGGGAAGCGGGAGACTCGTGGGTCTTAAAGGTGCTGGTCGACGGTTGGGAAGCGGGAGAACTCGTCGGGTTCTTAAGTGTGCTGGTCGACGTGTTGGGGAGCGTTCGGAGAACCGTGGTTCTTAAGGTGTTGGATCGACGTGTTGGGAAGACGGGTGGAGAACTTCGTGTGGGTGTCTTAAGAAGTGCTGGTGACGTGTTGGGAAGCAGGAGATACTCGTGGTTTTCTAGGTGCTGGTCGACGTGTTGGGAAGCAGGGAACTCGTGGGTTTTAAGGGTGCTGGTTCGACGTGTGTTGGGAAGTAGGAGAACTCGTGGGCTTTCTTAAGGTGCTTTGTCCGACGTGTTGGGAAGCAGGAGACTCGTGGGTCTTAAGGTGCACTGAGGGCCAAACCCAGATGCCCTCCCTGGAGTCTCAACCTGTTGGTTGTTGTTTTCTGCTCAGATGGTGCTGCAGAATCTTCCTCTGAAGACGCCGATCTCGGACCAAGGAGCTGCTAGATTTGGACCTCAGAATCTGCTCCTCCTGAACCTGTGACTAGAACCAGGCCTGAGCAAGGTCTAAACTGGGACTAAAGCAGGACTTACGCAGGACTCTGGTCTGCTGCTGTAGTTGTCCGTCGCTGGTTTTAAAAGAGTCCATTAAATGTTTCAAGATGTTTAAGCTGCAGAATAATGTTTTGTGTTTTCTCCTAACGCTCACAGAACCTTCTGGATGCAGAACCTCTGGAATCCAGAACCTTCTGGATCAGAACCTTCTGGATCAGGTCCAGGGTTTCATTCAATAATGTCACTCTGTTTTACAAAAAGGGTTCAATCACTTCTTAATAAATATTTACTATACATACATTTCAAGATGACTTGCAACAATACTATTACAAATACACGTTTGTGCAGAACTTGGGAACCGTGGGGGACCAATACGGGGGTCTTCCAAAAATGTATGTTTGTCATGAGGGTCAACGGGTTCAGATGGTACATAAAAGATGAAGGATCTTAAAAGACCTGATGAATGGAATTAAAAGACCCTGATGAAGAATTAAAAAGACTGATGAAGAGTTAAAAGACCCGATGTTTAGTCTTACACTTCTGGTTCATGTTGTCAATAAATTGAGAAACATGACTAACGAGCTCTGTTTGTGATCATTACATACATGTTCTCTATAAAGCAGAGCTCTTTCTAAAGTTTTCCTTTCAAGGGGTGTTCTTGTCATTCTTCACATGAACACAGGAACATTTCATTTCACTTGATCATTCCGGGATACAGTATTTTCAACAGAACTTTGCTCATTATTATATTTGACAAGAGCTGAACCTCATGAGATGAGACCTTTAACCTCTTGGGCTCTTTTTAATACGTCCATAGTGCGTCATTTGCGTGGCGTTAGCACAAGAGGCTAAGTCATGGTTGCTAGGTGACGCTGGCGGCTGGCTTCCGTGAGGCTAGTCCTTGGAGCGCTGAGACCATTCGCGTGAGACCCCGGAGTTCACACACGGCAATATGTCAGCAGCGACAATATAATCCTAACCTGTGGGTGGCGGCTTAATGCAACGCGTCACCGCCTTAGAGGTGACCCAAGAAGAAGCATCCTTTATGCACCACGAAGGGGGGCGCGCTAACTCCATGGATCTGGCGAACTCACCGCTCCAAAACGGTTTCCGCTTCCGGGTTCACTTTTGTTTTTATAAACGAGGGCCTTGTTTTTACCTTGAAACATCAAACTGCACCAGAGACCAGGACCGGTACGACAGGACCCGATGACCAGGACCTAGACCAGGACCGAGACCAGGACCGAGACCAGGACCGAGACCAGGACCGAGACCAGGACCGAGACCAGGACCGAGACCAGGACCGAGACCAGGACCGAGACCAGACCGAGACCTCTCCCACAGAAGACCACACATGCACCGCGCTCCGGGCAGAGCGCAGCCCAGCCCCGGCTTCAGCCCGGGCCGCAGGGCCTCTCCGCGGGGCTGGGGGCCTCACGGCGGCTCTCCGCGGGGCTGGGGGCCTCACGGCGGCTCTCCGCGCTTCTCGTCTCCGGACTACGCAGGACCTCCGTGTTTCTCTCCCCCGGGTTTCCACGGCCCGGGCCCGGGCTTTGGACCGGGAACCTCGGGCTTCAGAGGCCGGCGCTGGGAGCAGGAGCCCCGCAGAGGAGGCTTCAGTCCCGGACACGGATCCCGGAGCCAGGTGAGACCGGGACAGGACCAGAAGTGGACCTGTGAGGGCATCTGTGTTAAACGGTGACAACTAAAGTCTGATCTTCCGCAGGACGCGTCCGTGGACAAATACTTCAGTCCGAACATGGTCCAGGACCCGTGGAAAAACCTGAGTCCAGTCTCGAAAGACCAGCTCCAGACCGGGTCTAGACCGGGACTAAAGACCAGGACCGGGACTAAAGACCAGGACCGGGACTAAAGACCAGGACCGGGACTAAAGACCAGCCCCAGACCGGGACTAAAGACC
Source organism: Chaenogobius annularis (assembly GCA_015082035.1). Taxonomy (NCBI): domain Eukaryota; kingdom Metazoa; phylum Chordata; class Actinopteri; order Gobiiformes; family Gobiidae; genus Chaenogobius; species Chaenogobius annularis. The sequence goes on from BJKM01000933.1 coordinate 100,128, forward strand.
AGCCCCAGACCGGGACTAAAGACCAGCCCCAGACCGGGTCTAGACCAGGCCCGTGAGGAAGAGAAAAGAACTCTTTTAATGTTTGAAGTTCACATTTTTCACTTTTATGAAAAGTTTTATTTATTTTTGAGCCGAAGATTTTGTAAAAGAGAAAATATTTGTTTTTAAACTTTTGTATTAAAAGGATCTTTGGAAAACTGAATCTGATTTTTGTGTCTGGGACACGGGGTCGTGAGGGTCGTGGGTTTCTTCTGATTTTAGGCGTTCGCGACCCAGCACTGCGCATGCGCATACGCATGAGCAGGAACACCCGGAAGTGAAGTGAGGAACACGGATCAGGCAGGTGAGATTAACCCGAGACTGAACCGGACCAGAACTGGACCAGGACCAAAGTCTGAGACCGGGACCGTTTTGTGTTTCTATAGGAACGTCTTAAATATGAATATTTAAATAAAAGCGGCTTTACCGGGACTCAGGCCCGTGTTTAGTCTGCTCTGGCTCCGGGTCTGTTCCGAAGGACCGAGCCCACGGAGCCGCCCCGTCACCTAGCAACCATGACTTGCCTCTTGTGCTAACGCCACGCAAATGACGCACATGGACGTATTAAAAAGAGCCCAAGAGGTTAAAGGTCATCTCATGGCTCATTTCCATGTTTCAGCTCTTGTCAAATATAATAATGAGCAAAGTTCTGTGAAAACTGTCCGAATGATCAAGTGAAATGAAATGTTCCGTGTTCATTTGAGAATGACAAGAACATGAAAGGAAACTTTAGAAAGAGCTCTGTTTCTGGAGAACATGTATGTAATGATCAGAACAGAGCTCGTTAGTCATGTTCTCATTTATGACAACATGAACCAGAGATTAAGACTAAACCACTTCACTCCAGATTCACTCTCTTTTATATGAATGAGTGACAGAAAACACATTCCAATGAGCTGCAATTTACATTCAAACCAAACTTCTTTCACAGTTTTGGGAGCGATATGCCCTTATCTCCATGACAACACTTGTGCTGTAATTACATGTTTCCTCTGTCAGGGGGCGCTGTTTCGCTCCGCCTGTTTTAAAGACACCTGACGAGCGCCGCGCAGTGCATTATGGGATGTACAAGGCCGCGAAGTGTGCTTTTGCACGGCCTTCGTTCACGGCCAATCTCCATGGAAACGCAGGCCACATTTCTCTCGGCCGTAGCCCCAGTCAGGCGTAGGCCCCCCTCTCGGCCGTAGGCCCCTGTCAAGAGTAGGCCCCCTCTCGCCGTAGGCCCCCTCTCGGCCGTAGACCCCTGTCAGGCCGTAGCCCCTGTCAGGCCGTAGGCCCCCCTCTCGGCCGTAGGCCCCTGTCAGGCCGTAGGCCCCTCTCGGCCGTAGGCCCCAGTCAGGCGTAGGCCCCTGTCAGGCCGTAGTCCCCCTCTCGCCGTAGTCCCCCCTCTCGGCGTAGTCCCCCTCTCGGCCGTAGTCCCCAGTCAGGTGAGGCCCCTGTCAGGGTAGCCCCTGTCAGGTGTAGGCCCCTGTCAGGCCGTAGGCCCCCCTCTCGGCCGTAGTCCCCCCTCGGCCGTTAGACCTCTGTCAGGCGTGGCCCCTCGGCCGAACACGAGCAGTTTTTCGTTACGTTGCGTTCTGGGGAAAAGGGGACGCACCATTTTTTCCGCTGCAGACTGGCCACTGAGGGGCGCTAGCGAGGTGTTTGGCTAGAAATACTACCCAGATAATATCCATGATGAAGCCTTCGGAGGGCGTGGCCTTTGGAGCGACATTCAGACACTGCTCCTGTCACTGCTCCTGTCACTGCTCCTGCACTGCTCCTGTCACTGCTCCTGTCTCTGCTCCTGTCTCTGCTCCTGTCACTGCTCCTGCCTCTGCTCCTGTCACTGTCCTGTCACTGCTCCTGTCACTGCTCCTGTCACTGCTCCTGTCTCTGCTCTGTCTCTGCTCCTGTCACTGCTCCTGTCACTGCTCCTGCCTCTGCTCCTGTCACTGCTCCTGCACTGCTCCTGTCACTGCTCCTGTCTCTGCTCCTGTCTCTGCTCCGTCACTGCTCCTGTCACTCTCCTGCCCTTCCTCCTGCTCTGCTCCTGTCACTGCTCCTCACTGCTCCTGTCTCTGCGCCTGTCACTGCTCCTGCTCTGCTCCTGTCACTGCTCCTGTCACTGCTCCTGTCACTGCTCCTGTCTGTCAGGTGAGATGTCGGAGTCACATGACCTCTGGCAGGATGCCATGGATCACGCTGTCGCAGTGGCCCGAAAATCAGGAGAGGTGAGTCCAGATCTGGTCGGAACCAGTCCAGATCCTGGTCTGAACCAGTTCTGATCCTGGGTCATCCTGCACTTCAGATGATCCGAGCGGCGGTCAGAACCAGGACAGGTCCAGTTTGGTCCAGACTAAGGTCTTCAGCTGTGGACCTCGTCACGGAAACGGATCAAAAAGTGGAGCAGCTCATCATCCAATCAGTGAAGAGCAAGTTTCCCACCCACAGGTAGCCACACCCCAAATGGTCAGGGACCAATCACATCAAACTGTCATCCTTCGAGGGGCGTCCTCTTCAAGAAGGCCCTTCAGAGACCCTCAGCTGAAGGACACACAGAACCTTCAGCTGGAGGACATTCAGCTGGAGGACCTTCAGCTGGAGGACACACAGAAACCTTCAGCTGGAGAGACCACAGAGACCGTTCAGCTGGAGGACCTTCAGCTGGAGGACCTTCAGCTGTGAGACCTTCAGCTGGAGGACCTTCAGCTGGAGGAAAACACAGAGACCTTTAGCTGGAGGACCTTTAGCTGGAGGACCTTCAGCCTAGTAGGACCTTCAGCTGCGAGGACCTTCAGCTGGAGGACACACAGAGACCTTCAGCTGGACGACCTTCAGCTGGAGACCTTCAGCTGGAGGAAACACAGAGACCTTCAGCTGGAGGACTCACAGAGACCTTCCACTGGAGGACGCTTCAGCTGGAGGACCTTCAGCTGGAGGAAACACAGAGACCTTCAGCTGGAGGACTCACAGAGACCTTCAGCTGGAGAAACACAGAGACCTTCAGCTTAGACTCACAGAAACCTTCAGCTGGAGACACACAGAGCTTCAGCTGGAGGGAAACGGAGAACCTTCAGCTGGAGGAAACACAGAGACCTTCAGCTGAGGAACACAGAGACCTTCAGCTGGAGGAAACACAGAGACCTTCAGCGGAGGAAACACAGAGACCTTCAGCTGGACGACCTTCAGCTGGAGGACCTTCAGCTGGAGGACCTTCAGCTGGAGGAAACACAGAGACCTTCAGCTGGAGGACTCACAGAGACCTTCCACTGGAGGACCTTCAGCTGGAGGAAACACAGAGACCTTCAGCTGGAGGAAACACAGAGACCTTCAGCTGGAGGACTCACAGAGACCTTCAGCTGGAGGACCTTCAGATGGAGGACACACAGACCCGTCTTTGCTCTGTGCAGGTTCATCGGGGAAGAGTCCGTTTCCTCTGGAGAACCCTGTATTCTCTCGTTGGACCCGACCTGGATCATCGACCCCATCGACGGAACCACAAACTTCGTCCACGGGTGAGGAGCTAAAACCAGAGCTAAAATGAGTGCGCTCAGAGCGTTTCAAACCGTCCGTTCAGTGATGGTTGGATGATGCGCCCAGTTGTGAGTTACACGTTTCCGATACGGATAAAAACCCTGGGGCAAATTCATGAAAGTACGAGGGTCCGATTTGTAAAATCTGCATAATTTGATTCAAAATGCCCACCTTCACGTTGTGATAGGGCGTGGTCCCAGGAGACATGTACCGAAATTAATTGGATTACGATAAACTACACGTTACGTGGCGTGGCCATGCAAATGTGGGTGGAGATAGGGCGTGGTCTATAGTGACCTCACAATAGACTAAGGTGACTAGACTAGACCAGGGATTCTTCACTTCCTCCAAATGACCCAAGCGTCTCATCTGCCAGTAAGGCCTGCACAGGAACCCCCGGCACAACGTTACGCTCAGTATGTTTCCATTGAGTTTCATATTCTGGGTTGCCCCAGCAACGCTCTGATCTGAGCTGAAACAAAGTCACTTTCAGACAGGGCAAACCGGGTTCCATTACAGACCTGACTGTCTTCATTCATTCTTGGAACTTCTTGTTTATTGTTCTTCCAATTCCTCTTGAGGTCGACACGTCTAATGAAGGCTGAATGTGAAGATTCCAATCGCCGCCACAGATTAGGGTTCTCTCAGAGTGGTTCACAATCAGCTCCATAATATCAGTTTAGAAGGTGATATTGCCCCCTGGTGGAGCATACACATTCAGCAGAGGAACTTTTGAATGTCTTTAAACTCTCTGGTCGAACACAACAAATAAGACAACAAAGAGATAAAACAAAATACATTAATAATGTTTTTAGCTGCTTCGAATCTCCTTCTGAGCGTTTCAGTCGGTGTTTCTGCTGCTCCAGGCGTTAGCGTTAGCATTAGCAGCGTTAGCGTTAGCTTTGGGACAATAGAAAGTCCGATGCACGGACCCGACGCACTTGAATCGCATGTGTTGAAATCGCTAGAGCTGATGAAGTAACCGATCTTCTGTTGTGAAAGGTTTCCATTTGTCGGAGTGTGCATCGGCTTCGCTGTCAATCAACAGGTGAGCCACACCCCCCACCGGGCCACGCCCCCTCACAGAGCCGCATTTGACATTTTTATGTTGCACACGTGTAAAAAGAGACTGTACGTTTAAAAAAGCGTGTTTCTGCGTCTTTAGCATGCTAACCGCTAACTGCTAACGCTAGCTTCGTGCGGCGTCAGGGTTATCGTTTTTATCGTGGTTGTTTACAGGAAGTAAAAATGTGAGGTTTCTTTTGTCAGACATTTCACTTTTAAAATGTCACGTTTAAGACGTTCTTTAACACGATTGTGTTTGGGGCCGTAGGTGGAGTGGGGCGTGGTCTACAGCGCCATCGAAGACAAAATGTACACGGGCCGGAAAGGACGAGGCGCCTTCTGTGACGGGCGCCCCCTGCAGGTGTCCCCGCAAACAGGTGCTCCACACGTCCAGAATAATGTGAATATGAAACGTCACATTTAGACCTCTGCAGGCGTGACGTTATTGACACATTTGGATCTCTGCGGGTGTGACGTTATTGACACGTTTAGACCTCTGCAGGCGTGACGTTATAGACACGTTTAGACCTCTGCAGACGTGACGTTATAAACACGTTTAGACCTCTGCAGGCGTGACGTTATAAACACGTTTAGACCTCTGCAGACGTGACATTATAGACACGTTTAGACCTCTGCAGGCGTGACGTTATAGACACGTTTAGACCTCTGCAGGCGTGACATTATAGACACGTTTAGACCTCTGCAGAAGTGACATTATAGACACGTTTAGACCTCTGCAGAAGTGACATTATCAGAAGTACATTATAGACACGTTTTAGACCTGCTGCAGGCGTGACGTTATAGACACGTATTAGACCTCGCAGGCGTCGACGTTATTAGACAATTATAGACCTCTTGCAGGCGTGACGTAATACAACATTAGGACCGCTGCGGGCCGTGGACGTATAGACACGTTTAAGACCTCTGCAGGCGTGACGTTATAGACACCATTTAGACCTCCTGCAGGCGTGACGTTATAGACACATTTTAGACCTCTGGCAGGCCGTGACGTAATACACACACGTTTTGACCTCTGCAGGCGTGACGTTGTAGACACGTTTAGACCTCTGCAGACGTGACATTATAGACACGTTTAGACCTCTGCAGGTCGTGACGTTATAGACACGTTTGACCCTCTGCAGGCGTGACGTTATGAACACGTTTGAGACCTCTGCAGACGTGACGTTAGAGAAACATTTAGAACCTCTGCAGGCGTGACGTTAGAGACACGTTTAGACCTCTGCAGGCGTGATGTTATAAAAAAACGTTTTAGACCTCTGCAGAGCGTGACATTATAGACACATTTAGACCTCTGCAGATGTGACGTTTATAGACACATTTAAGATCTCTGCGGGCGTGACGTTATACGACCACATTTAACCGTCTGAGGCGTGACATTATAGACACGTTTAGACTCGGCAGAAGTGACATTATAGACACGTTTAGACTCCTGCAGAAGTGACATTATAGACACGTTTAGACCTCTGCCAGAAGTGACATTATAGACACGTTTAGACCCTCTGCAGAAGTGACATTATAGACACGTTTAGACCTCTGCAGGCGTGACGTTATAGACACATTTAGACCTCTGCAGGCGTGACATAATAGCAAACATTAGGACTCTGCGGGCCAGACGTTATTGACACGTTTAGACCTCTGCCAGGCGTGACGTTATAGACACGGTTTAGACCCTGCAGACGTGAACATTATAGAACGTTTAGACCAATCTGCAGACGTCACTTATATAAAACACGTGTAGACCTCTGCCAGACCGTGACGATATAAACACGTTTAGACCTCTGCAACGGACCCGTTATAGACAACATTGATATCTGCGGGCTTGAGTTATGACACATTTAGACCTTGCAGGCGTTGACGTCTATAGACACATCAGACCTCTGGCAGCGGTGACGTTATAGACACATTTAGACCATCTGCAGGCGGACATTATAAGACAATTAACCTTCAGGATATACACAGTTTTGACCTCTGGCAGGGACGTTCAGTAATGACAACGTTAGACTCTGCAGCCGTGAAGTTGTAGACACGTTTAGCTTCTCACTGACATTATAGACACGTTGCCTCTGCAGGCGTGACGTTATAGACACTTTAGACCTCTGCAGGCGTGACGTTATGAACACGTTTAGACCTCGTGCAGACGTGACGTCTAGAGACACATTTAGACCTCTGCAGGCGTGACGTTAGAGACACGTTAGACCTCTGCAGCGTTGATGTTATAAAACGTTAGACCTCTGGCAGACGTGCATTATAGACACATTTAGACCTCTGCGATTGCGCGGTTATAGACACATTTAGATCTCCTGCGGGCGTGACGTTATACGACACATTTATGACCCTTGCAGGCGTGACCATTATAGAACTGTTTAGACCTTCCGAAGTTTTAGACCTTTAGACTGCAGAAGTGACATTATAGACACGTTTAGACCTCTGCAGAAGTGACATTATAGACACGTTTAGACCTCTGCAGAAGTGACATTATAGACACGTTTAGACCTCTGCAGGCGTGACGTTATAAACACGTTTAAACCTCTCACTCCGCAGACGTGCACAAAGCCATCGTTGCCACGGAGTTCGGCTCCAACAGAAATCCTGAAGTCGTTGACAAGATCTTCAGGAGTCTCCGGAAAGTCCTGACTCTGCCGGTGCACGGGTTAGAAACCAATCCTGTCCTTTTAATTAAGCCATGTTAGGATGTTTAGGGTCAGAGTTAGGGGTCAGGGGTCAGGGGTCAGGCTTAGAGGCAGTTAAGGTAAAGTGTAAGGTCTGGAGTGAGGATTAGGGTCCGGGTTAGGTCTTATTTAACCCCAGAACACGGGTTCGGGTTCGGGTTAGGGTTAGGTCATAACCCCAGAAGGGTTAGGGTTCGGGTTAGGTCTTATTTAACCCCAGAACATGAACATTAGACAAAGAGTGTTTATTACAACATAATGGAGCTGGGACGGGACGGTCACTACCGGTTACCGTGGCGACGGCATCAGTTCAGTAACGTGTTCCTCTCCTCAGAATCCGTGGCGCCGGTTCTGCGGCTCTGAACATGTGTTCTGTGGCGCTCGGTTCTGTGGAGGTTTATTACGAGACCGGGATCCACGTTTGGGACGTCGCCGCCGCTTCAGTCATCGTCACTGAGGCCGGAGGAGTTCTGCTGGACACCACAGGCAAGTCACACGCACAGAGAGCGCCCCAGAGTACCCCAGAGCGCCCACCACTCAGTGACGTACATCTGTGCTCCTGCAGGTGGTGCTGTGGATCTCATGTCGCGCAGAATCGTCGCTGCCAACAACAAAACCATAGCAACAAGAATCATCGAGCAGCTGGAAGTTTACTCTCCCGAGAGAGACGACGGAGCACCTGAATAACACCCAGAGAGGGTATTAGGGTTAACCCTAACTCGAGCTCATTTTGTTGTAAATAAACAAACAAATGTTTCATATTTTCAGTTTTACTTCTCCAGATTGTGAATCACATTTAATTGGTAGAAAAGTGCGTGAGGGCGCCGCCTGGTGGTCGTGTGATTAAGGCGGGGTTTACTTTTACTTTCCATCCATCCATCTTCTACCGCTTGTTCCCGTTAGGGGACGCGTGACTGGAGCCTATTCCAGTGCCTTTGGGCCTTAGGCGGGGTACACCCTGGACAGTGGCCAACTCGTCGCAGGGTTAACACAGAGACATAGACACACAGACAACCATTCACTCTCTCACTCATTCACTAGGGCCAATTTACAGTTGCCAATTTACCTAACACACGCATGTCTTTGGACGGTGGGAGGAAGCTGGAGAACCCGGAGAGAACCCACGGTAACAAGGGGGAGGACATGCAGATTCCACCCAGCGAAATCATGTGATGTAATGTTCGCCCAGGAATCGAACCCATGATTTCCTTCTTGGGAGGCGAGAGCTCTAACCGCTCTGCCACCGTGCACCCCGGGTTTACTTTGATGAACATATATTCTCCACCAGGAATAGTGCTAAGTATACTAGGTACTAGGTATACTACGTATGCTAGGTCCTGAGGTACCCCTTGTCTGTGGAGACGGTCACTCTCATGTTCAGTCGACGTTGGATGTTTCAAATTAAAAAAGTTCTGGTAAATAACAATACTTTTCACAAAGTAAGGGTTAACCCTAACCCTAACCCACAAACAGCGATGATGCTCTGCCATCTTACCCGCCTTAACCGCTTTACTCGCCTTACCCGCTTTACTCGCCTTACCCGCTTTACCGGCCTTACCCGCCTTACCTGCTTTACCCGCCTTACCCACTTTACTCACCTTACCGGCCTTACCCACTTTACTCACCTTACCCGCTTTACCCACCTTACCCGCTTTACCCGCCTTACCCACCTTACCCCACTTACCCCTTTACCCGCTTTACCCGCCTTACCACTTAACCCACTTACCCACTTTACTCACCTTACCCACTTTACCCACCTTAAAACCCCGCTTTACCCGCCTTACCCCTTTACTCACCTTACCCACTTTACCCACCTTACCCTTTACCGGCCTTACCCACTTACTCACCTTACCCGCTTTACCACTTACCCCTTACCCGCCTTACCCACTTTACTCACCTTACCCGCTTTTACCGGCCTTACTTTACCCGCTTTACCCACTTACCCTTACCTGCTTTACCCGCCTTACCCACTTTACTCGCCTTACCCACTTTACCCGCCTTACCTGCTTTACCCACCTTACCCGCTTTACTCGCCTTACCCGCTTTACCCACCCTTACCTGCCTTACCCGCCTTACCCACTTTACATTGCCTTACCTTACCCACCTTAACTGCTTTACCCGCCTTACCCACTTTACTCACCTTACCACGCTTTACCCTTTACCTTACTGCTTTACCGCCTTACCCACTTTACTCACCCTTACCCGCCTTACTCACTTCACTTTTTACCCCACCTGGCCTTACCCACTTTACTTGCCTTACTTTACCCACCTTACCCGCTTTCCCGCCTTACCCCTTTACTCACCTTACCCCACTTTACCCACCTTACCCGCTTTACCGGCCTTACCCACTTTACTCACCTTACCGCTTTAACCCACTTTACCCACCTTACCCGCCTTACCCACTTTACTCACCTTACCACTTTACCACCCTACCCGCTTTACCGCCTTACCACTTACCCCTTACCCTTACCCACTTTACTTACCTGCCTTTACTCCCTTACCCACTTTACCCGCCTTACCTGCTTTACCCACCTAACCCGCTTACTCGCCTTACCCGCTTTACCCACCTTACCGCTTTACCCGCCTTACTCACCTTTACCCACTTTACCCTCCTTACCTGCTTTACCCGCCGACCCACTTTACTCACCTTACCCGCCTTACTCACTTTACCCGCCTTACCCACTTTACCCTTTACCCCCTTACCCGCTTTACCGCCTTACCACTTTACTCACCTTACCCCACTTTACCCACCTTACCCGCTTTACGGGCCTTACCTTTACCCACTTTTACCCACCTTACCTGCTTACCCGCCTTACCCACTTTACTCGCCTTACCCGCTACCCTCCTTTACCTGCTTTACCCGCCTTACCCTCTTTACTCACCTTACCCGCCTTACTCATTACCCGCTTTACCCACCTTACCTGCTTTACCCGCCTTACCCACTTTACTCGCCTTACCCGCTTTACCCTCCTTACCTGCTTTACCGCCTTACCCTCTTTCCACCTACCCGCTTACTCACTTTACCCGCCTTACCCACTTTACCTACCTTACCTGCTTTACCTGCTTTACCCACTTTACCCGCCTTACCCGCTTTACCCCCTTACCCACTTTACTTGCCTTACCCGCTTTACGGCCTTACCGGCCTTACCGCTTTACCCACCTTACCTGCTTTACCCGCCTTACCCAATTTTACTCACCTTACCCGCTTTACCCACTTTACCCACCTTACCCGCTTTACCCGCCTTACCCACCTTACCTGCTTTACCTGCCTTACCCACCTTACCCACCTTACCCCACTTTAACCCGCCTTACCCGCTTTACCCACTTTACCCGCCTTACCCACCTTACCTACCTTACCTGCTTTACCCACTTTACTCACCTAACCCGCTTTACCCACCTTACCCGCCTTACCCACTTTACTTTACCCGCTTTACCGCCTTACCCGCTTTACCCACCTTACCTGCTTTACCCGCTTACCCGCTTTACCCGCCTTACCCACTTACCTACCTTACCTGCCTTACCACTTTACTCACCTTACCGCTTTACCCACCTTACCCGCCTTACCCACTTTACCCGCTTTAACCACCTTACTGCTTTACCCGCCTTACCCACTTTACTCGCCTTACCCGCTTTACCCGCCTTACCCGCTTTTACCCACCTTACCGCTTTTACTTACTCACCCTCTTTACCCGCTTACCCACCTTACCCTCTTTACCCGCCTTACCCACTTTACCCGCCTTACCCACTTTACCTACCTTTACCGCTTTACCCACTTTACTCACCTTACCACCACCTTAACCCGCCTTACCCACTTTACTTGCCTTATCCGCTTTAACCGGCTTTACCCGCGTTTAAACCCACCCCTTACCTGCTTTACCCCACTTTACTCCCTTACCCACTTTACCCACCTTTACTCACTTTACCCACCTTACCCACCTGCCTTTACCCACTTTACCCGCTTTACCCCTTACCCACTTACTGCTTACCGCCTTACCCACTTACTCGCCTTACCCGCCTTTACCCGCTTTA
>BJKM01000933.1:112960-157400 GCA_015082035.1 Chaenogobius annularis
CAGATGAAGAGTGGGAAAGTATGATGTGCATGTCAGAGGAAGGACCACAAAGTCACATGTTTGGAGGGAATTCAGTTGGAAAAATGTGTCTCGTTTCTTCAAAACTCCAGGTCAAAGTGCTCATTATTCACAGGGAAATGCGGCTGTTGGAGAAACAGCGCCACCAGGAGGCAAACCACTATCACGTGTTCTGGGACTGTCCTGTTGCTCACAAACATGTGACTGAAGTTCATAGTACACTGCAGACTGTTTTTGACATTTCCATCTCAATTTCAGAACTCTAAACTTGGGCCTCAGAACTCCTGCCATGGACACAAGACATGATTATCTTGTTTGTGACTCCTCCCCCAACATCCACTGAAAATATCCATCACGTTGAACCTCGTGTAATGTACTCAATATGTGTTGTTTATCATTGTATGCTTATCGCTGAACTGCTTTTTCATTTTCTAAGAGTTCAAGTCCCCCAGCAGGCGCCGCACAGCCCCCCCTGGTGGCTGGTGCTCTTTATGCACGTCTCTCATGTTGCATCTGTTCATTAAGTCACATTCCTATGTTGTGAATTTGTTCATTGACCATGGCAATAAATATATCCTGATTCCTGATCCTGATACCTTTGGAATGTCGTCTAAAGTGCCCACCCAGGGATGAGCCCCGGGCGCAGAGAGCAGCAGTGTAAGACCCTCCTCTGTCGCTGAGCTCTTGCCCGCTCTGTCACAAATGAAGTGTTCAGACTCAAGGCAGATAGAGACTGTGTGTGTCCCTCGTGCAACTAATGCCAAAAAAGTCAAACCTCAGAAAAGCTCGTTCAGGCGTCAGACCAAAGAACTTCATAAAAATAACACTCACAAATGATACAAATAAACAAGTAAATAAGTATGTAAAATGTGGACTGTTAAACATGAGGTAAATTTCCTCTAAATCGCTTTTAGTTAATGACTTAATTAGTGATTGTAACATAGATCTTCAGCTCTAACTGAAACTTGGCTTCAACAAGATGATGATGTCAGACTAAATGAGTCCAGCCCACCCACTCATCAATGTAAACTTTCAGACCCCCAGGAGCACAGGCTGAGGTGGTGGTGTGGCAGTGGTCTCACACTCAAGCCCACTCTTGAGTCCTAAAATTAACAATGCATTTCTCTCATTTGAAAGCGTCATGTGATCAATCACATGTCCAAACTGGAGAAACCAAAAAGGAGTCCTGTTCGTGGTCCTCTAAAGACCCCCTGGTCCCTATTCAGAGTTTTTAAACAGAGTTAGACTGGGATAAAGTAGTGATAGTTGGAGATTTCAATATCCACGTGAACGTGAACGATAACTCTCTCAGTAATTCTTTCAACACCCTGTTAGACCAACTCACAGTCACAAGCACACTCTAGATCTTGTTCTAACATATGGAATAGAGGTTAGTGACCTCATTGTCTTCCCTCAAAACCCTAAACTGTCAGATCATTTCCTAATCACCTTTCAGTTTGTTCTTAAAGATTATCCAGCCCCACAGAATAAAGTCATAATGAAAAGGACAATATCGGAAAAATCTATCTCAAAGTTCAAAGAAATAATAGAGCCAATATTCGGGGACATGTCATGTGATCATGTCATGTGATCAGGTCACGTGATCATGTCGCGTGATCATGTCGCGTGATCATGTCACGTGATCATGCTGAGAACGGCCTTAGTCCCAGTGTAAGTGATCAATTTGTCGACTTGACCATGAACTCTCTGAAGTCCGCTCTTGATGTTGCAGCTCCGCTAAAGCAGAAGGTCATTAGGCCAAAACGCGCCTCCCCATGGTACAATGAAGAACTGCGTTCACATAAACAAAGAGTTAGAAAATTAGAAAGACCATTTCGTCGCCTCCCCCACACGGAGGAAATCCCTAAAAGCATGGAAAATCTGCCTAATGTCCTATAAGCAGGCTCTGCGTAAGGCCCAAACCAGAAAACTATTCACATTTAATAGAAGTCAACAAAAATAACACTAGATTTCTTTCAGCGCTGTAGCCAGGGTAACACACTGTCACAGCGCAGTAGAGCCGTCACTCCCAGCTACTCTCAGCTCTGATGATTTTCTTCTATTTTTAACGATAAAATAAAAAACAATCAGAGATAAATGAGATGAAACTCCTCCCACTATTCGCCCTGAACAAGCCCAAGCTTAAAACTAGTGTTCCCATATAAATCCATCAGTGACACTAGAAAGGTTTCACTGCTGTTGATCAAGCAGAGAGAACTTCAGCCATTATGTCCTCTTAAACGTCATCTTTATTCTAGACCCGATTCCAAGCAGACTCCTCAAAGACATTCTCCCCCTAATTATAGATTCTATTGTTAATATAATAAATACTTCACTAAAAAGTGGTGATGTCCACAGTCCTTCAAACATGCAGTCATTAAACTTCTGAAAAAGCCTCATCTTGATCACTGACCAGTTGATAAACTACAGACCTATTTCAAATCCACCCTTTGTCTCTAAAATCCTTGAAAGAGTTGTAGTTAAAACAGCTTTGTCGCCAGGACATCATCACTGGCTCCTGTCGAGTTTAGAAATCAAATTCAAACTCCTCCTCCATAAATGACCACGCCCCATCCGACCTCAAAGACGCTATAGCGACCTTATCATCCAATCAGAGCACTTTGCTCTCAAAATGCTGGACTTCTGGTGGTCCCAAGGGTCTCTTAAAGCACAGTAGGAGGTGGAGCGTTTAGCTCCCAAGCTCCTGTGTTGTGGACTGAACTCAGCTCCTGTCCATGTTAAAGAGGCCGACACAGTCTCTGACACAGTCTCCGACACAGTCTCCGACACAGTCTCCGACACAGTCTCCGACACAGTCTCCGACGACACGTCTCACAGTCTCTTCATTTAAGACCAGGCTTTCAAACGTTCCTCTGTGAAATGGCTTATGGTCAGGCCAGTTAGGACCAGGAAATAAAGACCTACAGTTTCAGCTCCGCTGCCCTAGGACCACCTCTGGGGGCAGTATGGAGCCGGAGCTCTTCCTCTGATGAAGACGACTTTCACTAACAACTATATTTAATATTTTAATTTCACTTGTGTCTGTTCATCTCTTTTCCTTCTTTCTTCTCCCACTTCCCCGACGGGAGTGGAGCACATCGAGGACCTGTGGATCCAGATGCTCCTCAACTGCTGGAGAAACGGTCTCTACTCCAGAAGAACGGTTCTTCATCAGCCTTGAAGACCTGGTTCTCCTCCTGAGTGGGTCCAGTTCCTCTGTCTCCCTCTCGTCCTCCTGTCCGTCCGAGGAGGAGGATCTCTCCTTCACTGTGGAACTCCTACAGGTTTCTACTTTTTCCCAAAAGAGGTTTTGGTAGTTTTTCCTGGCCGAGAAGGAGGGTCTAAGGACAGGGGGGCTTGGGACATCTGTCTAAGGACACAGGACGCTGGGACATTACCAAGTCCTTATGAACACTGTTTATTTTGTTTTCCACTGTAGCCCCTCGAGACCACTACTGTTGTGATTTTGGGCGTTACAAAAATAAAATGAATTGAAAAATACATTGAAAGTGGCAGCCCACCATCACCCAGGATCTCAAGTGGCAGCCCACCATCAGCTCCCTCATCACGAGGATGTACTTCCTGCCAAAATGTTTTTGCTTTCTTAAACTTCATTTTGACGTTTTCACATTTATACTTTATATTTCTAATTGTTTCATGGTTTCATGATTTCATGGTTTTATGGTTTCATGGTTTTTCTGTTTTATGGTTTTATGTTTCATGATTTTATGGTTTTATGGTTTCATGGTTTTATGGTTTTATGGTTTTATGATTTCATGTTTCCATGGTTTCATGGTTTGATGCTTGTTTGGTTTTATGGTTTCATGGTTTTATGTTTCATGATTATATGGTTTCATGGTTTTATGGTTTCATGGTTTCATGAATTTATGCTTGTTTGGTTTTATGGTTTTATGGTTTCATGTTTCATGGTTTTGTGGTTTTATGGTTTTATGGTTTCAGGGTTTGATGCTTGTTTGGTTTTATGGTTTTATGGTTTCATGTTTCATGGTTTTATGGTTTTATGGTTTCATGGTTTGATGCTTGTTTGGTTTTATGGTTTTATGGTTTTATGGTTTCATGGTTTTATGGTTTCATGGTTATTCTGTTTTTTGGTTTCATGGTTTTATGTTTCATGGTTTTATGGTTTTATGGTTTCATGGTTATATGGTGTCATGGTTTTATGGTTTTATGGTTTCATGGTTTCATGGTTTCATGGTTTTCGCACAAAGTCTGCAGCGTCAGCGAGACCGAAACTGTGCATGTGCCAAACTCTAACCCATACGCACTCTTCTCTAAGCCTAATTATGATGTGGTTTATTGTGTGGACCTTCTCCTCCGTCCGAACCCTGCTCCCCGTCACGTGACCTGCGCTGCTCACGTGACCCTGTAATCCCCTCCTCCTCCTCGCGCGCCGCTCACGGATCGGACCGAGCTGAAGATGGCGGAAATCAAGACCGGGATCTTCGCCAAAAATGTGCAGAAGAGGATCAACCGTGCGCAGGAGAAGGTGGGTTCGAGCGGGTCCGGGTCTGGACGGGGTCTGGATCGGGTCTGGACCGGGTCTGGACCGGGATCAAAGCGGACAGAGGCGGTGTAGCCCGAGCAGAACTGAGTGAAGGCGCTCGGGCCTGCACACGGCTCGGTTCCTCGCGCTTTGGACCGGGACCGTTCTCACAGCTGTGGTTCGGCTCGGCTCGGGTCCTGGTCCAGTTTGGCCTGGATTCGCCCCGTTCTCTGCGGGTTTCTCTGAGGTTTAACTGTGGCGTGTGTGCGTCACGTGACCACGCTGTCGCTGTCCGTGGTGCTGAAGCCTCGGGAGCGCGTGTTGAGCTCAGTCCGGATCGGACTCGGGTCTGGACTCGGGTCTGACTCGGGACTTGTCTGAGCCCAGACCGTGTCCTGGTCCGGATTGGTTTTGTTTTGGTTTAGTTTACACCAAACAGTTATACCATCCCCCGCAAGGTCAGGCCTGTGCGTCATGACGTCACACGCAACGCAGACGCAGCGCGAGGGAGCCAGACTGTCTTAGACGAGACCAGGTCCAGACCAGGTCTAGGTCCAAACACATAACAGATGAATGTAAGAGAAGAGAAACATTATCCGGGACCGGGAGGGCATCTGGCACACTGGGAACAGACAGAAAACTGTCTAAACCCGGTCTAAACCCGGTCTAAACCCGGTCTAAACTCGATCTAAACTCGGTCTCAACCCAGTCTCAACCCGGTCTGAACCAGGTCTAAATCCTGTCTAAACCCGGTCTGAACCAGGTCTAAACCCGGTCTAAACCCAGTCTAAACCAGGCCTAAACCACGTCTAAACCAGGTCTAAACCCGGTCTAAACCCGGTCTAAACCAGGTCTAAACCCTGTCTAAACCAGGTCTGGACCAGGTCTAAACCAGGTCTAAACCCGGTTTAAACCCAGTCCAAACCAGGCCTTAACCACGTCTAAACCAGGTCTAAACCAGGTCTAAACCCGGTCTAAACCTGGTCTAAACCAGGTTTAAATCCAGTCTAAACCAGGTCTAAACCAGGTCTAAACCAGGTCTAAACCAGGTCTAAACCCGGTCTAAACCTGGTCTAAACCAGGTTTAAATCCAGTCTAAACCAGGTCTAAACCAGTTCTAAACCTGGTCTAAACCAGGTCTAAACCCGGTCTAAACTTGGTCTAATCAGGTTTTCCTGACTGGGCCTTTTTGTGGCCTTTTTGTCTCCATCAATCCAAAACATGCTCAAGTCAAGTCCTCCAGCTAAAGTCCTGACTAAAACGAGACCATGATCAGGGTCTTTACCTGAACCTTCCAAACCTCAGATCATGTTTGCCAAATGTTCTGCACCAGCTGGAACACGCTAGAAGAGCCAGGTTTGTGGAGAAGCAGAGAAAAGGCGACTTGGACCTTAGGCGACTTTAAATCAGATTCGAGGTTTCTTTCCTCGTCACACAAATCTAGAGTTTTATTCCACTCAAACAGAGTCTGGAACAGAGAGAGAAATCTGGGCGAGACATTCATGTTTATAGTTTCAGTCCTTTGACTTAGACTTAAGTCTGGACCAGTCCATTTTTCAAGATCTTTCTTTAAAGTGGAGAAAAGAGGAGGGTCGTTTTTCTCTAAGAGTGTTGATAGTTCTTTATGGAAGACCACGCCCACATATTTAAGAGATCCTGTCATTTAAATGTGTATGTCTTTCTAAAGGACAGAGGGGGCGCCAGTGAGAGAGAATTTCTTTTTTTTTGTACAAAGTGAACAACAGGGGGCCCAAACACAGCCCTGTCACCCCTCTGTCCATAATCATTCTGAGTCTGTCATGTGACCATTGATTTTAATTCTTGATGTTGGACCATCGTAAAGAGGTTCAATATTTGTTATTATTAAATCTTCTATTTTAAATGTTAAAATATGTCTAATAAAGTTGTGAATTTTGAACACTTTGATAATATCTTTATTTGGTGAAGAGCATTTGGTCATGATTCACTGAGTCCAGGTCTTTCATCTCATTAAGATCCTCGTTTCAAACAGCTTCAGTTTTTCTCTAAATCGTTTAGTTTTTCCTCTCTTTGTTTCTTTTTGCCGCGGCGACAGCAATGACGCTGCCCCTCCAAACGGCCTTAGCTGCAGCCCAGAGAATGGGCGCAGCAACTTCACATTGTGATTTTCCTCTTCAAACGTCTCAATGTCCTTCATGATCACCAGGTCTATCTGCCACTGAGACCCCTGCAGTGCCTGACAGACCCCTGCAGTGCACTGACAGACCCCTGCAGTGCCACTGACAGACCCCTGCAGCCATCCTGACAACCCTGCAGTGCCACTGACAGACCCCTGCAGTGCCTGACAGACCCTGCAGTGCCACTGACAGACCCCTGCAGCTAAACCTGACAGACCCCTGCAGCTGCCACTGACAGACCCCTGCAGTGCCTGAACAGACCCCTGCAGTGCCACTACAGACCCCGCAGTGCCTGACAACCCCATGCCACTGACAGCTCAGTGCCACTGACAAGCCCCTGCAGTGCACTGACAGACCCCTGAGTGCCTGACGACCTGCACCTGACCCAGTGCCACTGCACTGTACGAAGACCCTGCAGTGCCACAGACCCTGCATGCACTGACAGACCCCTGCAGTGCCTGACAGACCCTGCAGTGCCACTGACAGACCCCTGCAGTGCCACTGACAGACCCCTGCAGTGACTTGACCTCTGACCTTTGTGTGCAGGTTTTTACAGAACTGGAAAAGCTGATGAAACCAAAGACGAACAGTTTGAACAAGTCGTGTCAACTTCAGACAAGAGTTTTTTTTCTCTCTGGTCTGTTCCCCTGTCTCTCTGTCTCTGCGTGCCATGTTTCTCTGTTTCTCCTTTTTTTCTCCTGTCTTCTGTTTCCTGTCTCGCTGTTCTCTGTTCTCCTGTTCTCCTGTTCTCCTGTTCTCCTGTTCTCCCTTCCCCTGTCTCCTGTTCCCTGTTCTCCTGGTCTCTTCTCCTGGTCTGTTCTCCTGGTCTGTTCCTCCTGTTCTCCTGTTTCCTTTCTCTGTTCTCCTGTCTCCTGTTCCCCTGTTCCCTTCTCCTGTTCTCCTGTCCCCTGTTTCCCTGTTTCTCCTGTTCCCCTGTCTCCTGGTCTGTTCTCCTGTCGTTCTCCTGGTCTGTTCTCCTGGTCTGTTCCTCCTGTTCTCCTGTCTGTTCCCCTGGTTGTTCTCCTGGTTGTTCCCCTGTTCCCCTGTTCTCCTTCTCCTGTTTCTCCTTTTCCTGTTCTCCTTTCCCCTGTTCTCCTGGTCTGTTCTCCTGGTCTGTTCCCCTGTTCCCCTGTTCTACAGTTCCCTCGTTCCCCTGTTCTCCTGTCTCCTTCTCTGTCCCCTTCTCCTGGTCTGTTCTCCTGTTCTCCGTTTCCTGTTCTCCTGTTCTTTTTCCTGTTCTCCTTGTCTCCTGTTCCCTGTTCCCCTGTTCTCCTGTTCTCCTGTTCTCCTGTTCCCTCCCATCACACTAACCTTTTCTCCAGTCCTCTTTCTGGTCTGTTCTAATGTTTTTTTCTATCAGATGTTCTCGCTCTACCAGAGGGGATGAAGAACTCATGGCCGCCATTAAAGGTGAGTCTCAGAAATACCGCAGTGTTAAAGCTTCTGTTGTTGTGCCCTTGAGCAGAACACTTTTCACTTCAGCTCTTGACCCCAAAGCACGTTCTCACTTTGAATTGTTCACTGACGATGGAACAGCAGACGGAGAACACCACTCAACCGTCCATTAAATACGTGGGTGTAATTCCTCATGCGTCCAGCAGGGTTCCATTGTATCCCCTGGACACAGATCCACAGATTGAGAATCGCTCTTGGATGAGAGCCCGAACCTCAGAGTCCAGACGGATCCACAATCCATAAACAAAACTTCAATGATGGCACTGAAAACGAGTCCCATCGAGTCAAATCGAGTCCCTTCGAGTCCCTTCGAGTCCCATCGAGTCCCTTCGAGTCCCATCGAGTCAATCGAGTCCCATCGAGTCCCTTCGAGTCCCATCGAGTCCCATCGAGTCCCATCGAGTCCCATCGACTCTCAATCCATCGAGTCCCTTCAAGTCCCATCGAGT
Source organism: Chaenogobius annularis (assembly GCA_015082035.1). Taxonomy (NCBI): domain Eukaryota; kingdom Metazoa; phylum Chordata; class Actinopteri; order Gobiiformes; family Gobiidae; genus Chaenogobius; species Chaenogobius annularis. The sequence goes on from BJKM01000933.1 coordinate 121,543, forward strand.
CCCTTCAAGCCATCGAGTCCCATCAGTCCCTTCGAGTCCCTTCGAGTCCCATCGAGTCCCTCTCTCGTCCTTCATGTGTCCTCTCCGTCCTCCATCGTCTTCATGGTCCTCTTCGTCCTCATGTGTCCTCTCTCGTCCTCTCTCGTCCTCATCTGTGTCCTCTCGTTCCTCTCGCGTCCTCTCTCGTCCTCATGTGTCCTCTCTTTCGTCCTCTCTCGTCTCATGTGTCTCTCTCGTCCTCGTGTCCTCTCTCGTCCCATGTGTCCTCTCTCGTCCTCTTCTCGTCCTCTCTCGTCCTCATGTGTCCTCTTCTCGTCCTCTCTCGTCCTCTGTCTCTCGTCTCTCTGTCTCTCTCGTCCTCATGTCCTCTCTCTCCTCATCTCGTCCTCATGTGTCCTCTCTCGTCCTCTCTCGTCCCTCATGTGTCTCTCTCGTCTCTCTCGTCCTCATTGTCCTCTCTCGTCCTCATGTGTCCTCTCTCATCCTCATGTGTCCTCTCTCTCCTCATGTGTCCTCTCTCTCCTCATGTGTCCTCTCTCGTCCTCATGTGTCCTCTCTCGTCCTCTCTCGTCCTCATGTGTCCTCTCTCGTCCTCATGTGTCCTCTCTCGTCCTCATGTGTCCTCTCTCGTCCTCATGTGTCCTCACATGTTCTCTTGGTTCTTGTGTTCTCAGGTATGCACAGGCGTCTATAAACCTGACCCAGAGTCTTCACGAGTCTACGAACCCGACTGGCACGGCAAAGACGACGGTGGTGCTCATCGGCAAGGTACTTAAGTTCTGGTTTAGTCCATTTTAGACCTGCTTCAGTAAAATGGACCCAGATGACGGACAACCGTTTTTTAACTGTCAAGGCCGTGTCTGTTCCACCAGAGGGTGCTCAAAGTTAGTTGGATCATTGACTAAAATGGAAAAAAAGTGCAGAGGGCGCTCTAACGCTGTGTCTCTTTCAGACTGCGACGCGCTCTGCAGGGGCGCTCTAACGCTGTGCTCTTTCAGGACTGCGACGCGCTCTGCAGGGGGCGCTCTAACGCTGTGTCTCTTTCAGGACTGCGACGCGCTCTGCAGGGGGCGCTCTAACGCGGTGTCTCTTTCAGGACTGCGACGCGCTCTGCAGGGGCGCTCTAACGCTGTGTCTCTTTCAGGACTGCGACGCGCTCTGCAGGGGCGCTCTAACGCTGTGTCTCTTTCAGGAGCTGCGACCGCTCTGCAGGGGGCGCTCTAACGCTGCGTGTGTCTCTTTCAGGACTGCCGACGCGCTCTGCAGGGGGCGCTCTAACTGCTGTCTTTCAGGACTGCGACGCGCTCTGCAGGGGCGCTCTAACGCTGTGTCTCTTTCAGGACTGCGACGCGCTCTGCAGGGGGCGCTCTAACGCTGTGTCTCTTTCAGGACTGCGACCGCCTCTCGGCGCTCTAACGTGTGTCTCAGGACTGCGACGCACTCTGGAGGACTTTCACAATAAGATCATAGACTCGACGCTGCTTGAACCTTGATGCTTATCTGACGCAGTTCCCTTGACCTGAAGGTGAGCAGCAGGGGGCGCACTCTGTTCTTCTTCTCTTGTGATTTTATGTGTTTTTACGATTGTTTTGCCACGACAGACGCGAGTGGCAAAGCGGAGCCGTAAACTCATTGACTACGACAGCGCTCGACATCACGTGGAGACGCTTCAGGCCCAAGGACTCAAGACGACCGCAAAATGATCAAGGTACGACCGGGGGGCGTAGATGACGCACCGGGGGGGCGTGTGACGCACCGGGGGGGGGGCGTGTGACGCACGGGCCGGGGAGTGTGACGCACCGGGTGTGAGCGTTGACGCACCGGAGGGGGCGTGTGAGCACGGCGGGGGGGCTGTGACGCACCGGTGGGGGCGTACTGTGACGCACCGGGGGCGGCGTGTGCAACGCACCAGGGGCAAGGGGGGGCGTCTGACTCTCTGGTATGTTCCAGGCGGAGGAGGAGCTGAAAAAGGCTCAAAGAGTCTTTGAGGAGCTGAACGTGGGTTTGCAGGACGAACTGCCAACGCTGTGGGACAGGTGAGGTCAGAGATCACACAGGGGTCACACAGAGGTCACACAGAGGCCACAGGGAGGTCACACATAGGTCACACTGAGGCCACATGGAGGTCACACAGAGGTCACACGGAGGTCACACGGCTCTATCCATAAAACACTCGACATGAACTTTAACATAAAGTTTACTTCACGATCACAGGCAAAAAGCTGAATCATCCATGTTAAAGAAAGCTTTTATGACGATTAGTCCGTAACCATGGGTGAGACGGACCATCTAGTGAAGCAGGGGTCAGGGGTCAGGGGTCAGGGGTTGGGGGGCGGGTGTAGAGTGAAAATCCCACACTGTGTTTCTCTGTTTCAGCCGAGTTCAGTTCTACATCGACACGTTCAAAAGTGTCACGTCGCTAGAAACAAAATTCCACAGAGAAATCTCCCTGGTGAGTAACATAGATGATCAGAGTGTGCTAATAGGAGCTAGATAATCAGAGTGTGCTAATAGGGCTTAGATGATCAGAGTGTGCTAATAGGGGTTAGATGATCAGAGTGTGCTAATAGGGGTTAGATGATCAGAGTGTGCTAATAGGAGCTAGATGATCAGAGTGTGCTAATAGGAGCTAGATGATCAGTGTGCTAATAGGGGTTAGATAATCTGTGTGCCGATAGGAGCTAGATGATCAGAGTGTGCCAATAGGAGCTAGATGATCAGAGTCTGCTGAAAGGAGCTGGATGATCAGAGTGTGCTGAAAGGAGCTGGATGATCAGAGTATGCTATAGGAGCTAGATGATCAGAGTGTGCTATAGGAGCTAGATGATCAGCGTGTGCTAATAGGAGCTAGATAATCAGTGTGCCAATAGGAGCTAGATGATCAGAGTGTGCTAATAGGAGCTAGATGATCAGAGTGTGCTAATAGGAGCTAGTTGATCAGAGTGTGCCAATAGGAGCTAGTTGATCAGAGTGTGCCAATAGGAGCTAGATGAGCAGAGTGTGCCAATAGGAGCTAGATGAGCAGAGTGTGCCAATAGGAGCTAGATGAGCAGTTTGCCAATAGGAGCTAGATGAGCAGAATATGCTAAAAGGAGCTAGATGATCAGAGTTTGCTAATAGGAGCTAGATAATCAGTGTACCGATAGGAGCTAGATGATCAGAGTATGCTAATAGGAGCTAGATGATCAGAGTATGCTAATAGGAGCTAGATGATCAGAGTATGCCAATAGAAGCTAGATGATCAGTGTGCTAATAGGAGCTAGATGATCAGAGTATGCCAATAGGAGCTAGATGATCAGAGTATGCTAAAAGGAGCTAGATGATCAGAGTGTGCTATTAGGAGCTAGATAATCAGTGTGCCGATAGGAGCTACATGATCAGAGTGTGCGATAGGAGCTAGATGATCAGAGTATGCTAAAAGGAGCTAGATGATCAGAGTATTCTAACAGCTTAACTAACAATAGATACTTCCCACTGTAACAGCTGGTTAGTTTTGGTGTAGTTTGTGTTCCTGTAATTGGAAGTTGTTTAGTACATGTGTGTCATTTCGTCACATTCTGACTGTTTCTTTGTAAGATTCACATTCTGTATTATAACAACACCTGAACTCGCCGTCGGCTCCTCCTTCGCTGACAGGTAGTGACAGGTGCTTGTTTGACAGGTGTGCAGGCAGCTGTATGAAATCATGACCAAACTGGCCGAGCAACATCCAGATAAAATGTTCAACATCCAAGGCGCTCCAAGGTAAAGACTCCCAAATCCTGGTTTGGACCTGGTTCAGTCCCTGTTAAACCGGTCTCTTTGCAGTGACTCTGGGCCGCTGCGTTTGGCTCGGACTCCATCTCCTCCTGAAGTTGACTCTGAGCCAGAATCTCCAGAGTCCAACCACAGACTGAGGCCAGTGTCGCCTGGACCACCTCGACCCAAGAGCCCGATCCAGGTAAGAGCCGGTCCAGGTAAGAGCTGGTCCAGGTAAGACCCGGTCCGGGTAAGACCCGGTCCGGGTAAGACCCGGTCCAGGTCAGACCCGGTCCGGGTAAGACCGAAATCCAGAAGACCTAAGACTTAGTCCGTGTCTTCTGTGTTCTGTTCATCTTTGAAGATTTTTCTCTGTGGCTCCGAGTTTAGAGTTCAGGCTCTGAGTTCAGGGTTCAAGGTATAGGTGTGGGGTGTAGGTGCGGGTGTAGGTGCGGGTGTAGGGTGTGTGTGTAGGTGCGGGTGTAGGGTACAGGTGTAGGTGCAGGTGTAGGGTACAGGTGTAGGTGCAGGTGTAGGGTACAGGTGTAGGTGCAAGTGCGGGTGTAGGTGAGGTGTGGGTGCGGGTGTAGGTGTAGGTTGTGGTGCAGTGTAGGGTGGGGTGTGGTGCGTGTAGGCGTGTCGGTGTATGTGAGGGTGTAGGGTGTAGGTGCAAGTGTAGGTGTAGGTGCGGGTGTAGGTACGGGTGTAGGGTGTGTGTGTAGTGCGGGTGTAGGGTACAGGTGTAGGTGCGGGTGTAGGGTACAGGTTAGGTGGAGGTGTAGGGGGTGGGGGGTGTGTAGGTGGTGTAGGTGTGGGGTGAGGGTAGGTGGGGTGTAGGTGAGGGTGTAGGTGGCGGGTGTAGGCGTGGTTGCGGGTGTAGGTGTCGTGTATTGGGGGTGTAGGGTGTAGGTGCAAGTGTAGGTGCGAGTGTAGGGTGTAGGTGCGGGTGTAGTGCGGGTGTAGGTGTGCAGGTGCGGGTGCAGGTGCGGGTGTAGGGTGCGGGTGTAGGTCGGGTGTAGGGTGTGTGGTAGGTGCGGGTGTAGGGTACAGGTGTAGGTGCAAGTGCGGGTGTAGTGTGTGTGTAGGTGCGGGTGTAGGGTAAAGGTGTAGGGTGCGGGTGTAGGGTACAGGTGTAGGGCAAGTGCAGTGTAGGGTGTGTGTGTAGTGCGGGTGTAGGTGTAGGTGAGGGTGTAGCTGCGGGTGTAGTGTGTAGGCGCGGTGTAGGCATGGTGCGGGTGTAGGTGAGGGTGTAGGGTGTCGGTGCATGGTACAGGTGTAGGTGAGGGTGTAGGTGGCGGGTGTAGGCGTGGTTGCGGGTGAGGGTGTCGGTGTATGTAGGGTGTAGGGTGTAGGTGCGAGTGTAGGGTGCGGGTGTAGGTGCGGGTGTAGGGTGCGTGTGTAGGTGCGGGTGTAGGGTGCGGGTGTAAGGGTGCAGGTGTAGGGTGCGGGTGTAGGTGCGGGTGTAGGGAGCGGTGGTAGGGTGCGGGTGTGGTGCGGGTTGTAGGTGCGGGTGTAAAGGTGGTTAGTCGTAGGTCGTTAGCTCTTTTGCTCCAGAACATTGTGTGTTTTGTTTCTAACTTCTGTCTGAACTCTCTCTGCTGCTGTTTCTCTGTTTTTCTGGTGAGTCTGAAATGTATTGGTCTCTGTGGCCCCTCCTCCCTGACCCTGTGCCCCTCCTCCCGTCCTCTCCTAATCTTTTTTGACCCCTTGTGGCCTCATGATGTCATAATTAAACCTGTCATCGTTGTGCATTGATAGTCATTCCCCAATCTGTGGTTCACGCTCGTCGCTCGTTAGCCTGAAATATCACTACGGCAACACATCTGCTAAACACCAGGTGACCACCAGGTGCAGAGCGGTCCGACAGCGTGCAGAGGCGGTCTGACAGGTGCCTGACAGGTGCAGGAGCGGCCTGACAGGTGCAGAGCGGCCTGACAGGTGCAGAGGCGGTCCGACAGGTGCAGAGCGGTCCGACAGTGCAAGAGCGGTCCGACAGGTGGCAGAGCGGTCGACAGGTTGCAGAGCGGTCGACAGGTGCAGAGCGGTCCGACAGGTGCAGAGCGACCTGAACAGGTGCAGAGCGGCCTGAACAGGTGCAGAGTGGTCTGACAGGTGCAGAGCGGTCCGACAGGTGAGAGCGGTCGCGACAGTGCAGAGGGGTCTGACAGGTGCCGGACAGGTGCAGAGCGACCTGACAGGTGCAGAGCGGCCTGACAGGTGCAGAGTGGTCTGACAGGTGCCTGACAGGTGCAGAGCGGTCTGACAGGTGCCTGACAGGTGCAAGAGCGGTCTGACAGGTGCCTGAAGGTGCAGAGCGGTCTGACAGGTGCCTGCCGGTGCCTGACAGGTGCAGAGCGTCTGACAGGTGCAGAGCGGTCTGACGGTGTTGCAGGTGCAGCGCGGTCTGACAGGTGCGACGGTGCTGACAGGTGCCTGACCGGTCCTGACAGGTGCCCTGACCGGTGCCTGACCGGTGCCTGACAGGTGCAGAGCGGTCTTCGACACAGATTGGGGGGCGACTGCAGCTGTCTCTAAATGTTGGACGTAGACGTTGTGTGGGTGTATAAAACTCTAGAGCTGTTTCCTCATGTTTGTCTCTGAGACCTGACAAGATGGAGGATCAGTTTCCTTAGACTTTTATTCCAAACTGAATCCTGGAAACAGACTCATCCATCAGCTTCAGACTGGTCGTGATCCATGTCCCGTCCCAGGTCTCACTGTGGACCTGTTCAATCTGATGGATGGGCTGGGCTGTAGTTCCGGTCCTGGCCTGTAGTCTTACTGAAGTCTGTGGTGGATCTGGTCTGGGTTCTTTCTCACGTTCCTGCGGTTCCAGGTGAAAAAGGGCCCCTGTTCCGCCGCCGCCCAAAGTGTCGCCCCCAAAAGAGGAACAAATCATCGACCTGTTCGGAGGAGAGTTCCTGCCCCGCCGTCACCCTACGGTGGGGTCACCAGACCTGTTTTAGTCCTGTTTTAGACCTGTTTGAGTTTTACCTGTTTTAGTCCTGTTTTAGTCCTGCTTTAGTCCTGCTTTAGTCCTGTTTTTGACCTGCTTTAGTCCTGCTTTAGTCCTGCTTTAGTCCTGTTTTTGACCTGCTTTAGTCCTGCTTTAGTCCTGCTTTAGTCCTGTTTTAGTCCTGTTTTGGATATGCTTTAGACCTGGTTTAGTCCTGTTTTAGTCCTGTTTTTGACCTGCTTTAGTCCTATTTTAGACCTGGTTTAGTCCTGCTTTAGTCCTGTTTTAGTCCTGTTTTAGTCCTGTTTTTGACCTGTTTTTGACCTGCTTTAGTCCTATTTTAGTCCTGCTTTAGTCCTGTTTTAGTCCTGTTTTAGTCCTGTTTTAGTCCTGTTTTAGTCCTGTTTTAGCCTGTCTGGTCATAAGTCCTGCTCTGGTCCACAGCCCAATGAAAGACCCGGAGAGTCCCTGTTGGACCTGGACCTTGACGCGTTTCAGGTGGACGAGAGCGTGGCCCCGATCCCTCAGGTCTGGACCGCAATTCTTTTTTTAATCAGTTTTATGTGTATTGGACTAACTCTGCTCCTGGCGGCTCCTGGCGGCTCCTGGCGGCTCCTGGCGGCTCCTCTCAGACCACAGTGCCCTGGGACATGTGGACGGTGAGTCACAGATGCCCATATTCCTTCACAACTTAAGTCCCCTAAATCCACAAGCCCTCTGCACCGGACACGCCCTCTGCACCGGACACACCCTCTGCACCGGACACGCCCTCTGCACCGGACACACCCTCGAAGCGTTCAAGACCACGGACTTTGTGTCTGATCCTAAAATCTAACACCCGGATTTTGGAAATGATTTTTGGCTGGTCAAAACTATCTGCAGTAGGCTAACGTTTATTAGCATAGCCACTAGCATTAGCCGGCTGCTAACGCCCTCTGTAAGTCCACTGGTCCCTCCTGACCACAGGGCACATTTGTGGAGAGAAAGAATCCTTTGTGTTGAAACAACCCACAGTGAACATGCTGCTTTTGTCCTTAAGATGGCAGTAGAGTAACGAATCTGCGGCATCATCTAAAATGAACGAAAATGAAGCTTAACTGCATAGTGTAACCATGGAAACCAAGCTTGTAACCAAAGAAACAAGTTGAATAAAAATAGAAATTCAGGTGTAACAAACATGAAGACCGCGGGCCTCGCTCCGGGATCAGGCCGCGGGCCTCGCTCCGGCATCAGGCCGCGGGCCTCGCTCCGGGATCAGGCCGCGGGCCTCGCTCCGGGATCAGGCCGCGGGCCTCGCTCCGGGATCAGGCCGCGGGCCTCGCTCCGGGATCAGGCCGCGGGCCTCGCTCCCGGATCAGGCCGCGGGCCTCGCTCCGGGATCAGGCCGCGGGCCTCGCTCCCGGATCAGGCCGCGGGCCTCTCGCTCCCGGCATCAGGCCGCGGGCCTCGCTCCGGGATCAGGCCGCGGGCCTCGCTCCCGGATCAGCGCCGGGGCCGCTCCGGATCAGGCCGCGGCCTCGCTCCCGGATCAGGCGCGCGGGCCTCGCTCCCGGATACAGGCCGCGGCTCCCGCTCCCGGATCAGGCCGCGGGCCTCGCTCCGGGATCAGGCGCGGCCCCTCCGCGGATCAGGCCGCGGCTCTCTCCGGGATCAGGCCCGGCCTCGCCTCCGGCGTCCTGTGGAATGGTTCATAAGATCTTCAGCCGTGTAAAGGGTGAAAAGAAAGGAGACCATCGCGGCCCCCTGGAGTGAAACGTCCAGATCCTGACTGTGACCTCTCAGTGAGATCTAAAATCAGGATCCACTCTTCTCACATAGCCCCCTGCCCCGTTCAGAAAGGAAAGACCCCCATATTCTGCTGGTGAATTGTTTCTGAAAGTTCTAACGGTTGTTTTTGGTTCTCTCTGATTCCAGGGCGACTCGCAGCAGGACCAGGTGAGTCCAGAACCTGACAGGTGCAGCGAGTGACAGGTGCAGTGTGTGACAGGTGCAGCGGGTGACAGCGTGCAGCGTGTGACAGGTGCAGCGACGTGACAGGTGCAGCGTGTGACAGGTGCAGCGTTGTGACAGGTTGACAGGTGCAGCGAGTGACAGGTGCAGCGTGTGACAGGTGCAGCGTGTGACAGGATGCAGCGAGTGACAGGTGCAGCGTCAGTAGCGATGTGACAGGTGCAGCGTATGTGACAGGTGCAGCGAGTGACAGGTGCAGCGAGTGACAGTGCATCCGTACCCTGATGCAGATTGCAGCAACACACATGACAGGTGCAGCGTGTGACAGGTGCAGCGAGTGACAGGTGCAGCGTGTGACAGGTGCAGCGTGTGACAGGTGCAGCGAGTGACAGGTGCAGCGTGTGACAGGTGCACAGTCCTGGTCCTGGACTTGGATCAGTCCAGATCTTATGTGTTTCTCAGCCGCAGGAGTTCGGATTCAGCTGCAACTGGGCCTCGTTTGGTCCCGACCGACACCAGAGCCAGGACTCAGCTGGTCTGGTCCCACGTCTGGACCTTGGTCTGGACCAAGGTTTGGACCTTGGGGTCCTCAAGAGTGAGTCCACCCCAGATCCGACTTTCACTGAGTCCATAAAACCGGTCCAACTCCTGAGACCCGCGAGTCCTGAAGGTTCTGGATCTGACTACGAGACCGCAGAGGAGGGACTATCGGAACTACCCCAAAGCCCAGACCTAAAACCAGACCATTTAGAAGACCGAGATCAGGACCTGCCCCAGACCAGAGTACAGACCCAAAGATCAGAACCAGGACTCAAGGAGTCAGTAGAGATCCCAGATCCAGACCCCGGCCCTGGTTCAGACCTGGAGCTGGAGGCTGAGGCTAGACCGTTTCCTGATGAACCTTCAGAGAGGTTCCTGAGTCCATCTGCAGACCCGGTCTCAGGGTTTGATCCAGATGCGTTTGAGACCGGATTTAGTCCAGGTTTTGATGCAGATCCATTTGCTGAGACCAAACCCGAATTTGGACTGGACTTTTTCGGGTTTCAGTCCACAGTTGGATTTGAAGTGAACCCATTTGGGTCCGGACCTGGTCTGGCCTTTGGACTCACTGAGTCCGGACTTCACTCTGATGAAGATGAAGCAACCAATCAGAGGCTGGGCTCAATTTATCAAGACCTGCAACAAGAACCGGACCAAGACCAGGTGTGAGACCAGATTAGACCGGCCTAGACCGGGCTAGACTAAAGTAGACCCAACTGGAGCTAGACCCTTCTAGAGTTGGTCCAACCTCGTCCTCAAAGACCTTTAACCTTTAAGTCCAGACCTAAAGTTTGTAGACCCTTTCTTCTCCATTCCCTCCTTCACCTTTGACCTCTGAACCTTCACTGCTGAGTGGGGTTCAACTCCGTCACATCCGACAAACAAAATACGTTTGTAAATAACTTGGACCCTTTCTTATTTAAACATAGCGGCGTGGACGGGTTGGGTGAGGGTCGGGTTTGAGGTCGATAGTCTTAAACCAAACTGGGTGTGGAGCTCCACCATGATCTCCATGTCTGATCCAGACATGAAGATCATGCATTTCCTGCAGAACATCAGGAATGCATTTCCTGTAGAACATCAGGAATGCGTTTCCTGTAGAACATCAGGAATGCGTTTCCTGTAGAACATCAGGAATGCGTTTCCTGTAGAACATCAGGAATGCGTTTCCTGTAGAACATCAGGAATGCGTTTCCTGCAGAAACATCAGGAATGCGTTTCCTGTAGAACATCAGGAATGCGTTTCCTGTAGAACATCAGGAATGCGTTTCCTGTAGAACATCAGGAATGCGTTTCCTGTATAGAACATCAGGAATGCGTTTCCTGCAGAACATCAGGAATGCGTTTCCTGTAGAACATCAGGAATGCGTTTCCTGTAGAACATCAGGAATGCGTTTCCTGCAGAACATCAGGAATGCATTTCCTGTAGAACATCAGGAATTGCATTTCCTGTAGAACATCAGGAATGCATTTCCTGTAGAACATCAGGAATGCATTTCCTGTAGAACATCAGGAATGCGTTTCCTGCAGAACATCAGGAATGCATTTCCTGTAGAACATCAGGAATGCATTTCCTGTAGAGCATCTGCTCCAAAACATCCATTCAGAAGAAAGGGATCGATCTTCTGTACGAGGAAAGTGCAGCTAAACAGAAAGAACACGATTTCACACACACAGGGTTTCCCCGGGCCTGAGTCCAGGGCCCGTCCATCCCTGGGTCCAGGGCTGAGTCCGGGCCTGAGTGTTTTGGGTCTGGGGTTTAGGGTAAGGGGTTTGGGTTTAGGGTCAGGAGTTCGGGGTCAGGGGGTCAGGGTCAGGGTCAGGGGTCGGTAGTCGAGCTCCACATCAGCTGCAGACAAACCCGTCTCACGTTTGCCTAATGTCCTCTAATCTCTGCCTCTTTTTCAGGCAGCCAATGCTTTCAACGGATTCTCAACGGTGAGCCCTGAGTGGTCTGTTCTTGGAGCTGATTGTTTGAGTTCTTGAAGCTGATTGGTTGTTGTGTTTTTAGGATGATGGGGCGTTCTTTGCAGATTTTGATAAAATGGTGAGTGATGCTTGGGAGGGAATCTGACACACAGGCACAAACAAGGACAGCACATTAATGAACACATGATTCATGTAATAAAATACTGCAGGGTGGGGTTCAGGTGAGTGTGCAGACTGAGGGGAACGTCCAGGTGAACTTGAGAACTGTTTTTTAATGTCAGGAACTGTCTGTATGCCCCATGTGGAATGTGGCGCATGGTCCGCTGTTCTGTTGTTCCCCTGTTGTTCCCCTGTTCCTGTTCCCCTGTTCCCCTGTTCTTCTGTTCTTCTGTTCCCCTGTTCCTCTGTTCCCCTGTTCCCCTGTTCTTCTGTTGCCCTGTTCCTCTGTTCCCCTGTTCCCCTGTTCCCTGTTCCTCTGTTCCCCTGTTCTCCTGTTCCCTCTGTTCCTCTGTTTTCTGTCTCTTCCCCTTCCTCTGTTCCTCGGTTCCTCTGTTCTTCTGTTCCCTGTTCCTGTTCTCTGTTCTCCTGTTCCTCTGTTCTCCTGTTCCTCTGTTCTCCTGTTCTTCTGTTCCCTGTTCTTCTGTTCCCCTGTTCCTCTGTTCTCTTGTTCCCATGTTGTTCCCCTGTTGTTTCCCCTGTTGTTCCCCTGTTGTTCCTCTGTTCCCCTGTTCCCCTGTTGTTCCCTGTCCCTCTGTTCCCTGTTCTCTCTGTTGTTCCCCTGTTCTTCTGTTCCCCTGTTCCTCTGTTCCCTGTTCTCCTGTGTTCCCATGTTCCCCTGTTCTCCTGTTCCCTGTTCTGCCTGTTCCCTGTTCTCCGTTTCCCCTGTTCCCTCCTGTTCTCTTCTTCGTTCCGTTCCCCTGTTCTTCTGTTCCCCTGTTCTCCTGTTCCTGTTCTCCTGTTTTCTCTGTTCCCTGTTCTTCTGTTTCCTGTTCCTGTTTTCCTGTTCTCCTGTTCTCCTGTTCCCCTGTTCTCCTGTTCCCCTGTTCCCCTGTTCTCCTGTTCCTCTGTTCCTCTGTTCCCTGTTCTCTGTTCCTCTTTCCTCTGTTTCCCCTGTTCTCCGTTTCCCCTGTTCTCCGTTTCCCCTGTTCTCCTGTTCCCATGTTGTTCCCCTGTTCCCCTGTTGTTCCCCTGTTGTTCCCCTGTTGTTCCCCTGTTGTTCTCCTGTTGTTCTCCTGTTCCCCTGTCCTCCTGTTCGTCCCACCTTCAGTTGTATTAAATTGAGATGTTTTTTAAAAGGAGAGTGCAGTACCTCACACTCACCACCAGAAGTCCGAGCGCCCGACGTTCTGTGTCTGACGCTAAAATGTGTTTTTTTGAAGAACCAAGTTTCCGCTGAAGGCGAACAGGCTCCGCCCACCTCCTCAACCTGCGCAGAGGGGGAGGGGCCTAAACTGGATGAGGAGGGGCCTACACAGGAAGAGAAGGGGCCTAAAGAGGAGGGGGTGGAGTCGACACCGGGGGAGGAGCCTAAAGCAGAAGAGCAGCAAAGAGAAACACAAGAGCTTCCAGTGAGTCACATGATCTCATCCGCCAATCGGCTCCCACCTCATCAGAAGCTCCGCCCATCCCACCCAGGCCCGCCTCCTGACCCCCGACCCCGTCACCATGACCTTTAGGTCCATGTGATTCCCCAGTTTGAGTCAGACCTGAATTAGCATGAACATTCCCTCTGCACATGCTCAGAAGCTTCTGCACAAACACTGGTCACTACGGCAACACAAACTAACCCTACAGGATGTCTTCAAAATAAAAGCACACATTAGACACGAGGCTCCATTTCCCCTTTGGGGGATGCCCGTTTACGTTTGAGGGTCTCACCTGGAAAAGGAAGTCAACGAGCGCGACTGATGCAGACTGGGGAATGACATCCAGACCCGGGGAGATCCTGGTTTAACCGAGTCCTGTCTCAGTTCACAGACCCGAGTCCAGCCGAGGTCTCAACCGAGGTCCCATCCGAGGTCCCAGGTGTGGTCCCAGGCGTGGTCCCAGGCGTGTCCCATGGTCCCAGGCGTGGTCCCAGGCGTGGTCCCATCCGAGGTCCCAGGCGTGGTCCCAGGCGTGGTCCCAGGCGGGTCCCAGGCGTGGTCCCATCCGAGGTCCCAGGCGTGGTCCCAGGCGAGGTCCCAGGCGTGGTCTCATGGTCCCATCCTCCTCATCCGAGGTCCCAGGCGTGGTCCCAGCCGAGGTCCCAGCCGAGGTTCCCAGCCGAGGGTCCCAGCAGAGGTCCCAGAAGAACCAGAGCCAGACCAGGTACACAAAAACGGATGGTGTCGAATCACAAACCAGTAGGAGCGCCCCTCATGGTCAGTTATTATTGTTGATTTAGAGACAATAATGGAAATAGTAAGAATCATGTTTGTCACAGTCTGAAAGTGTGATTCATGTGTTCACGCGTCTACATCAGCACGTGGACCGCATGAGACGGGTCAAATGAATGACTCCCTTTTGCCACACACATGGAACTACATTAGACACCTGGTGCCCATTTTCACGCCCTCTTTACAGCCCAACAGCGAGCCCACAGTGCCCCTAGTGGCTGGGAGGCGCACACATGCAGGGCAGTCCTTCAACAAAGATCATTTCTTGTCTCTGTGTTTTTAGGCTTCAGAAGCTCCTGTTGTCGAGGTCCCGAAAAAAGAGAGTCCCATCGAGGAGCCCAGTGAGTCCTCGTGTCCTTTCTGTCCTCGTGTCCTTTCTGTCCTCGTCCCTCTGTCCTCGTCCCTCTGTCCTCGTGTCTTCTCTGTCCTCTGTGTCCTCTCTTGTCCCTCTCTGTCCTCATCTCTCTGTCCTCTCTGTCCTCTGTCCTCCGTGTCGCTTTTCTGTCCTCGGTATCCTCTCTGTCCTCGTATTCTCTCTGTCCTCTGTCCTGTCCTCGTCTCTCTCTCTCTTCTCGTCTCTCTGTCTCTGTCTCTCTGTCCTCGTCTCCTCATCTGTCCTCGGTCTCTCTGTCTCTGTCTGTCCTCTGTCCCTCTGCTCCTCTTCTCTGTCCTCTGTCCTCTGTCCTCGTCTGTCCTCTGTCCCTCAGTGTCCTCTCTCTGTCCTCTGTCCTGCCTCTCTGTCCTCAGTTCGTGTCCTCCTCTTCCTCTTTCTCTGCCTCTGCTGTCCTCGTTCCTCTTGCTGTCCTCTCTCTGTCCTCTCTCTGTCCTCGTGTCCTCTCTGTCCTCGTCTATCCTCTCTGTCTCTCTCTGTCTCTCTTGTCTGTGTCCTCTCTGTCTCTCGTCTCTCCTCTCTGTCCTCGTCTCCCCTCTGTCTCGTCCTCTGTCCTCTTCTCTGTCCTCTGTCTCCTTCTGTCCTTCTTCCTGTGCTTCGTCTCTCTGTCCTTGTCCTTGCTCTCGTGTCCTCATCTCGTGTCCTCTCTTCCTCTCTGTCCTCGTGTCCTCTCTGTCCCTCTGTCCTCTCTGTCCTCTGTCCTCGCCTCTCTGTCCTGTCCTCTCTGTCCTCTCTGTCCTCTCTGTCCTTCGTCTCTCTCTGTCTCGTCCCTCTGTCCTCTTTCTCTGTCTTCCTCTGTCTCTGTCCTCTCTGTCCTAAGTGTCCTCTCTGTCCTCGTCTCTCTCTGTCCTCGTGTCCTCTGTCCTCTCCCTCTGTCCTCGTCCTCTGTCTCTCTCTCGTGTCCTCGTCTCCTCTCTGTCCTGTCTCCTCTCTGTCTCTGTCCTTCCTCTCTATCCTCGTGTCCTCTCTGTCCTCTCCTCTCTGTCCTCGTGGTCCTCTGTCCTCTCTGTCCTCTCTGTCCTCGTGTCCTCTCTGTCCTCTCTGTCTCTCTGTCCTCTCTGTCCTCGTGTCTCTTACTACAGTGTCTCGGTGGCAGGAGAAGATGGGCGATCCCGTCCGTGGTGATCGAACCAGCGTCCAGTAATGAAGGCGACGATGACCGTGACGCTGACATCATCTCTCCTACTGTTGCCGTGGGAAACAGCTCCGCCTCCGGAGTCCAGCACATCGGCCTCGAGTGACGGCACGCTGCCCCAACGAACTTCCTCTACAAGGTACGGAGCCAAAACCCTGGCCCTTGTCCACAACCCAGACCTGGTCTCTCCGGACTAAACCTAGTCTGTTTCTCCAGGTGGAGACCATTGCACGACTTTGAGGCGGCAAATTCAGATGAGCTGGAGCTAAACCGAGGAGACGTGGTCCTGGTGGTGCCGACGGTGAACCAGGAGGACCAGGTACTGAACCGGGAGGTACTGAACCAGGAGGACCAGGTACTGAACCAGGAGGTACTGAACCAGGAGGAAGGTACTGAACCAGGTACTGAACCAGGAGGACCAGTACTGAACCAGGAGGAGCTACTGAACCGAGGAGACGTGGTGAACCAGGAACCTGGTGACAGGAGGACAGGTACTGAACCAGGAGGACGGTACTGAACCAGTACTGAGGACCAGGTACTACTGAACCAGGAGGTACCGGGAGGTACTGAACCAGGAGGACCAGGTACTGAACCAGGAGGTACTGAACAGGAGGACAGGTACTGAACCAGGAGGAGGACCAGGTACTGAACCGGGAGGTACTGAACCAGGAGTACTGAACCAGGTACTGAACCAGGAACCAGGACCAGGTACTGAACCAGGAGGACACTGAACCAGGTACGGGAGGTGAACCAGGAGGTACTGAACAGGAGGTACAGGAGGACCAGGTACTGAACCAGGAGGTGAACCAGGACTGACCAGGAGGAACCAGGAGGTACTGAACCAGGAGGACCAGGTACTGAACCGGGAGGTACTGAACCAGGAGTACTGACCAGGAGGACAGGTGAACCAGGAGGTACTGAACCAGGAGGACCAGGTACTGAAACCGGGAGGTACTGACCAGGAGGACCAGGTACTGAACCAGGAGGTACTGAAACCAGGAGGGCCAGGTACTGAACCAGGAGGACCAGGTTACTCGAACCAAGAGGACGAAGGGTACTGAACCAGGAGGACCAGGTACTGAACCAGGAGGTCACTGAACCAGAGGACCAGGTACTGAACCAGGAGGACCAGGTACTGAACCAGGAGGTACTAGAACCAGGAGGACCAAGTATACTAGAACCAGGAAGGTACTGAACCAGGAGGACCAGGTACTTGAACAAGGAAAGGTACTGAACCAGGAGGATTACGCCAGGTACTGAACCTGAACCAGACCAGTACTGAACCAGGAGGTAACCAGGAGGCCAGGTACTGAACAGGAAGTACTGAACCAGGAGGACCAGTACTGAACCGGGAGACCAGGACTGAACCAGGAGGTACTGAACCAGGAGGACCAGGTATTGAACAGGAGGTACCTGAAGGAGGTACTGAACCAGGAGGTACTGTACTGACCAGGAGGTACTGAACCAGGACCAGGTACTGAACCAGGAGTACTTGCAAACCAGGAGGCCAGGTACTGGACCAGGAGGACCAGTTACTGAACCAGGAGGACAGGTACTGAACCAGGAGGTACAGGAACTGGAACCAGGAACCAGGACAGGTACTAGAACCAGGAGGTACTGAACCAGGAGGACCAGGTACTGAACCAGGAGGAACCAGGTACTGAACGACCAGGAAGTACTGAACCAGGGAGGGAACCTACTGAACCAGAGGTACTGGAACCAGGAGGACCAGGTACTGAACCAGGAGGACCAGGTACTGAACCAGGAGGTATGAACCAGGAGGACCAGGTACTGAACCAGGAGGTACTGAACCAGAAGACCAGGTACTGAACCAGGAGGACCAGACTGAACCGGGAGGCGGCAGGAAAAGGCTGGACTGAAAGTATTATGGACACATGTGCTGGACAAAACGTGTCGGACTATTTGGGTACGTTTGTGTGTTCCATTTTGTTAAAAAGCATCTTTTAAACAAAACCTCTAGTGGGCGTGTTAACCCAAACAGAGGTCCGTTAGTGGGCGTGTCTAACCCAAACAGAGGTCCCTTAGTGGGCGTTCCAATCCAAACAGAGGTCCGTTAGTGGGCGTGTCTAACACCAAACAGAGGTCCGTTAGTGGGGCGTGTCTAACACCAAACAGAGAAGTGGGCGTGTCACCAAACAGAGATCCGTTAGTGGGCGTGTCTAACACAAACAGAGATCCGTTAGTGGGCGTGTCCAATCCAAACAGAGGTCCGTTAAGTGGCGTGTCCAATCCAAACAGAGGTCCGTTAGTGGGCGTGTCTAACAAAACAGGGTCCGTTAGTGGCGGTCTAACACCAAACAGAGATCCGTGTGGGCGTGTCTAACCAAACAGAGGTCCGTTAGGGGCGTGTCTAACCCAACAGAGGTCCGTAGTGGCGTGTCCAATCCAAACAGAGTCGTTAGTTGGGCGTGTTTAAATCCAAACAGAGGTCGTTAGTGGGCGTGTCCAATCCAAACAGAGGTCCGTTAGTGGGCGTGTCTAACAAACCGTTAGTGGGCGTGAGGTCCGTTACTAACCAAACAGAGGTCCGTTAGTGGGACGTGTCTAACCCAAACAGAGGTCCCTTAGTGGGCGTGTCCAATCCAAACAGAGTTAGTTGGGCGTGTCCGTTTAGTGGCGTGTCTCCGTTTAGTGGCGTGTCTAACACCAACAGAGGTCCGTTAGTGGGCGTGTCTAACCAAACAGAGGTTCCGTTAGTGGGCGTGTCTAAACCAACAGAGGTCCGTAGTTGTGTCCCAACAGAGGTCGTTAGTGGGCGTGTTAACCCAAAAGAGGTGTTAGTGAGCGTGTCTAACACCAAACAGAGGTCCGTTAGTGGGCGTGTCTAACCCAAACAGAGGTCCTTAGTGGGCGTCTAACCCAAACAGAGGTCCGTTAGTGTGCGTGTCTAACACCAAACAGGGTCCCGTTAGGCGTGTGGGCCAACAGAGGTCCGTTTAGTGTGCCAACAGAGGCGTTAGTGGGGTGTTAACCAAACAGAGGTCCGTTAGTGGGCGTGGTCTAACCCAAACAGAGGTCCATTATGGGTGTTCCAACCCAAACAGAGGTCCGTTAGGGCGGTTAACCAAACCTTAGTGGGCGTGTCCAATCCTACATTAAACTTAGTTTCGATCCTAAACCAGTTTCCCCAGTTGAAACCTGAGTTTGTGTTCAAACATGGATCTATTATAATAACTTGATAAGGCACGCCCCCTCTGTCCGCGATCCAATTGAGTAGTGGCCGCTCCGCGGTACTGCAGCTTCAGGCACCAACCATTTCAACAGTTCGGCCTGTAAAATTACCGAAAGTGCGAAATTCTTTTAGTCTAAAAATAAAATAGAAGGAATTTCACTCTTTTACCGTTTCTAAAATCCTTAAAAATCAATTTTTAACGTCACGGCGAAACATGTCCGCGCTCTGACCGCGCACGCACTCCTCGTGAACGATCATCAGAAGAGTGCGTATCGGACGGAAACCAAACAGAAGAAGACGAGACAAACGAGACACGAAACATTGTGTTTTATGTCATTTCAATATGAAGTGGAAATGAACGATTACACAGTTCACCAACAAAAGCTAACAAACACGCAACACAAGCTCACACAAGCTTAACACACGCGCTAACACAAGCTAACACACACGCTAACACAAGCTAACACAAGCTAACACAAGCTAACACACAAGCTAACACAAGCTAACACAAGCTCACACAAGCTAACACAAGCTAACACAGCTACACAAGGCTAAACACAAGCTCACAAGCTAACACAGCTAACACACGCTAACACAAGCTCACACAAGCTCACAACTAACAAGCTAACACAAGCTAACACAAGCTAACACAGGCTAACACAAGCTAACCACAAGCTAACACAAGCTAACACAAGCTAACACACAGCTAACACACGCTAACACAAGCTAACACAAGCTAACACAAGCTAACACACAACACAAGCTCACACAAGCTAACACACGCACAAGCTCACACACTAGCACACGCTAACACAAGCTAACACAAGCTAACACAGGCTAACACAAGCTCACACAAGCTCACACAAGCTAACACAAGCTAACACAAGCTAACGTAAGCTAACGTTTAGCTACACAAAAAGAAGCATTCATGAGTTCACGGCTCATGCTTTCTGAAACCATTCTTTTGGCTTCACAACATGAAACCTTTATATTTATAGATATAACAATTCATCATTATACATTTCGTAACCATTTCAAGACCTCAGACTCCCAAAAGTCCGCTCTAACTGTCCTCAGTCTTTCTCTCGTTCTGCTGTCGCCGTGCTCGTTCCCGACGCCAAAGCGACATTGGCGATGTCGTCATAAAAGGGGCGGCTCTAGACTCCCTATTCAGGAAGTAACGCGGAAGTAGGGAACTTTTTTGGAGACATGCGCCAATGAGCACACGCCATAGGCTTGAATTGGGCGCCATTTTGGCTTCCGGGGGCTTGTTTCAAACTTGGTTTTCCAAGTCAAAAGGTTGAAGTTTCTGACATCACTTCCTGTTTGTGTGTTGCAGGAAGCTGGTTGGCTGACGGGGATTAGGCTCAGTGATTGGTCATCGCTGGGAGTGAGCGCTCAGAGAGGACTGTTTCCTGAGAACTTCATCAGCGCGTCGAATGACAAACTGGATGACCTTGTGACCTCGTGATCTGATGACCTTGTGACCCATGACCCCTATGACCCCTATGACCCTGCCCTCAGTTTAATATCACAGAGATATTATGTCTGCGCTGAAATGTGCAGTTTTCTTCCTGTGTGAGTGTAGCGTGTAGTGCTCGTCCAATCAGCATGCAGCCCCTGACCTGTCACTCAAACATGGACCAATCAGAAGCCACAATGAGGCACCTGCTCCAATTGGCTCCTGAGCAGGTCCATGACTCTGTGTGTGTGTGTGTGTGTGTGTGTGTGTGAGACCCCTCCTCCTCGGCTCCTCCTCCTCCTCTGCTCCTCCTCCTCTTTGCCACCTCATCTGCTGCTCCTCCTCTGCTCCTTTTCCTCCTCTGCTCCTCTTCTCCTCTGTTCCTCCTCCTCCTCTCCTCCTCCTCCTCTGTTCCTCCTCCTCTCTCCTCTGTGCACCTCCTCTGTGCCACCTCCTCTGCCTCCCCTCCTCCTCTGCTCCTCCTCCTCTTTGCCACCTCATCTGCTGCTGCTCCTCCTCCTCTGCTCCTCTTCCTCCTCTGTTCCTCTCCTCCTCCTCTCTCTCTCCGCGCTCCTCCTCTGTGTCGCCGTCTCCTCTGTGCCGCGCCTCCTCCTCTGCTCCTCCTCCTCCGCTCCTCTGCTCCTCCTCCTCTTTGCCACCTCCTCTGCTGCCCCTCCTCTGCTCCTCCTCCTCTGTGCCACCTCTCCTCTGCTCCTTCCTCTGTTCCTCCTCCTTCTGCTCCTCCTCCTCCTCTGTTCTCCTCCTTCTCTCCTCCTCTGCTCCTCCTCTCTTACTCTGCTCCTCCTCTTACTCCTGCTCCTCCTTCTCTGCTCCTCCTCTGCCTCTCCCCCTCCTCTGCTCCTCCTCCTCTTGCCACCTCCTCTGCTCCTCCTCCTCTGCTCCTCCTCCTCCTCTGTTCCTCCTCCTTCTCTGTTCCTCCTCCTCTTTGCCACCTCCTCTGCTCCTCCTCTTACTCTGCTCCTCCTCTTACTCTGCTCCTCCTTCTCTGCTCCTCCTCTGCTCCTCCTCCTCCTCTGCTACCTCCTCTGCTCCTCCTCCTCTGTTCCTCCTCCTTCTCTGTTCCTCCTCCTCTGTGCCGCCTCCTCTGCTCCTCCTCTGCTATTCTGATGTGTTGTGTGGTTGTGTTATTTAATTTAAAGTTTCTGACAAAAGATGATCTCAGCTGAATCTGCCACAGCTCAGTGTCCTCTGACCTCTGACCTCTGTCTCCTCTCCTTATCCCCTTGTCTCCTCGTCTCCTTGCTGCAGATAAACGGAGCTCTTGATATTTTGCTGTAGAGACAAATAAAGTTCTTCTGACTCCTGATCTTGTGTTATCCACGCACGCACGCAAGCGCACACATGCGCGCACGCACACACACACACACACATTGTTTTGAGGGCACCAAGTAGATCACCAGCTGAACAGCGTCTGTGCAGTTCAGCATTGATCCGATTGGACAGGGGACCAGAAAATATGACGGTATCTGACATCGTCTTTGCCACTTCACACACCGCACCTCTTGTAATTTGAGCACCTCTGATTGGCTCCGCCGGGCGTCGTTACCGCCTGCGTGAATCAGATTCGGTGGAACCTCTGTCTACTCTGCTTTAAAAGCCTAAGGTTTCCTTCGATGTCCCCCATTCTGGCCCCTGGTAAACATCTCACACTTGACGCTGGTGGCTTCACGTCTCTGACTATAGAACTTCCAATTACCAGAGTATCACGAGTCCATTCAGCGGTCATGTGATCGCTGAGGGGAGCAAACCTATTGTAGACGGGAAGCTCGCGGTGCACTACAGGCCGGCGTTTAGCGCCTCGTTCCCTGGTCTAGTCCCGGCTGCGCGGGAGGCACTGAGGGGCTAGTCTTAGCCTTGCTAGCCCTGCTAATGCTAACGCTGCGTCCTGACTATAGCTAGACTTAAGCTCCTCCACACATCCGTGCTTCTAACTCCGTAACCATGGCTTCCAAAGCTAACACTACACTGCACTTCACCTGTCGTCGGAGAAGAAGCCAGGGTTCTGACTCGACATATGACAACTTGAGCAGGTAAAAGCGGAGAAAGTTTCAGCCATGGCGCTAGCGGCTAAGCTAGCTCAGGCTGAGGCTAGAGAGCTGGGGTTTTTAATCCACAAAATACTGAACGAAAGTGAGTTGTACAAGGCTCCGGATTGTTTAAGGAACCATCACACTTTCACTGGTGAAAATCACACTTTCACTGGTGAAAATCACACTTTCACTGGTGAAAATCACACTTTCACTGGTGAAAATCACACTTTCACTGGTGAAAATCACACTTTCACTGGTGAAAATCACACTTTCACTGGTGAAAATCACACTTTCACTGGTGTATAGGAAGCTAAAATAGCATTTGTATAATTTGTGGATTAACAATAAAAAGTCGGAATCACTCAAAACAGAATACGCTCACCGGGAAATTATGCAATAGGCACAATTACAGGAACCCCCGGCACAACATTACTCTCAGTATGTTTCCATTGATCTTCATATTCTGGGTCACACCAGCAACGCTCTGATTGAAGCTGAAATAAAGGCAAGCCCGCCCCTTTCTCTTTTGAGAATTGTAGAGTTTTAAATCAGATTCGAGGTTTCTTTCCTCGTCACACAAATCTAGAGTTTTATTCCACTCAAACAGAGTCTGGAACAGAGAGAGAAATCTGGGCGAGACATTCATGTTTATAGTTTCAGTCCTTTGACTTAGACTTAAGTCTGGACCAGTCCATTTTTCAAGATCTTTCTTTAAAGTGGAGAAAAGAGGAGGGTCGTTTTTCTCTAAGAGTTGATAGTTCTTTATGTGTGAGAGAGAATCTCAATTTTCTGTACATTCAGTTTGTCTCCAGACATTGGACCAACATCATGGAGGAACTGCATCACATTGAGTCTGGACATGTCTGGTTCGGTCAAATATAGTGACATCATCTGCAGCAGCTGATTTATGTTCTGACCCATCGATGTTTCTGATTGTCTTATAAATTGGGCCAATGGTTAAAAGTACAAAACTAACAACAGGGGGACTAAACACATCCCTGTGTCACCCCTCACTCCAGAGTCTGTCATGTGACCATTGATTTGGATTCTTGATGTTGGACCATCGTAAAAGCTCAGCACTTGGATAAGTCCAGCTGAGTTCCTTCGCGCTGCTTTAACAACAAATATTCAGTCTTTCTGCAATTTAGATTTTGTCCTTTTATAATTGTATATTGTATCATTTCTCTTTTTCGTTGCCAGGTTACCGCAATACAATGCCATACAATGCAGCAGCGACGCACAACAACAGTTTATTCACATCCTGTTTCCTGCATTTACTCCTCAGACACTAAACATTATTACATCCGTTTCAGTGGAATTGAACGACCTTTCATCCAGGTCCTGGGGTTCTGTACACAAAACCCCTAAAGTTCTACAGTTAAACCTTCAACAATGTCCTCCACTGCAAGAGAGATACTTTCTACAGTTCGACAGTCCATGATTTTATCGACATATAAATGTAAAAATATTTTCTATAAAATGTACTTAAGTGCAGTACTTTTACTTTTATTCTTCGTTTCTTATAATACTGTGAAACTGTCTCTTTTCTGATTCCCCTTTTCGAATGCAAAATAATAATAATAATATTTTCCCATCGCTCGGACCATTGACTTTCTGCTTTTAGTTTTATACTGACTGTGACGCAGTGTTTGTGTGGAGCCTGCAGGGAGCGCTGTGGGCAGTGCCTGTTCCACCTCCACAGCAGAAGAAGAGCAGGGCGGAAGTAAACAAACGGGTGAGTTCAGTCTAAACATAAACGAAACGCGAAGGCATTTGAACTCGGTCCAAAGGTCCAAAGTGGACCGTGAGCTGGACTCCGGCTTCACTCGGGTCTGTTTGGGTTTTTAAACTTAGCAAAGTGTCGCAGTTAGCATCGTTCTGCTTTTGGAACAAAAGCCATGTTTAGTCCTGGTTTAGACCTGGTTTAGTCCTGGTTTAGACCTGGTTTAGTCCTGGCTTAGACCTGGTTTGGACCTGGTTTGGACCTGGTTTAGTCCTGGTTTGGACCTGGTTTGGACCTGGTTTAGTCCTAGTTTAGTCCTAGTTTAGTCCTAGTTTAGTCCTGGCTTAGACCTGGTTTAGTCCTGGTTTAGACCTGGTTTAGTCCTGGCTTAGACCTGGTTTGGACCTGGTTTTGGACCTGGTTTAGTCCTGGTTTAGTCCTGGTTTGGACCTGGTTTAGTCCTAGTTTAGTTTAGTCCTGGCTTAGACCTGGTTTTGACCTGGTTTGGACCTGGTTTAGTCCTAGTTTAGTCCTGGCTTTAGACCTGGTTTACCTGGTGGACCTGGTTTAGTCCTGGCTTAGACCTGGTTTAGACCTGGTTTGGACCTGGTTTAGTCCTAGTTTAGTCCTGGCTTAGACCTGGTTTGGACCTGGTTTGGACCTGGTTTGGACCTGGTTTAGTCCTGGCTTAGACCTGGTTTAGACCTGGTTTGGACCTGGTTTGGACCTGGTTTAGTCCTGGCTTAGACCTGGTTTAGACCTGGCTTAGACCTGGTTTGGACCTGGTTTGGACCTGGTTTGGACCTGGTTTAGTCCTGGCTTAGACCTGGTTTAGACCTGGTTTGGACCTGGTTTGGACCTGGTTTAGTCCTGGCTTAGACCTGGTTTAGACCTGGCTTAGACCTGGTTTAGACCTGGTTTGGACCTGGTTTACAGACAGACATTTAAACATGTGGTCCAGGGTAATTGTTTTATTTCTGTCAACAGGAGGCGCACGGGTGGTTAGTGTTTACATTTATTTGTACATGTATATATGTAGTATATTTATATGTATACTGGTGTGTATATATATATATATATATATATATATGTGTGTGTATATATGTATGTATATGTGTATATGTGTGTATATATGTGTGTGTAGGTGTATACACACACACACACAACAGAACTTATGGAGTCTCTTATGGACGCTCTCCACAGGCTCCTCCCTCAGATGGCGTCTCTTCCTGGTCTCCGCCCTGTTGCTGTGGTGACCCTGCAGGTGGGCGGGGTCTCGTTGAGGGCGGGGCTTGTCTGTGACACTGAAGGTTTGGATCCTGAAGCTGTGGAGAGCTTTGTGCTTCTGCTGCACCGCTGCAACTCGCTGTATGTTCACCTGTGCAGAGAGGAGTCACATGACCTCACACCTGCGCTCACACCGGAGCCCCGCCCACCTCAGCACCAGCCCCGCCCACATGATCAGCACCTCACAAGAGTTTATGCAGACAGGTACTGTACGTCCTGAGTTTGGACCTGGATCAGACCTGGATCAGACCCGGTTCAAACCTGGATCAGACCTGGACCAGACCTGGACCAGACCTGGACAGACCTGGTTCAGGCCCGGTTCAGGCCTGGATGAGACCTGGTTCAGGCCTGGTTCAGGCCTGGTTCAGACCCGGATCAGACCCGGATCACACCCGGTTCAGGCCGGTTCATACCCGGTTCAGGCCCGGTTTAGACCTGGTTCAGGCCCGGTTCAGGCCCGGTTCAGGCCTGGATGAGACCTGGTTCAGGCCTGGTTCAGGCCTGGTTCAGACCCGGATCAGACCCGGATCACACCGGTTCAGGCCCGGTTCAGGCCCGTTCATACCCGGTTCAGACCCGGTTCAGACCCGGATCAGACCCGTGTCAGACCCGGTTCAGCCGGTTCAGACCGGTTTCAGACCCGGTTCAGACCCGGTTTAGACCTGGTTCGTTGGTTGTTCCAGACAAAGAGGATGAGGACTTGTTTCTTTTTACGACATGTTGTGTGACATGAGATGCGCTCAGTGTTGGTAGCGCGGCAGGTCTTGCAGGAGACTCACACCTGCCAGGTGAGTCCCAACAGGTCCAAATCAGAAGATAAAGATACTGAAAACCTGTCCCAAACAGATCCCTCAACCGTATCGAAAATCCATCCGAAAGAGTTAACATAAAGAATGTGTTTTCTGTAACCTTCTGGACCTCTCAGGATAGATGCGCCTCGCTCAGTTCAGGTCTGTGGAGCTGCGGGTCAGACGAGGGTTGTCCATTAGGGGCCCACTGAGGGGCTCTGGTAGCATGATGTTAAGGGGATCCAGAGCACCTGGAAGAATGGATTAGGGCATAATCCACTTTCTTCTCTCTCGGTGCGAGAGTTCACTGGGTCTCGCAGATGTTGTCTTTGAAGAAAGACGTGGAGCTTGGTCTGGTTCGCGGTCCGGTCCATGGCGAGACTTCTGGATGACGCCATGACAGCAGCTGTTTGTCACTGAAGTTGTGGAACTTCAAGTATTAACAGGTCTTAGGACAAGTTTGGGGCCGGTTTCTGGTGTTTTGTTTTGAGATGTTCCTGGATCCAGGTCTCCATTGTTTACTTCATCTTTTAGCCTTCAAGTGTCCTCTTGATAGCACAGGGGTAACATTCTGCCGTCAGCGATTCTCCAGGTGGTCCACTCGTTCCTCTTCTGTGGGCTGTGGCTCGCTTGGCAAGGTTTCTGTTCTTCTTCAGTGATCTTCTCTGCAGAGGCCGCATGATATCACTGTCCTATCTCGCTCCTGGTCTCCTCCGGTAGCGGTTCCGCGGGCTAGCTAGCTTAAGTGTAAGGCAAGGCAAGTTTATTTTGTAAGAGCACATTTCGTACTACGAGGCAATTTCAAAGATGCTTCACAACAGGAAAAAATGCATTAAAATCAACAAAGACATGGCAGATTACAAAATTAATAGTTCAAGACATAAAAGGAGAAGAGTGCAAAGGAAAAGCATTTCAGTCACAGGCCAAACAAAACAGTTTTTAGCTTAGATTGTGAACTATTGCCAGAGTAGAACCTGTCTCGACGATCGGCCAGGAAGATGTTCCTGCACTTTAGCGCTGCATAAAACTGAAACGCAGCATTCCCATGTTTAGTCCTGCACTCTGGCACCAGGCAGGAGGCCGGTGCCATGTTGTAGTCCTGACTCTGCGCAGCCAGCAGGAGGCCGGATCCCTGAGGTCCTCAGAGTTCCGACGATGGTTTCATATGGCACTTAACATGTCCGAGATGTACTTTTGGTTGCGGTAGGCCATGGAGAAGACTTGGTATTACAAGCAGAGCTGCTCTGAAGTCTCTATTCTCCTGAGCGCACAGGGGCAGTGCAGAGGACTCTGAGCACAGGACTAATGTTGAATGGTAACTTTCGCTGGTTTCTAGTCAGGACGCCGAGCAGCAGCGTTCTTGGATGTTACCTGCAGCTGTTTTTACAGCTCGTTTGGAGAGGCCAGTGAGTCAAGGCGGTTACAGTAGTCTAATCTACTTAGAGACAAACCGCTATGGAATAAGTCTCTCCAGGATCTGGATTTTAGACACTAGACCTTTTGATTTTGTGTGCAATGTTTTTGATAAAGATGGTAAAAAAAGCTGCTGATGGTGATTGATTCTGACGTGGCCTGTTAAAATTCAAGTCTGGAGTCCATTACTTCACCATCACGGCAAGATTTCTAACTTGAATCGTGTAGGTTTTAAGAGCGAGACTGCTCGAGAGGATGACAGTTAACTCGACTTTCTCTTTGTCGTTCTGTGGCCCAAAGACGGATGAATGTTCCAGTTCTTGTCTGAGTGTCAGCTGGAGAAAGTTGTTTTGCATCGCATCACACTGATTCCTGTTGGATGCAGTGCACAGAGTGAATCCACTGGTCCATATTCACCTGTCGTCATGGAAACATAGATCTGAGTGTCCGTGCTGCATAGGATTGCTGACAGGACACATTCTCTGCTGCAGTATTCAACTGAACGCTCACTGGCAGTCATGTAGAGGGTTTGAACAGAAGGGGTCCAGGATTGACCACTTGGGACACCCCAGAGGTCAGGGGCATCTGGTCTGAGACCAGTTAGCAATTTCGATAAAGTAATTTCGCTGTCTTCCAGAATTGGACTTTAACCAGTTTAGAGCAGTGCGGAGTGATGCCCTACCCAGTCCTCTTAGTCTCTGTGACAGAGGGTCCCATGATCGATACCAGTGGTCAAAAGCAGCAACTCAGATCTAAGCAGAATGTAAGACTGAGGCTCTTTGCCCGCGTCAGTGTTCAGGTGGATTGTCCATTTGTCACCAATTGTTAAACAGCAGTCTCAGTGCTGGGTGATGAGAGTCTAAAACCTGAAAACATCCAAATGAGTTGTTTATTAAGAAGTGAATCAGTGAGCTGTTGGTAACAAACCTTTTCAAGGACTTTGCCCCCAAAATGGCAGATTAGAGATGGGCGGTGGCATGACTCTAGTAACTTCGCTGCGCATCAAGAGACTGGCTCTTTTTTTCTTTTTATTCCAGGAGAGGCTTTATGACCGCAGTTTTCAAAGACATTGGGAATTGTTGCCAGAATTGAAGCGCGGCATGTTTAATGTGAGTGAGTGGTGGCTAGACAAACTGTTCAGCGACAGACTTTAGAAATCTGGAGGGTCCCAACATGGAGGCAGCATGGTAGATGAACTCAGGCTGGTGATGATTGCTATCTGGACAGTTTTTGTCAGGTTACAGGGTGCAAAGTGAGTCAGCTGTCTAAGTGTGTAAGGTTGGGTTTGAGGGTTTATTTTTTGCATTGTAGAATTGATAGCATTTTTTAATGCCTGAACTTTGTCATTAAAGAATAATGCAAACTCATTACAGCTTCGCGGATGTGGAAATGAGTTTCTAACGGCGAGCTTGAGCTGGAGGGTTTGTTAATCTGTTACTGTGGCAACAGGACACGCCGAGTTGTTACTTTGCAGCTTCCAATTATTTTCAGAAAATATCCTTCCCTTAAGTTAAGCTACATAAATTGAGGAGTTGTACATGTACAACTTTCTCGTCTGTAAATCTCTTTCTGAACTGGAGCTTCGGACTTGTGCCATTTTCGGTTCGGCCGCTTTGCGGGCGACTCCGCTTTTCTGTTGCTCTGAACCGAATCATCATTTCTCCATGGCGCCGGTTCCTGGCTTATTTTTAAAACGGAGTTTTAAAGCCTTCATGAGGGGCGATGGTGTCGAGAACATTTCAAAAACACTAGATGTAACAGAGTGTCAACAAATCATTTACATTAGAACATGAGACCATTTTCCAAAGTGGAATCGTTTCCATAAACAAGGTTTTTCCCGTGCTGTCATTTATGTGTCTCCTCCAGACAACTGCATGACAGAGCTGGTGGTTTGTGGAAAAACAGACCAGGTCAAAGAAGGACACAGAAATGATCAGACAGAGCACACATCGAGCCTACATTGACGTTGTAGAAATATTAACCCCCTTTTGTAAATTAGAAGATCTAGAGCACACCTGGGCCAATTTGCGGCCCCAGGGGCGCAGGGATCAGGACCCTCTGCCTGTTTTAATCCGGTTCCTCCTCCCCGCAGGGATGATATGTGTTTTTAGCTCTTAGTTTCTTTTATTTTTAACTCCCTCTTGGCGGCTGTAACATGTGTTCTGCACTTTGTGTCCTTCATAAGCAGATGAGCAGTGGCAAAAAGTGGAATGAATAATAGATTCAGTAGCCAGTATTTTACAGAAAAGTGGCTTATAATGATAAGGACTTTTTTTACACCAAGTGATGCGCGGGCCGGCCCTTCCGGCCACCTCGCCTGGATTCTAATAATTCGCCCTCGAGGAAAAATAAACTGGCCTCACACGCCTGATCTAGGGAGTGTGCCCTCTGCTTGTGGGTGGGGCCACCTCTGCGTGTGGGTGGGGCCACTACTGCTTGTGGGTGGGGCCAGCACTCGTGCTTGTGAGTGGGGCCACTCACGATGGCGCTGAGTAAGACGCGAAAGTATTTCTGAAGGGACAGCATGAAGCTCTTTTAGCGTTTCTTTCAGCAGATACTTATCAACATGAACATTGAAATCAACCTGGTTATGAACCCAAAACCAATCAAAGTCTGTGCAATACGACTGAAAGCATGCTTTCTCAGTAAAATCATCAATAAAACTTTGGCAGTGCTGAGGGAGGGCTTTGTATAAAACAATGAAAGAGAAATGGGGGATGGAGACTGTTTTTAGCTCCAATGTTTTAATAGGCTAGCGTACTCAAATGTTGAAAACAGCCGCCAAAAGGACTAACCTGTGGGTAACTATTTCATCTCTAACAAAAGCACACACACCTCCTCCCTTTTTGTTTTCTCGTGTTTCAGATTCAAAACATAAAGTTGGGTGGAGCAGATTCTATTAGAACTAAATTTTCCTGTGTTTTTTGTCAAGCCATGTTTCAGTTAAAAACATAAAATCAAGATTATAAGAAGAAATAAAAATTATTAATTAAGAATGATTTGTTACATAAGGATCTGACATTTAGCACAGCAAGTTTCAGACTAGTTTCAGTGAGACTGGGCGTTATCTTTTTACAGGGAATATGAATCAAATTTCTCAGATTGGGCAGTCTGACTCGCATTTTGTTTCCCCATCTGTGTGATGTTACTACAGAAATAGCACTAGGGGGGCTGTTTTTACACAGGGCCCCGGGTTGGTTTGATTTTTTATTATGACTATAAGTCCCGGCAACGCTGAGACCCAGTGCATCCGAGCTATGGGAGATACCAGGTGAAAGGCGAGGGGATAGGTGGGGGGGGCTTTTTTTGGTGTAGTGGGAGCCGGTGAGCGTTTGGGACCAGGTGAAAGGGCGGGGGGTTTAGGTGGGGTGATTTTTGTCTGTGTAGCAGCAGTCAGGGGAGAGTTCATCATCGTTGATATCAGAACTCTTGATCTTATTATTTTAGGCGTGAGTGGAGCCATCTTAATGCCTGATTTGATCAGATGTTCAAGATGGCTGGGAAGGCCCCTGGGTGAGGGTGGAGATGGAAAGGAGAGTGAGGAATCTGTAGTGGGAGTAAGATGTTGCAGGGGGGATCCAGGGCTGCTCTTGAGGGCAGGGGCGATGGCGGGGATACTGCCCGGGCCCGCCACAGATGAGTCCAAGGCCTTTGATGAGGGCCGTGCAGGAAAGAACTGAAATGACTCCTGCGCTAGCCGTGGTGAAGATTGTTGTGGTGCTGCTGCAGATGAGTCCTTTGCTGGAGGTGGTGGAGGTGATCGTGGAGCAGCTGGAGTTGAATTCTTTGCTGCAGGTGGTGGAGCGGCTGCTAATAAATCCTTTGGTGGAGGCTGTGGTTGTGGTGCTGCTGATGTTTGAAAACTTTGGCTCGGTCTCTGGTTGATGGAGCAGGAATTCTTCTCTCATTCCTCTCTTCTCTAACCATCTGCTCAGGACCCTGTCCAGGCCCAGTCCAATGCCTCAGAGCGTGGAGCAGGTTCTCTGTCAGCACCCTCACTCCACCTCTACAGAGGTGTGGGCCATTTCTCTTAAACAGGTCCTCTCGTGTCCAGAATAGATAGAAGTTCTCAATGTAGTGCAATCCTCTTGTTGCCACACTCTTTGGACAGCCATGTGTTCAGCTGAAGCAGCCGGCTAAACTTGTTTATCTTCCTGTCGATGTTTGGAAGAGGTCCACTTATGAATGTTTTTATTTCCATTTTATCAAGCACGCTGAATAACTCCAAGAAGTCTCTTTTCAAAACTTCAGTCCGCGTGCACAATCAGCTGTTTTAACTCCTTTATGTTTGGCCAAAACATTAGAAATACGTGACGTAATCTCAGTGACTGTGTGGCGCTGGGGAAAAGAATGTGTTTTGATTTTTTCATGCATCACGTGACTTATCGCACCCCAATCAAGACGACCTTGACGTTCGGCACAGATTCTCTCTCTGTCTCTGTCTGCCTTTTCGCCACGTCATGTTTTACATTTTCCCTTTGTTTCATTTACTTCAGTCTTTGAAAGTGGTAAAAATCTGTTTGTAAGCTGTATTTCAGGTGGCGTTACATTATCTTTGTATCGCTTTGGCTTCGAACCGACTTTGTTTTCCTGGTCTTTAGAGAGTTTTGGAAACGAAACAGAGTCACTCCGGTTTTAGGTTGAAAGTTGCTGTTTTTCTTGTAAAAAATGTGGACTTCTTACCACTGGATGACACAGGGATTGTATCGTGCAGTCCTTTTTCAGATTCCAAAG
Organism: Chaenogobius annularis; assembly: GCA_015082035.1. Lineage (NCBI taxonomy): Eukaryota > Metazoa > Chordata > Actinopteri > Gobiiformes > Gobiidae > Chaenogobius > Chaenogobius annularis. Next base: position 153,211 of record BJKM01000933.1, read on the forward strand.
CAAATATCCGTGCTTGTAGCTCATGAATTTCTTGTTGAAATTTCCAACAGCGTTTACAGGAGTTTGTTTCTCTTCTCACGGACATGTCACTGGTTCGTCAGATTTGTTGATTAAAACTCGAAAAATGCTCTTAAAATCCTTGGTTGACTTAAAAAAGTCCTAATAAAAAATGTTTGGAAGACAAAAACTGATTTAAAAGCAAAATAAATAAGGAAAGCAGCTGAAGCAAGCAGGAGCAAGCAGGGAAGCGTCTGCACTCTTCGGAAGCAGGAAGTAAAAGAAAAAAGTGTAGCATGGCTAGCCCAGTGTTTGGTGACATTTTTCTTCTTCAGTTTCTTTGACACGTTCCCGAAATGTCTGCTCCACATAAAAAAATGTCAAATCCCCCGGGGGAACTATTGAAGATTGGGTAAGTTCCACCGCCGCCCCACAGACCTGACTGAGGCGGCGAACATCCAGGAACACAGGGTTATTTTTTGGCCTGTAATCTTTATTTGCCTGGACAGTATAGCATTAAATGGGAATGAGACGGACATACAGCAATTTGTTCCGACGCTGCGGCCTCCTCCACACTTCAAGGCATATGTGCTCTCCACTCAGCCACTGAAATCAGGTTTAAAATGATGGTGACACTGTTCTGTTTCAGGTGAGTTCTCTGTTTGAGGAGCACTGTTCTCTGTTTAAAGAGGAAACGGACCAAAGTGCTCACCTCAGGACCTTAGGACTGTGCCCCGCCCCCAGGAGCCCCGCCCCCAGAAGCCCCAGGAGCCCCGCCCCCAGAAGCCCCAGGAGCCCCGCCCCCAGGAGCCCCAGGAGCCCCGCCCCCAGGAGGTGAGATATGACGTTAGTTTTTCAGACTCTAGAATCTGATGACGGTTTTTCTGTCGTCTTCATTCTTGACCTCGCTCTCTTCAGAACCTCAGACAAAACTGGTCCTGAAGCCATAGAAGAGTCCAAGAGAAAGTTCCAGGTCTCACAGAGTCCGGCTGAGATCTACCAAGACCAGTTCTGATCCGCCCAAAAAGCCAAAGCTGAGTCCAGGAGCCTGGCTCAGATCTGCTCTTCTCTGAGGAACTTTAGAACCAAGAGCAGAGAGCAACCATCAGAACAAAGTAAGAACTGAACCAGGATCTCAACCAGTTTAGGATTTGAGCCAGTTTAGAGCATGACTTGAAGCCAGTTTGGAGCATGACTTGAGCCAGTTTGGAGCATGACTTGAGCCAGTTTTGGAGCATGACTTGAGCCAGTTTGGAGCATGACTTGAGCCAGTTTGGAGCATGACTTGAGCCAGTTTGGAGCATGACTTGAGCCAGTTTAGAGCATGGAGCCATGAGCATGATTTGAAGCCAGTTTGGAGCATTGATTTTGAGCCAGTTTGGAGCATGATTTGAGCCAGTTTGGAGCATGAATTTGAGCCAGTTTGGAGCATGACTTGAGCCCAGTTTGGAGCATGACTTGAGCCAGTTTGGAGCATGACTTGAGCCAGTTTGGAGAGCATGACTTGAGCAGTTTGGAGCATGACATTTGAGCCAGTTTGGAGCATGATTTGAGCCAGTTTGGAGCATGATTTTTGAGCCCAGTTTGGAGCATGACTTGAGCCAGTTTGGAGCATGACTTGAGCCAGTTTAGAGCAGGACTTGAGCCAGTTTGGAGCAGGATCTGAACAGGCTTTCTCAGGATTAACCCTTTCTGTGACAGGAGCAGGACCTGTCAGTGACGGCAGAACAAAGTTCCAGAGGAAAAAACCTGCAGAAAGAGACGGACTTCAAATGCGGCATTTGCCACAGGTACAACACAGGTTCCTCTAGGGGTCTGACGCGGGTGACCCTGCAGGGGTCTGACGCGGGTGACCCTGCAGGGGTCTGACGCGGGTGACCCTGCAGGCGGTCTGACGCGGGTGACCCTGCAGGGGGTTCTGACGTGTGTGACACATGTGTTTGTGTTGCATGTTGCGTGTTTGTGTTGCGTGTGTTGCATGTTTGTTTTGTTTGTTGCATGTTGTGTGTTTGTGTTTGTTTGTGGTGGTTTGTGTTGCATGTTGTGTGTGTTGTGTTTGTGTTGCATGTTTGTGTTGCATGTTTTGTGTCTGTGTTGCATGCATTGTGTGTTGCGTGTGTTGCGTGTTTGTGTTGCATGTTGTGTGTTTGTGTTGCATGGTGTGTGTTTGTGTTGCATGTTTGTGTTGTTGTTGCGTGTTTTGTGTTGTTTTGTGTTGTGTTTGTGTGTGTTTGTTGTTGTGTTGTTGTGTGTTGCATGTTGTTGTGTTTGTGTTTGTGTTGCATGTTGCTGTTTGTGTTGCATGTGTGTTTGTGTTGCATGTTGCCGTTGTGTTGTGTTGTGTTGCTGTTGTGTGTTGTGGTGTTTGCCGTTGTTTGTGTTGTGTGTTTTGTGTTGCATTTGTTGCGTGTTGTGTTTTGTGCTGTGTTGCGTGTTTGTGTTGCGTGTCTTGTTGCATGCATGTTGCGTGTTTGTGTTGCATTTTTGAATGTTGTGTGTTGTGTTGTTTGTGTTGCATGTCTCTGTTGCTGTTTGTGTTGTGTGTTGCATGTTTTTGTCTGTTTGGTGTTTGTGTGTTTGTGTTGCATGTGTTTTGTTTGCGGTTTGTGTGCATGTTGTGTTTGTGTTGCATGTTGCGTGTCTGTGTTGCGTGTTGTGTGATGTCTTGTGCATGTTTGTGTTTGTGTTGCATGTCTTTCTGTTCTGTTGCGTTGTTTGTGTTGCATGTTTTGTTCTGTGTGCATGTTGTTGTGTTTGTGTTGTTTGTGTTGCATGTTGCGTGTCTTGTTGCATGTTGCGTGTTTGTCGAGTGCTAAAGTTTCATGTTGTGTTTCAGAAGCTTCACTCCGCTCGACCCTCAGGACATGCAGGTGTTCACTCTGACCTCAGATTTCAGCTCACTTCTGTCTGTACTCCAGTCGTCTGAGAGCGTCATGCAGCAGCACCAGCGCACAGCACACAGGTCTGACTAGTCCTGCTCGAGTCCGACTCGAGTCCTGCTCGAGGCTCGAGTCCTGCTCGAGTCCTGTCCTGCTGTCGCTGCTCGAGTCCTGCTCGAGTCCGGCTCGAGTGCTCGAGTCCGGCTCGAGTCCGGCTCGAGTCCGGCTCGAGGCTCGAGTCCGGCTCGAGTCGAGTCCGGCTCGAGTCCTGCTCGAGTCCTGGTTCAGACCTTGTCCTCTCACAGTCCTGTTGGTTGTCCTCAGTGAGAGACCTTTCAGATGCTCGTCTGTCTACGCTTCATCGACCGCACTCTCTGCTCCGACATCAGCGCGTGAGACAACGAGCGGCTCACTGCTGCCCCTCTGTGACTACAGCAGGTACTGCGCCTCACTCTCATCGCACTCTAAAGTCTCAAAACAGGAAGTCCTTTCCTCTAGCTTCAGAAACACTGTAATAATGAGTCTGTGATGTAATATTGTAGTAACGTGTGTATTCTCTGATGCAGCATCCAAAAGAAGAGTCTGGACCTTCATCTCCAGCGCCATCACACGCCCAGAGGTGAGCTCCAGAGGTGAGAGCTCCAGAGGTGAGCTCCAGAGGTGAGCTCCAGAGGTGGCTGAGGTGAGCTCCAGAGGTGAGCTCCAGAGGTGAGCTCAGAGGTGAGCTCAGAGAGGTGAGTAGGTGTGAGCTCCAGTAGGTGGAGCTCCAGAGGTAGGTGTGCTCAGAGGGGAGCTCCAGAGGTGTGCTCACCTCTGGACCCCTGGAGCTCCCTCTGGACCCCTGGAGCTCCCCTCTGGACAAGGTTCAGTGTTCATGTTTTGCTTCGTTCATGAGCTCGCACAAATCATGAAAACAACTCAGGAACTGGACTTCAGCACCTAACACACCTGTTGCTGTGGAGACGCATGAGTGTCCCAGAGCTGTGGATGTGTCACATGTTACACACAAGTGTGTCGAGCGACTGCACACACTGTCACTGAGCGCGCTCAGTGGGACTACACAGGAACAGGAAGTGAGTGTAGTAACTCTGACCACATTTACCACATAGCATCAAAACAACAAGATAGCACCCACAGAGCAAACACACAGAGCACCTAGAGACCCCAAAGAGCACAAAGAGACCCCAAAGAGCACCTAAAGAGCACCTAAAGAGACCCCAAAGAGCACCTAAAGAGACCCCAAAGAGCACCCAAAGAGACCCCAAAGAGACCCAAAGAGCGCCTGAAGTGACCCAAAAGCACCCAAAGAGCACC
>BJKM01000934.1:0-157066 GCA_015082035.1 Chaenogobius annularis
TTAGCTCCTCATCATGAAGTGGTTCGAGGGTTCGATTCCCGACGCGATAAACGAGGCCAAACGGCGCGGTCTGGTGTTTGTGGTGGTGATCACAGGTTTGTACCACTGTTCGTGAGAAATGTACTGAAATAACACTTTTTCTGACGCAGCAAAGGCGAGGACGCAGTTAGCTTTAGCATTAGCTCCAACACCGGATTTCTTTATCATATTTAATAAAATAAGGTGTTTTCAAAATGTTGGACGTATAAACATTGTATCAGAATAGTAAGAAAATCATTGCCATGCTTGTCACTTCTCACAAAAATAATTACATTTAAATAAACCTAAAAACGTCGTAGCGTTAGCTCAAGCGGCTAACGAGCTGCGGCTAACACCAAAACAAATGATAAAAATGAGAGTTTTGTCTCTGAGTGACCTCTGACAGTGGGTTTATGTGTCTGTGTGAACCTTCAGGCTTCTGCACAAGAGAATAAAGCTGGCAAAATACAAACGTGTCGTGAAATGTGAGGTTTAAACTTGTGAGTTTGTCAGTCACATGAGCTAACGTTAGCTTTGTCATGACTGGAGTGTGAGTTTGTTGTTGTGAAGAGGGACATGACCCTGCTCTTCTTCTTCTCCTTCTCCCTGCTGGTGCTCGTGAGATAATGTGACTTTGACTCTTAAATGCGCTTTGTAATAATTAAACCAAAGCCTGAGACAAATGATTGAAGGGATCATTGATTGTGTTTACCTTGTGCTGGCGCAGGACCTTCATGTGTGTTCGTTTGTATACGATTGAAGGTAAAGATCAATTTAAAAAAGGGTAATATCACTATTGTTTTTAGAAATCTGCAAAATCAGAATAAACTTCAAAGCAGGGAGTAAAACTGGACTGAACAAGGGACTAAAACGGGTTTAAAACCAGACTAAACAAGGGACTAAACAAAGGACTAAAATGGGACTAAAACTGGTCTAAAATGGGCCTCAAAAACAGGACTTACCCAGGACTAGACCCGGGACTAGACAGGGACTAGACCGGGACTAGACGCGGACTAGACCGGGACTAGACCGGGACTAGACCGGGACTAGACCGGGACTAGACGGGACTAGACCGGACTAGACCGGGACTAGACGGGACTAGACCGGGACTAGACCGGGACTAGACGGACTAGACCGGGACTGAAGCGGGACTGAAGCGGGTGACGGGACTAAAAAGTGATGTTTAAAATGTACTCTTGTCTGTGTTCCACAACAAACTGATGCCTCATTAAATTGGTATTCATTCATGTATATTATTGACAGTTTAATATCTTACAACGAGAACAACAGATGGAACTTTGCCAAATATTCCACATGCATGCTTTAAATGAAGTTCACATCGAGTAATACAAAGAATAATACAATCAAGTTCATCTGGAGAAACGCAAGAAGGAAAGGACAAAAGGGGGAAACGCTGGAGTGCGACCCCTGACCAGGAGGGTCCAACCAAAAGGGCCGCCATTTGGAACCTTTGTTTGAGACTCCGTGGTTTTGACCCTGGTCGTCAGTTGTGGTTGTTGTGGTTGTTGTGTTGTGTTATGTTTAATGGAGGTTGGCAGCCAACTGAAAAGGTGCATTTACCGACATCTGGACAGAGTCATCAGAGTCCACAGTTTAGGGTCACGTGGCCCGGGTCAGGGTCACATGATTCGGGCCCGGGCCGAGGTCGAGTCACATGGTCTGGTCCGAGTCACATGCATGATTCTGGTCCGGGTCACATTGTCCGAGTCACATGCATGATTCTGGTCCGGGTCACATTGTCCGAGTCACATGATGATCTGGTCCGGGGTCACATGTCGAGTCACATGCATGTCTGTCCGGGTCACATGGTCTGGGTCACATGCATGATTCTGGTCCGAGTCCCGTGGTCCGGGTCACTCCAGGCCTTGTGTGTAAAGTCACTTTACAATACTTATTATACGATCTTATTTAATTTCCTGCATCATGTGACATCCTGAAATAATGCTCTGTGTAACAACGTGTAAATACAGGTTGAGTCCTTACGTTGTGCTTAATGACCTGTAAAAGGGTGTAATCCCGCCCTTTGACCTGCAGCTTCAATTTCGATTTAGTGTCAAAAAGTGAACGGTCCCGATTCATCCAAAATGTTTCCGCGTCTGTGTTTCCAGGCGAGGATGCTCAGTCTGCGGAGCTGCTCTCCACCTGGGACGACGCCGGCGTGACTGAGGCGGCTCAGGGCTGCGTCGCCATCAAACTCGGCGACAAGAGGTGAGGCCGAGACGCTGTAGTCCTTCAGCTCCTGTAGTCCTCAGCTCTGTTCAGCTCCTGTAGTCCTCAGCTCCTGTAGTCCTTCAGCTCCTGTAGTCTTCAGCTCCTGTAGTCCTCAGCTCCTGTAGTCCTTCAGCTCCTTAGTCTTCAGCTCCTGTAGTCCTTCAGCTCTGTAGTCTTCAGCTCCTGTAGTCCTTCAGCTCCTGTAGTCCTTCAGCTCCTGTAGTCCTTCAGCTCCTCCTGTAGTCCTTCAGCTCCTGTAGTCCTTCAGCTCCTGTAGTCCTTCAGCTCCTGTAGTCCTTCAGCTCCTGTAGTCCTTCAGCTCCTGTAGTCCTTCAGCTCCTGTAGTCCTTCAGCTCCTGTAGTCCTTCAGCTCCTGTAGTCCTTCAGCTCCTGTAGTCCTTCAGCTCCTGTAGTCCTTGAGTCCTTTTTATTTAGATTTAGAGTGTTTCTCTGGAACAGCAGCTAAAATGAGCCTCAGCTGCAGAGGACCGTTCTGTTAGACTCTGGGCTGTTGCAGTCAAACGGCGCCAGAAGTATTTTTGACATATTTTCGCTTTATTTGGTGACAGAGAGCTACAGTTCGGCTTGTTCAGAGTCAGTCACAGTTTGGTGTTTCATATTCAGTTTGTGCCGCTCCAGGTTTGACTTACGAATGTGTTTGATTCTTAATAAGTGATAATCTCAGAACCCTAATGTGTGTGTTTGTTTGTTTTCTCCACAGCGAGGCGTGTGGACAGTTCTCTCAGATCTGTATCCTTTACCCATTTATCCACCCACTTTGAACTCGAGAGGAGGTGCGTGTGCCGCTTGTGCCGCTTGTGGGCGCTTGTGGGCGCTTGTGCCGCTTGTGGGCGTGTGCAGCTTGTGGGTGTGTGCCGCTTGTGGGCGTGTGCCGTTTGTTGGGCCTCATCTAGAATCCTCATGCCAGCTTTAGGACTGTAGAGGGCGCCAGAGTCCGCTTTGAGGGAGGGCCTTGCGAAAGCCGCTGCTGCCTGTTTAGCGCCAGCGAGAGGCACAAATGTGAACTGCGTCAGGTTTTTGCTCTTTTTTTTACTAAAGAGACTTGTTTTCCTCGTGAGCAAACGCTTGATAGATTAGGCCTTAGAAACCTTTGGCTTTCCGAGTACCTCCAGATCTGAACCAGATCCACACCAGTTCTGAACTTGTTTTTATCATAGAGTAGTTTTAGAAGTGTATTTTGATATATAAAATGAGCAGAACATAAAGAACACAATGAGTCCAAGTCCTTTCAAGTCGTACCAAAGAAAAAAATTGAAAAAACTGGCGCGTCCAAATTGGAACCGGCGCGTTCGGAGGCGCGCCGTTCGCGCGCGTGCGCGTCGGGAGGGCGCGTTCGGAGCGCGTGCGCGTTCGGGAGGCGCGTGCGCTTCGGGAAGGCGGGCGCGTCGGGAGGCGGGGCGCGTTCGGGAGGCGCGGGCGCGTTCGGGAGGCGCGGCGTCGGGAGGCGCGGCGCGTTCGGGAGGCGCGGGCGCGTTCGGGAGGCGCGGGCGCGTTCGGGAGGCACGTTGGCGAGGCGCATTCAGGAGGTGCATTTATGTCTTTAACCGTGTGAAGACCCCGTGGTGTGTGTCCCGTCCAGCTTCTTCATCGGAGACAGTGGGATTCCTCTGGAGGTCATCGCCAGCACAGTCTCTGCTCAGGAACTGGTGTCCAAGATCAACACCGTCAAACAGGTCAGATGCCCTCCCATTGAGCAAAGCCTCAGACTCTTGAGACAATTGGAATCAAAAAGTACCCCTGACCTAAATGTGCAGGACTATTTTATTTTTCTTGCTGCATGTTTGCTCTTTGTTCAGTTTTGTGCTCAGCGTTTGAATCCGAGTGTTTTACAGAGAACGTTGGTGTTGTTTTCTGAGCAGATGCACCGGGAGCAGACTGCAGGGGGCGCTGTTCCTCCCTCCACTTCTTCAGTCCAGACTCTTTCACAAACTCCAGAGACTTCAGCCCAGAGACCTTCAGGTCAGAGCCAAACTCACAGCAACTAGCCCGGTTCAGGCCCGGTTCAGGCCCGGTTCAGGCCCGGTTCAGGCCCGGTTCAGGCCCGGTTCAGGCCCGTTCAGGCCCGGTTCAGCCCGGTTCAGGCCCGGTTCAGGCCCGGTTCAGGCCCGGTTCAGGCCCGGTTCAGGCCCGGTGCAGGCCCGGTGCATTTGTTCATTTTGTTCTGACTCGTTCTTCTCCGTTTCCGTCACAGAATTTGTCGTCTTCTGCTCAGAGTCTCTCTGAAGAGGAAAAGACACACAGGTTATTACTTTTACACTGAGCGCACTGGCAGTGGTTAGCCTTGTCCTCTCACAGCGAGAAGGTCCTGGTTTCACTGGAGTTTGCATGTTTTGTCTGTCTTTATACATTGTCCAGTATTTAAACCCGATTGATGCATTTCTGAATGTGGAAAGACAAATCCTGTGGTCATGGAAAAGATTTCAGGGTGTTTGAGAAGGGTCAAATCATCGGCATCAAGCAGAGAAAACATCTGAGGAGAAGCAGGAACTAATCTACAGATCTAAACCCCACTGAAGATCTGCGCGAGGAACAATGACACGCTGAAGATCTGCGCGAGGAACAATGACACGCTGAAGATCTGCGCGAAACAATGGAACAAACAATGACACGCTGAAGATCTGCGCGAGGAACAATGACACGCTGAAGATCTGCGCGAGGAACAATGACACGCTGAGATCTGCGCGAGGAACAATGACACGCTGAAGATGAACTGCGCGAGGAAACAATGCTGAAGATCTGCGCGACAATGACACTGAAGATCTGCGCGAGGAACAATGACACGCTGAATCTGACAATGACACGCTGAAGATCTGCGCGAGGAACAATGACACGCTGAAGATCACGCTCTGCGAGGAACAATGACACGCTGAAGATCTGCGCGAGGAACAATGACACGCTGAAGATCTGCGCGAGGAACAATGACACGCTGAAGATCTGCGCGAGGAACAATGACACGCTGAAAAGATCTGCCGCGAGGAACAATGACACGCTGAAGATCTGCGAGGAACAATGACACGCTGAAGATCTGCGCGAAGGAACAATGACACGCTGAAGATCTGCGCGAGGAACAATGACACGCTGAAGATCTGCGCGAGGAACAATGACACGCTGAAGATCTGCGCGAGGAACAATGAGACGCTGAAGATCTGCGCGAGGAACAATGAGACGCTGATGATCTGCTGCGCGAGGAACAATGAGACGCTGATGATCTGCGTGAGGAACAATGACACGCTGAAGATCTGTGTGAGGAACAAAAGCGCGCTGAAGGGAAATACATCTGTTCTTGTTGCAGAAGCTTATGAATGTGTGACCAAAGATAAAGGTCCAACAAATATTAGAGCGTGAGACTTGTTTCTTCTGTGGTGACCTTTGGACACTGACACTTTCAGCAGAACTCCAAACATCACCATCAAGGACCGGAATGAGATCGGAACAGACATCAGGCAAATGGAAAAGATGAAGTTAAGACTTGATCTGGAAATGGACTTTTATGTTGAACCTGATGTTCTGCAGCTTTTTTGGATGTCTCTTGTTCTTTACATCCTTTCCTCCCTCTGTGTTCTGTGTCGTTTGTCTTTCGTTTGTATGAATTGGGGAGTCAAACCCAGGACCCTCTCACTGTGAGGCCTCACTGGAAACTGTACAATCTGAAGTTAGACAATAAGTTCAAGAGCTTTTTAACTCTTGGTTTAGATTTCCAGAGATGATGTTGCCTTCACTCTGATCTGTGAAAAAGTCTCTCGACACACAAAAGACTGACTGTGTTTTGTGTGTGTTTCAGTTCGGTGGAGAAGTCTGCGCAGAAGAACGCTCCTGAGGTAAACGCTCGCTGAAGAACGAGCGGCGCCAACTCTCTGACACTTGTGCTCGTTTTCAGACCAAGAGTGAGATGGACCGACGTAAACTGGGCAAAGAAATGCAGGAGGTGAAGAGAAAGCAAGACGACGACCAGACCAAAAGACTGTTAGAAGAACGACAGAAGGAGAAGGAGGAGGAGCGGGCGGCGAAGGAGAGAGTCCGGCAGCAGATTGCGCTGGTGAGAGACGGGAGAGACATTCACAATTTAACACCTGGAAACCACAAGCGAAAGATGTTTTGTCCTCTCAGAGTCAGATCTAAGTTACTCACGTCATAGATGATTCACATTAACAATCATTGGTTAAATTCATGATTTTGGTCACATGTTTGTTACACACACTCTGAATGCGCGTATTTAAAGGTTAGAAATGACTAAACGAGGTCATTTTCTCTCATTTAGGGTTTTCGCAGCATAAATGTCAAAGTATTTCCTGCTGTTTTTTCAGACGCGACTGAATATATGACTTGATATATTTTAGTTTGCTCAAACCCTTCAGGAAAGTTCAGATGTAGTGCTCATGGGCGATTCTCAAACGGCCCACAGCGTCCGACCGCAAACCGTATCCTACACATATGTTTTTGAATTCTTTTACATATTTAAACTAATAATAAAGGGTCTAAAATGTTCTTCGTCGGTGCATTTCCAACACACAATTTAGGGAAAAAAAGTCAGAAATCACATAGTATGATTTTTTAAATAATATATTGTTTTGTTATTGCTGTAAATGAGTATTAGAACACCTGAGAAGATCAGCGTGAGTATTTGGTACAGAAGCCTTTGTTTACAGTTCCAGAGGTCAAACGTCTCCTGTAGTTCTGGACCAGGTTTGCACACACTGCAGCAGGAGTTTGGCCCACTCCTCCACACAGATCTTCTCTAGATCTGTCAGGTTTCAGGGCTGTTGCTGAGCAACACAGTTTCAGCTCCCTCCAAATATGTTCTATTGGATTTAGGTCTGGAGACTGGCTCCACTCCAGAACCTTGATCTGCTTCTTACAGGACCCACTCCTTGGTTCTTCTGGCTGTGTGCTTCAGGTCATTGTCATGTTGGTAGCCCCAGCCACGCCCCATCTTCAATGCTCTGACTGAGGGAAGGAGGTTGTTCTCTCCTCAATACAGTGCAGTCGTCCTGTCCCCTGTGCAGAAAAGACCCCCAAAGCATGATGTTTCCACCCCCAAAGCAAAAGCATGATGTTTCCACCCCCCAAAGCATGATGTTTCCACCCCCAAAGGTCCTCAACCCCTTTTCTTCCTCCAAACACGGTCAGTGGAGTTCTATTTTGGTCTTCTCCTAACCACATGAACCTTCTCCCATGACTCCTCTGGATCATCCAGATGGTCATTGGCTTCAGACGAGCCTGGACATGTGCTGACTTAAGCAGAGGAACCTTCCGTGCGATGCATGATTTTAAACCATGACGGCGTAGTGTGTTACCTTTTGAACCTGTGGTCCCAGCTCTCTTCAGGTCCAGCTCCTCCCATAGTTCTGGGCTGATTCAAAAAAAGAAAAAAAAAGTAGATTGCGTCTCTCACAGTGGAAATGCACCTACAATGAACATTTCAGACCCTCCATCAGTCCTAAGTGAGAACTTTCAGAATCGCAGGGTGTTGAAATACTTTCTTCACTGCATGTATGAAAACGTTACATGATTAAAACCACTTCTTTTGTAGATTGTTTCCTTTGCACCTGCAGCGTAGCCTTCAGAGAAACATGTCGGAGAAGAATGTACTTTACTTCATTGTAAGTGAAGCTGTGACTTTTGAAACGTTCCAGGATCGAGCGGAGCGAGCGGCTCGTTACGCTCGGACGCTTCAGGAGGAAACGGCAGCAAAAAGAAGCTCGAATCCAGGCCAGAGTCCAGGAGCAAGAGGAGAAGAAGGAGGCCACGCTAAGGAGGAGGAGGTAAGTGTGAGCTGGAGCAGGGGTAGCGAGTGTGAGCTGGAGCAGGGTACGAGCGTGAGCTGAGCAGCGAGGGGAGCGTGAGCTGGAGCGAGCGTAGCGAGCGTGAGCTGGAGCAGGGGTAAGCGAGCGTGAGCTGGAGCAGGGGTAGCGAGCGTGAGCAGCTGGAGCAGGAGCGAGGTAGCGGTAGCGAGCTGGAGCAGGGGTACGAGCGTGAGCGAGCAGGCGTGCGAGCGTGAGATGGAGCAGGGTAGCGAGCGTGAGCGTAGCGGAGCAGGGTAGCGAGCGTGAGATGGAGCAGAGGGTAGCGAGCGTGAGATGAGCAGGGGTAGCGGCGTGAGATGGAGCAGGGGTAGCGAGCGTGAGATGGAGCAGGGGTAGCGAGCGTGAGATGGAGCAGGGGCGAGCGTGTGAGATGAGCAGGTAGCGAGCGTGAGATGGAGCAGGTGTGAGCGGTGTGAGCAGGGTGTGAGGTGTGATGGAGCAGATGGAGCAGTGAGCAGTGTGATGGAGCAGGTGGAGAGTGAGCAGGTGAGATGGAGAGCAGGTGTGAGCGTGAGATGGAGGAGCAGGTGTGAGCGTGAGATGGAGGAGCAGGTGTGAGCGTGAGGAGGAGCAGGGGTTTCATTGGTTTCCTGATCTAACTGTCTGGATGTTCTGTAAACCCGATGCTTGGGTGTTCTCAGCTCAGTGGCGCGGTTGCAGTTCAGACTTCCTGATGGTTCGTCCGTCTCGTCTCAGTTCTCTGCTCAGAGCTGCCTGAAGGAGGCGCTGCAGTTTGTTCAGCAGGTAAAAGCCTCAGATTACAGAGAATACAGACAGACTTTTAACTGTCAAACGTCTGACCCTGTACTCTTACTCTAACAGGAAGTAGGAAGTGCGTATGGGAACTTCACCATGGCAACCATGTTTCCTCGGAGAGAGTTCACCACACAAGACCTGGAGCGGAGTCTGACGGAGCTGGAGCTGGTCCCTAGCGCCTCCATCGTCCTGCTGCCTGTGAGTGCTGCTCCTGCTACTAATACCTGTAGTGCTGCTGCTTCTAATACTGCTGCTGCTGCTAATACTGCTGCTGCTAATACTGCTGCTGCTAATACTGCTGCTGCTGCTTCTAATACTGCTGCTGCTGCTGCTAATACTGCTGCTGCTGCTGCTAATACTGCTGCTGCTGCTGCGCTAATACTGCTGCTGCTACTGCTGCTGCTGCTAATACTGCTGCTGCTGCTAATAATACTGCTGCTGCTGCTGCTAATACTGCTGCTGCTGCTAATACTGCTGCTGCTGCTGCTAATACTGCTGCCTACTGCTGCTGCTGCTGCTGTGTCTGCTAATACTGCTGCTGCTGCTGCTGCTGCTAATACTGCTGCTGCTGCTGCTAATACTGCTGCTGCTGCTAATACTGCTGCTGCTGCTAATACTGCTGCTGCTGCTGCTCTGCTACTGCTAATACTGCTACTGCTAATACTGCTCCTCTACTGCTAATACTGCCATTGCTAATACTGCTACTGCTAATACTGCTGCTGCTGCTAATACAGCGACTGCTAATACTGCCATTGCTAATGCTAATACTGCCACTGCTACTGCTAATACTGCTACTGCTACTGTTACTACTATTGTTACTACTACTGCTATTGCTGCTACTAAACACCACAAATATATAACTCTAATACTTGACCTCTGATTCAGAATATTATATTTATTTATATTTAAAATCAAATGAAAAATGAATAGGACTTTTATCTGGATTCCGCCTGGACATGTTTGCTTTAGTCCAAGTCCCTAAAAGTCATTGTTTGTGAATTTACCTTCAGCTTTGAAGAGAGTTGTCCAAAACCAACAGAAGCTCATTTTAGTGTCACTCAGACGATCCTCCAACTCCAGCTTCACTCTGATATATCACTACTTCCATTAGAGTCAAACAGACTTCAGAGTCCAAAACTCAGAGTCTCAGCTTCACAGAGGCTCCAGAGGGTCAGGAGCAGCTTCAGTCTGAAATGGGGCTCCTAAAATATAATAGGCCCCTAAGTGCAAGGGGTTAAGAGGCAAATATTAACGTGTGTGTTTTAATGTGTGTGTGTGTGTGTGTGTTTAACGTGTGTGTGTTTAACGTGTGTTCACAGGAGTCGTGCCGCCCGTCCTCCGCTCTCTCTCCTTCTTCCTCGTCTCTCTGGTCGTTCCTGGGGACTCTCTTCTACCCCCTGCTGGCCGTGTGGCGGATGCTCAGCTCTTTTATCTTTGGCTCCAGTCCAAACCAAGGTGCAGCGCCGAATAACTCCACAGGGGGTGCCACAGGGGACAGGCCACAGAGGTACGACAAACTAACAGTACAAGTATTTGTGTGTCACAGGTTTTTAGACTTTCTTCCTTGTTGTGTCAGTTTGTGACGCGACACTACAGGCTCCGCCCCTGTGACACAATCGGATCATAGGCTATTATAAAGCATAGAACTGAGCCAAAATGCCCCTCCCAGACGCAAAACCAGAGAGTTTACTTTTCTTATTGGTCTGGATGAAAGACGAGGTAAGATAATAGTAATGGTGACAAAGTAAAGTGACAAAATATAATTTTACAATCGTAATAGTGTATGTAAAGGGACAAAATACACTTTTACAATTGTAATAGTGTATGTAAAGGGACAATATACACTTTTACAATTGTAATAGTGTATGTAAAGTGACAAAATATCTTTTACTATAGTAATAGTGTATGTAAAGTGACAAAATAAAACATAAGTAGCAGAAAAATATTTTTTACCATTGATTTTAGACATTTTTATTCCTAAATTATTAAATCTTTTGGGACAGGTGGAAAAACAGTTGAATGTAGTTCACAATAACAGCCACTTGAGGGCGCCTGCTGTATGTATTTATTTAGTGAGATGTGTGTCAGAGAATGTTCTGTGCGTGTTTAAGTCCTTAAATCCTCACAACTGCAGTTCCCTCTGCAGCCAGTAGATGGAGCCCTTTCCTCTGGCAGCGTTTGATATTGTTCTGAAACATGAAATGCGTCCTTAACGTTCTTCTCTAAATATGACCGTTTATAAACCTGTTCCTCAGAGAAAGCCTGACGAAGCAGAGTCTGGAGAAAACGCCCAAAAACTTCAAGAAAGACGGAAAGATCTGCCGCCTGCGAACGCAAGAGGACAGCGAGGACGAGAACAACACGTGGAACGGCAACAGCACGCAGCAGATGTGAGCGTCTCCACGGTAACAGACGTACACATCCTGCCTCCGACGCTACAATAACCCAACAATACAAAGAAATACTGTAAAAGATTCCACGTTACAGTAAAACGCTACAGCGACAGAAACGTCTCAGAAACGTCTTAGAAACGTCTCAGGAACGTCACAGGAACGTCTCAGAAACGTCACAGGAACGTCTCAGAAACGTCACAGGAACGTCTCAGAAACGTCACTGAAACGTCTCAGAAACGTCACAGGAACGTCTCAGAAACGTCTCAGAAACGTCACAGGAACGTCTCAGAAACGTCACTGAAACGTCACTGAAACGTCTCAGGAATGTCTCAGAAACGTCACAGGAACGTCTCAGAAACTCACTGAAACGTCTCAGAAAACGTCTCGAACTCATGAAACGTCTCAGTAAACGTTCAACACCTAGAAACGTCACTGAAAGCCTAACGTCTCAGAAACGCTGAACGCTCAAACGCTGGAGCTTTCAACACAAACAGAATGTACAATTACAACTAAATCAAGATGAACAACTTAATTAAACCGGGACAAAACCGGGACCCTGTGGCGGCCTGTCGCGGGGCCTGTCGCGGGGCTGTCCGGGGCCTGTCGTGGCCTGTCGCGGGCCTGTGCGGGCCTGTCGGCGGGCCTGTGCGGCCTGTGCGGCCGTCGATGTCATAAAAGGGTTGGATGTTGGAAAAGTCTAAGCGTTTGACTGCTGCTTCTCACTTTGCTTCGTTAACATTAACAGTCTGTAGAAATAAACTTTTGGAGTTGAATATTTGCTGCACATAAAAAGTTGTGTCTAAAAGTTTCTGTGAAGGATTTCTACCATAAACTCCTCATGTATAACTTAATAAAATGAAATCTTTTAAACTAAAGACTCTGTGGTTCTTCTAGTGCTGTGAAATGAACAAAGATTGTTTGGCAGATATAAAAGTATTTTCACACAGACTTAGATTATTATTTAGTAACAGACACTTGCTCGTCAATGTTAAACAGCCCCTTTCCTGTCAAACCAGTGCAACATCTCAGTATTTAGGGTCTTCTTCATTCCATCTTCTCCCCCTTGTTTTTCTCTCGTTGGACAAACTCCAGAGTATCACCTTCTTTACTGGTATTATGTACCTGATTGTACAACCACTCTTAGGGAACCTAAGCTACAATGAGACGTGTCACACTCAACGAGGCACTGAGGAACAATAAGATGAACCTAATGCTGCCAGCATACACATTTATAATACACATGCAGTTTACTGATTAAAACAGTGTGAGACTAAAACACACTGAGACACTGTTGTACATTTGTCTCTGTGTGTTTGTAGTCTCACACTGTTGTACATTTGTCTCGGGTGTTTAGTCTCACACTGTTGCACATTTGTCCTCAGTGTGTTTTAGTCTCACACCTGTTGCAACATTTGTCTCGTGTGTTTTTAGTCTCACATGTTGTACAGTTTGTCTCAGTGTCTTTTAGGTTCCACTGGTCTTTGCACATTTGTCTCTGTAGTGTTTTAGTCTCCACTGTTGCATCATTTTGTCTCTTGGTGTTTTAGTCTCCAGCACTGTTGTACATTTGTTCAAGTGATGTTTTAGTCTCGCACTGTGTACATTCTGTCTCATGTGTTAGTTAGTGATTCTCGTTTAGTGCACTGTTGAACATTTGTCTCAGTGTGTTTTAGTCTCGCACTTTTGCGCATTTGTCTCAGTGTGTTTTTAGTCTCACACTTTGCCCTCTTGTCTCAGTGTGTTTTAGTTCACCTGTTGCAACATTTTCAGCTGTGTGTTCTTAGCTCATGTTCATTTCATGTGTTTGTCTCACATTTGTCTCTGTTGTTTAGTCTCGCACTGTTGTACTAATTCAACGAGTCTGTCTCAGTGTGTTTTTAGTCTCACTACTGCTTGTATCAATATCATCAAGTGTGTTCATCTAGTCTTCCTGTTGTACATTTTCGCTCTCAGTTACGTGTTCTTTAGTTCACACTGTCGACAATTTTGTCTCGCGATGCGTGTTTCTCTCCGACACTGTTGTGACCGAGACTTGTACAGTGTTACCTTTGCTGTCATGTTTGTCGAGCGACTCATTTATAGTGTCACTCTCGCTCTATCCTAGTTTTTCATTCGAGTGGCCGTTTTGTTCTCACGTGTAGTTCTTTCGCATATGTACTCTCTCAGCTCTCGAGGTCCTCACACTGTTTGTGCATGTTGTCTCAGTATGTTTATCCTTAATCATCTCCCACAAACATATGTCCCTTTCAGTTGTGTTTTAGTTCTACCCACTGTTTGTTACATTTCCGTCGTCAGTGTGTATCTTAGTTTCCACCTGTTTACAATTTGTCTACAGTGTGTTTTAGTCTCACACTGTCTCGCTACACGTTTTGTGCTCAGTGTTTTTAGCTCACCACTAGTTCGTACACTCTTGTCTCAGTCGTGTTTTTGTCTGCGACACTGTGGTGACGAGTTTGTCTCAAGCTTGTGTTCTTTAGTCTCACGACTGTTAATGATAACATGTTTGGCTATGATGCGTTTAGTGCGTGAACACCTCACCACTGTCTACTCGTCCGTATTCCTATCAGATGTTTGATATCAACCACTTATTACTCCTCATGTTGCTCTCCGCGCACTGTATGTCTAGTGATGTATTTAGTTCTCACATGTTTGTCACAGTCTTGTGCGCAGCTCGTTTACATATTTCGTTCTCTTTGTCCTCACACTGTCGTCTTATGACATTTGCTCTCATGTTGTGTATCAGCGTCTCAGCCTTTAGTGGTTTTACATTCTTTATTCTGAGTGGTATTTCACACCCATCTGGTTGACAAAATCGCCTGCTCGCTCTTGTCTCTGTTGTTTTAGTCGTCACCCTGATTCCTCTTGTGATCTCTGGTGTGTTACTATGTCATCTACACCACAACAGTTGCACACATTTCGTACTCTGTTGCTGTTTAGTCGTCGCACTGTTTGTCATTTGTCTCTGTGTGTTTTTAGTCTGCGCATTTGTACATTTGTCATTCTCATCTCTGCTAGTCGCTTGTTCTACAATCTGTGCGTCAGTGATGATGATTGTTAGTCTCCACTGTTGCACATTGTCTCAGTGTGTATTAGTCCGCACTGTTTGCACATTTTGTCTTCAGTGCTGTTTTTTAGTCCTCGCACTGTTGCGCATTATGTCTCCAGTGTGTTTTGTAGTCTCACACGTGTGCGCATTTTGTCTCAGTGTGTTTTAGCTCGACACTGTTGCGCATTTGTCTCAGTGTGGTTTTCAGTCTCACCTGTTGCGCCATTTGTTTTTTCTAGTGGTTTTAGTCTCACACTGTGTGCATATTGTCTCAGTTGTGGTTTAGTCTCACACTGTTGTGCTATTTGTCTCAGTGTGTTTTTAGTTCTCACACTGTTGTGCATTTGTACTCAGTGTGTTATTGGTCTCGCACTGTTGTGTGCATCTTGTCTCGGTGTGTTTTAGTCTCGCACTGTTGTGCATTTGTCTCAGTGTGTGTGTTTTAGAGTCTGCTGGCATCTGTTGCTTGGCATCTGTAATCAGCGGTGTTTTAGTCTCAACTGTTGTGCATTATTGTCTCTCAGCGTGTTTTGAGGTCTCACACTGTGTGATTGTCTCAGTGTTTTTAGTCTCTACACTGTTGTGCAAATTCTTGTCTTCAGTTGTGTTTTAGTTCTCTCACTGTTTTCAACATTCTTGTCTCTGTGTGTTTGTCTCACACTGTTGTACACTTTGTCTCGTGTGTTTTAGTCTCCACATCGTGACATTTGTCTTGTGTTTTATATCGCACACTGTTGTACATTTGTCTCAGTGTTTTTAGTCTCACGTTGTTGTACATAGTCTCAGTGTGTTTAGTTTCTCTGTCTTGAATTAAAACGGAGAAGCTGAGTAAAGTACTCTAATGTACTTTTACTTCTTCCTTTGCACGTACACTAGGGCGTAGGTTTATGTAATAGGTGCTGGCTTATGCTAATAAGCTGGTTTGTCCCAGCGTTAACTCTAGACTTCACAGGTTTACAGAGAGTTCCAGTTCTTTTTAATTCAAACTTCACTCGGAGCTTTCGTCTCCAGGTTTGTCTTGGTTTGGTCTTAGTCGTCGGGAGGTGTTTCTCTTGCCATGGACCAGGACGAGTTCTACTCTCAGGTAAAACAAGCACATTTCTCTAGAAACACGCTCTGTCTCGAGGGGGAGGGGCCACGGGACATGTATTGTAGACAGTTGGGTCACATTGTAGTATTGCTGCTCTGTAAATGTGTCACAAAAGTCCATCTTTATGAGAGTCTCCTGAAGGACAGTTGTCAGAGCTTTGCTGAATGTCCCGCTGCTTCTCTCCACTGAAGGCTGCTTTTATGTCCTGTTATCAGAACTAACATTTCATAGTTGATTGCGTCTGCAACTTTTTCTCTTTTATAGGTGTTTTTGAGATGTAGATGAGCGTTCTGAAGGACACGATTACAGATCAACCTCGAGCTTCATTAATTTCATTGTGTGTTTTATCAGTTCCATATATATTTGAGATCGAGGCTCTCACAGAACCTCGCTCTTCAGTGATCTTCAGTGGAGAGTGCAGTCAGTCTCATGTGTTTGTGCAGTTCTTCTTCCTGAAGCAGTGGAACTCGAGCTTCACTCTCAGAATGTGAAAAGTGAACAGATGGAGAGCAGGTCAATCACCCCAGTAAACAGAGATTGACCAGGCAGGGAAAAAGTCTGCTTTTGCAGCAACATGTGTTCCACATTTAGAACACTGAAGTCTCTCATTCCTTGGAACAGGGGCCCCTCGGCCCCGGGGCAGATAACTTTCTGCCAACTCTTGACTTGTGACACCGGAACATTTCTGTTTCGTTCAGTCCATCAGGACATCCACACGTCCAGAAGACAGGATTTCCTTTTCTGTTGGTGAACTGCTCTTCGAGGAACAGGAGAAGGACAGAACCTTCTGGGTCCAGATTGTGAGGCTCAGTCTTCACACAAAGTCATAAAAGGCCAAAAACCTGGTTCTTAGTCCAGATAAGAGTGGACTGAGAGGACGGGGGTCTTCAGGTTCAACAGGGACCCCTAAAGAACCCCTTAGACCCCTCAGACCGGGACATTTTCCACCACACTTCTGAGAACCTTTTGTGTTGTGTGAGATGTGTGTCGTTTGTGTCGCGTTTGTCGTGTGTGTCGTGTGAGATGTGTCGTGCGTGTCGTGTGATATGTGTGAGATGTGTGTCGTGTGAGATGTGTGTTGTGTGTATTGTGTGTGCCATGTGATTTGTGTGAGTCGTGTGAGATGTGTCGTGCGTGTCGTGTGAGGTGTGTGTCGTGTGAGGTGTGTGTCGTGTGAGATGTGTGAGATGTGTGTTATGTGTTGTGTGCATTGTGTGTGATTTGTGTGTGTCGTGTGAGATGTGTGTCATGTGAGATGTGAGTCGTGTGTGTCGTGTGACATGTGTGTTGTGTGTGTGTCCGCGTTTGTCGTGTGTGTCGTGTGAGATGTGTCGTGTAATATGTGTGAGATGTGTGTCGTGTGAGATGTGTGTTGTGTGTATTGTGTGTGTCATGTGATTTGTGTGAGTCGTGTGAGATGTGTCGTGCAAACACACCAAACTGTACAAGAGTCTGACGGAACCACACAAGGTTCTGAGCCTCATTTATGACACTTTTGTCTCGTTAGTCCAGAGTATTTTCCCAAAAGTCTCGGATCTTCAAGATGTTTTCTGACAAAATTGAGACGAGCCTTGATGTTCTTTTTCTCTGCCAATGAAGGCCATTTCTGCCCAGTGTCTTTCTTATGGTGGAGTCATGAACTCTGACCTTAACTGAGGCCAGTGAGGCCTGCAGGTCATGTTGTTGTGGGGTCTTCTGTGACCTCTTGGAGTTGTTGCTGTGGTCTTGGGGTCATTCCTGAGAAGGTTCCACACTGTTCCATGTTTTGTTCATTTGTAGATAATGGCTCTCGCTGAGGTTCGAGTCCCAAAGCTTCAGAAACGGCTTTAGAACCTTCTCCAGACTCAGATCTCAAGTACTTTCTTTCTCATTGGTTCCTGAACTTGTTTGGATCTCAGCACGATGTCGAGCTTTTGAGGATCTTTTGGTCGACCAGGTTTACGGGATGTCTGGATCGAGAACAGGCGTAGTTTTACAGAAGGGTGAACGCGTTCTCACACGGGGCCACGTTGGTGTGGATTTGTTTTCCCTTCATAATAAAAACCTTCATTAAAAAACTGCATTTTGTGTTTGACCGAGTTTGATCTGAAACATTTACGTGGGACAAACATGAAAGAAAAAAGAGAAGAAATCAGAAAGGGACAAACACTTTTTCACACCTTCTCCTGGAGACATCGAGGTGTTTATAAAAGGAAGTGCTAATGCTTTTCCTGGCTGAGAAGGACGGTCTAAGGACACGGGGGCGCTCTGGGACATCTGTCTAAGGACACGGTAGCTTGGGACATCACCAAGGCCCTATCAACACTGTTTATTCCATTTTAATTCTGCTAGCTAATGCTAACGTACAATAAATCAATAATGTTCCAATAACAGCACAAACTGAACTAACCTGTTTACAACGACTTTCAATGAACTTTTCTAAAGTTTGTGTGTTTTATATTCAAGCTAACGTGTGCTAGCCTTTAGCTCTGAGACAGAAACACTTTTATAAACATGGAGGTTTCCTCCGGTCACATGTTTACACGGGACGTCTGAACCTGCTGCAGGGACTCACTCTCTGTCACTGCTTTTTTTTACGCAACGAGAAGTGAAGATCTGCAACAAAAGGGCCTATGGTGAAAAGGGCCTATGGTGAAAAGGGCCATATAATGAAAAAGAGCCTATGGTGAAAAGGGCCTATGGTGAAAAAGGGCCTATTATTTCAATTCAATTTATTTTCATAACGCCCAAAATCACAACAGCAGTTGCCTCGAGGGGCTATTATTATATTATTATATTATCATTATCATTATGATTATTATTATTATGAAAAAAGGCCTATTGTGAAAAGGGCCTATCTTGAAAAAGGGCTTGTTGTGAAAAGGGCCAGTTGTGAAAAGGGCCAGTTGTGAAAAGGGCCAGTTGTGAAAAGGGCCAATCTTGAAAAAAGGCCTATAGTGAAAAGGCCCTATAGTGAAAAGAGCCTATTGTGAAAAGAGCCTATTGTGAAAAGAGCCTATTGTGAAAAGAGCCTATTGTGAAAAGAGCCTATGGTGAAAAGAGCCTATGGCGATGTCATTCAGTGGTACATTCGCTGATTCGCAACATCGTCTTTCATCTTGGGATCTTGGCATCTTTTCGCCTTGAGTCGCCTTGAGTCAAATAGAATCCGTCACAAAGAAAAGGCTCTTGTTTCCTGTGGTCCAACCTGGAGCTGAAGTCGGGAAGTGCCCTCGATCTACAGTCTTCTGTCTTGAAGCCCTTTCACTGACGACAATCAATTTAGATTCAATTCAATTTATTTTTGGAACGTCCGAAATCACGACAGCGTTCGTCTCAAAGGGCGACAGTGAAAAACAGATGAAACTTGTTAGTTAATTTGTGCGACAGAGAAGACAGAGCCAGAGATTACAGAGACATGAACCTTAAACTGACCTCTGACCTTTGACCCTGACACTGAGAGCTCACCTGTGGATTCTGACCTGCGATTAAACTTAAGGGGTTCCAGAATGTCGAGAACGTCTCAGTGTGATTAAACGTCCTGATGTGGTTTAAACGCCCTGGCGTGGTCAAATGTCTGTGTGGCTAAACGTCTCGGTGTGATTAAACGTATCGTGTGGTCAAACGTCCCGGCGTGGTTAGACGTCCCGGCGTTGTTAAACGTCTCGGTGTAATTAAACGTCCCGGTGTGGTCAAACGCCCCGGCGTGGTTAAACGTCTCGGTGTGATTAAACGTCCTGGTGTGGTCAAACGCCCCGGCGTGGTTAGACGTCCCGGCGTTGTTAAACGTCTCGGTGTAATTAAACGTCCCGGTGTGGTCAAACGCCCCGGCGCGGTTAAACGTCCCGGCGTTGTTAAACACTCTGATGTTGCAAATGGAAAATACATTTGTTTTTGTTTGTTTCAGTTTTCAGACCAAGAAAAACACAAGAAAACGAGCCGAGTCACGTTTTGAATCCAAAAGCAACAAATTTTTCAAATCCATGGAAGCAAGTTTCCGCTCCAGTGGAAGACGTTTCGCTCCAGTGAAGACTTTCCGCTCCAGTGGAAGACGTTTCCGCTCAGTGGGGAGACGTTTCTCCGATTGAAAAGATGAGTACGTTCGTCTGATTTTGACTCCAGCGATTCTCAAACTGATGACGGCAAACGGTCAAAGAGACGAAACACAGAAACCTCCAAACTCCTGAAGCGAGGCGAGAAAGAGAAGCGTCTGCCGCCAACTCGAGTACAAACTTTGATGTTAAAGTTTGGAGAACCAATGCAGTATTTATTCACATAAATGTGAGGGTTTTTTAGGTTAAACGTCACAACAAAAGTATTTCGAATTGAAAAGAATCAGAAACAAATAATATTACACTCATTATAAATCCTTGTCCATCCATCTTGTTCTGCTCATCGGGTCGTGAGGACAGCAGTCTGAGCAGGGACTCCCAGACTTCCCTCAGAGATCCCTCACGATGGGGGACCAGAGGGTGTGCCCAAGAGGGGTCGCACTCCTCCTCAGTTAGGTCTACTCCAGGTACTGGAGAGGAGAACCTCGGATTCAGGAGGAGCAGAGTGGTTTTGGTCCTGGTCGTGGAACACTGGACCAGCTCTATGACTCTCCATCGGGTGCTCGAGGGTTCATGGGGAGTTTGCCCAACCAGTCCACATGTGCTTTGTGGATCTGGAGAAGGCTTTCAACCGTGTTCCTCGGGGTGTCCTTTGGGTGGTGCTCTGGGAGTATGGGGTCCGAAGCCTTTTGCTCAGGGCTGTCCGGCTCCTGTATGACCGGAGCAGGAGCTGTGTTCATTGACAGCAGTAAGTCAGACCTGTTCCCAGTGCGTGTGGGACTCCTCAGGGCTGCCCTTTGTCACCGGTTCTGTTCATTATTGTTTTTTATGGACAGAATTTCTGGGCGCATACTTCAGTCAGGGGTCTTAGGGGTGTCCCGGTTTGGGGACCACAGGATCTCATCTCTGCTGTTTGCAGATGATGTTGTCCTGATGGCTCTATCAAACCCCGGACCTCCAACATGCACTGGGACGGTTTGAGCCGAGTGTGAAGTAGCCGGGATGAGAATCAGCACCTCCAAATCAGAGGCCATGGTTCTCAACCGGAAAAAGGAGGAAGACCTCTCCAGGTGGGTGGCTCAAGTGGAGGAGTTCAGATATCTCAGGTTCTTGTTCAGAGTGAAGGATGGAACGTAAGATTGACAGTTGGACTCGGTGCATGCGCCTGCAGAGCGGTGCGCCTGCAGCGGTGATGCGCCTGCAGCGGTGGTGCGCCTGCCAGCGGCTGCGTGCGCTTGCAGCGGTGGTGCGCCTGCAGCGGTGGTGCGCCTGCGCGGTGTGCGCCTAGCAGAGGTGGTGCCGCACGGGTGGTGCCGCCTGCAGCGGTGGTGCGCCTGCAGCGGTGCGGTCGCCTGTATCGGACTGTTTGTGGTGAAGAAGGAGCTGAGTCCAAAGGCAAAGCTCTTGATTGACCTCAGTCCTACATTCTATCCCCTCACCTTTGGCTCATGAGCTTTAAGGACCCAAAGGACCAAATTGAGGCTACAAGAGGTCGCCTCCCTTAGAGATGGGGGTGAGGAGCTCAGAGCTCAGAGTAGAGCTCTGCTCCTCCAGCTGAGGATCACTCTGTTCTGGGAGCCTCCTGGACAAAGCCTCCCTGGGAAGGTGTTCATGTCCCACCAGGAAGGAGGCTCCGGGGAAGACTCAGGACACGCTGGAGGCGCTATGTCTCTGTGTGGCCTGGGAACAGGAGCTGGAGGAAGTGTCTGGGGTGAGGCAAGTCTGACCCCGGATAAAGCGGATGAAAATGGATGGATGGAGCGTCTTGAGACAAAACAATGTCTTAAAATGTGAAGTTTTTCTTTAGAAAAGTGGAAATATATTATTTTTATTTTGCTTAAATTCGTTGTTAGCAGTGAGCTAAACGCAAACAAGAGGCTTTGATGAAAAACAAGCAGTCTCCATAGGTCTCCAGCAGCCGGGTTTATGAGCGCAATTAAGATGTCGTTCCTTAGAAAAGCAAAGTGTAAAACCCTCAAGTGTCACTGTCCAGGCCACGTCACGTGACACGTGTTTCTGAGGGAGGACACTTTAAACTCAGCAGCTGCTACGGCCCCTCTACATGGGGCCGACTGCAGACCTGCTCTAGACCTGCTTTAGACTGGCTGCCTCTCAGACCTGCTCTAGACTGCTCTAGACCTGCTCTAGACCTGCTCTAGACCTGCTTTATACCTGGTTTAGACCTGCATTAGTCCTGCTTTAGACCTGTGGTCCTGAGACCTGGTTTTAGTCCTGGTTTAGTCCCCTGGTTTAGACCGCTCTAGACCTGCATTAGTCCTGCTTTTGACCTGCTTTAGACCCTGGTTTATGTCCTGCTTTAGTGTGTTTTTAGTCTGCTTTAGTGCTGCTTTAGACCTGGGTTTCGACGGCTCTAGACCTGCCATTAGTCTGGCTTTAGACCTGCTTTAGACCTGGCTTTAGTCGTTTTTAGTCCTGCTTTAGTCCTGCTTAGACCTGGTTTTTTAGACTGGCTTTAGACCTGCTTTAGAAGCTGCTTTAGACTTCTTCAGTCTGTTTAGACTGCTTTAGGACTGCTTTTCAGACCGGCTTTTAGACCGGCTGAGACCTGCTTTAAAGCACTTGCTTCAGGTCCTGCAATTTAGACCTGCTTTAGACCTGCTTTAAGACTTGCTTCAGTCCTGCTTTAGACCTGCTTTAGACTGCTTTAGACCGGCTTTGGACCGGCTTTGGACCGGCTTTTGACCGGCTTTGGACGCGCGTTGAGACCGGCTTGGAGCCGGCTTGAAGACCTCTTTAGACCTGCTTTAGACCTGTCTTTAAGACCTGCTTTAAAGACCTGCTTTACACCTGCATACCTGCTTTAGACTGCTTTAGACCTGCTTTAGACCTGCTTTAGAACCTGCTTTAGAACTGCTTTAGACCCTGCTTTAGAACCTGGCTTTAGACCTGTCTTAAAACGCTTTAGACTGCCTACGCTGTCTTGCAGATCGCCGCTGCTCTAAAACCATTCTAAAGTATCTAGTAACTCTAAAGTAACCTAAAGTAACCCTAAATTAACCCTAAAGTAACTCTAAAGTAACCTTAAAGTAACCGTAAAGTAACCCTAAAGTAACTCTAAAGTAACCCTCAAGTAACTCTAAAGTAACTCTAAAGTAACCTTAAAGTAACTCTAAAGTAACCCTAAAGTTACCCGAGAGTAACCCTAAAGTAACTCTAAAATAACTCTAATGTAACCCTAAAGTAACCTTAAAGTAACTCTAAAGTAACCCTAAAGTTACCCCAGAGTAACTCTAAAGTAACCTTAAAGTAACTATAAAGTAACCCTAAAGTAAACCTAGAGTAACTCTAAAGTTACCCTAGAGTAACCCTAAAGTAACTCTAAAGTAACTCTAAAGTAACCTTAAAGTAACTCTAAAGTAACTCTAAAGTTACCCCAGAGTAACTCTAAAGTAACTTTAAAGTAACCCTAGAGTAACTCTAAAGTTACCCTAAAGTAACCCTAAAGTAACCTTAAAGTAACCTTAAAGTAACCTTAAAGTACCTCTAAAGTAACCTTAAAGTAACCTTAAAGTAACTCTAAAGTAACTCTAAAGTAACTCTAAAGTAACTCTAAAGTAACCTTAAAGTAACCTTAAAGTAACCTTAAAGTAACCTTAAAGTAACCTTAAAGTAACTCTAAAGTAACTCTAAAGTAACTCTAAAGTAACTCTAAAGTAACCTTAAAGTAACCCTAAAGTAACCCTAAAGTAACCCTAAAGTAACTCTAAAGTAACTCTAAAGTAACCCTAAAGTAACCCTAAAGTAACCCTAAAGTAACCCTAAAGTAACTCCAAAGTAACTCCAAAGTAACCCTAAAGTAACTCCAAAGTAACCCTAAAGTAACTCCAAAGTAACCCTAAAGTAACTCTAAAGTAACCCTAAAGTAACTCTAAAGTAACCCTAAAGTAACCTTAAAGTAACCCTAAAGTAACTCCAAAGTAACTCCAAAGTAACCCTAAAGTAACCCTAAAGTAACTCTAAAGTAACTCTAAAGTAACTCTAAAGTAACTCTAAAGTAACCCTAAAGTAACCTTAAAGTAACCCTAAAGTAACCCTAGAGTAACTCTAAAGTGCTGTCCTACACAAATATAAGTCAAAGGTGATTCTGTGACCTTAGAGTGTTCCATGTCAAAGAGCACAGTCTGAGGAAACGTTCAGGGAAACGCTCAAATCCAACCCTCCATCGCTTGTTTCCACTGCAGGAGTTTTGTGTCCCAGAGAAACCGTTCCAAAGTGGTGTAAATGAGTTTTCTTTCTTGCAGAGTCGTTTTCGCCCCGTCCGGAGAATTCTCGGGACCCTTTGATTGGTGAGTACGATCATGATGTGTGTTTGTGTTCTTTTGTGGTCAGATGGAGGAGGTCCATGCTAAGTAAAAGTACTGTACAAATGCTAGTACAAGTAAAAGTATCACACACACAGTGGTTTAAAAAGGGCTTGTATTTCAGACTTCTGGCTCCGTAAACGAGACCCTGAACTCTAAGTTAGAGCAGAAGCTGCAGACGTGAAGAGTACAAATACATAACTCAAGTACGGTATCAAAACGCAGATATCGATATTTAAACCAGTATCGAAGCGAGATACTCGTTTGAGTAGGACCTCGCAAACACAAAGTGCTGTTCTTTATTCTGGTTTTGTGCCGCTTCACAAGAGAAGAATAAATCTTAAATAAATAAATAAATACAAATACACAGATAAATGGTGTTTATTCTTTTGTATCTCTTACTTGTTCTGTTTGTTTGTATTTATAAAATAAAATAAAGTATATTTGGCACGGAGGTAAATACTAACAAGAGAAGTCATGTCATATTTGTTACAGCGTAGCCGTAGCGACGACCGAACTGGGCAGTAGGTGTAATAAAAGGAAGAAGATTCGTGCTCGTTAGCGCCCCCTCATGCTACGTTGCGGGACTGCGGCGTGGCAGACACGATCTCTTTACAACAATGAACACGTGTAACATTTTGAATCTAATGTTTGTTTTAAGGATTAAGTGAAGTTTATCAATGTGTCTGCGAAGGCCACGCCCCCATTTACCTGTGCAAGTGCTGCCACCTGCTGTTCAAGGAGCAGTACATCAGACAACACCTGAGCCAAGCGCTGCACTACAGGAACTACCTGAGAGTGAGTCACTGCACCAATCTGAAACAGCAAACAAGAAAGATTTATTACAGTTTTAATTCTAAACATTAGGAGACATTTTTTACAAACTTTTCAGTCAAATCTGGTTTACTTAAGTAAATAAGAAATCTAAAATGTGTAGCTAATATTTCCCAAAAATAAAGTCTAAACCTGCTCTGTCCGTTTTTCAGATTAAAATGTCCCAAATATGTGACATTTTTCTCACACAAAAAAATAAGTAAATATAATTGTTCAAAATCACAAATGTTCCACGTTTGTTCTTGTAAATTCCCATGTGTTTAAACGTGTGCAAATGCAGAGAAATAAGGCAAAATAGAACAAAGTGGCTTTACCCCAAAATAAATGTTTAATTCTGGTGCTCAAAAACAGCAGAAACCACTGCCTGTCCCTCCTGGTGTGGGTGTGGGTTAGCCCCCCGAAGACAAGTGAAGAAGACCAAAACCAGTAAAAGCAGCACAGGAGAAGGACAGAACCTTCTGAGTCCAGATGGTTAGGTTCTTAGTCTTCATACAAAGTCATAAAAATGCCAAAAACCTGGTCCTTAGTCCAGATAAGAGTGGACTGAGAGGATGGGGTCTTCAGGTTCAACAGTGACACCCTAAGAACCCTTTTCCTACTGCTTTTCTTTGGTGGTGTGGTAAAGATGCTCACATTTGACCAGGGTTTAATTGTCTGCTCCTTGTGCAGACGGCCACGGAAAAGCCACTTCCTCGCGGCAAAAGCTGGAGAGAAAAGATGTCCAAA
This sequence comes from Chaenogobius annularis, assembly GCA_015082035.1. Lineage (NCBI taxonomy): Eukaryota > Metazoa > Chordata > Actinopteri > Gobiiformes > Gobiidae > Chaenogobius > Chaenogobius annularis. The sequence goes on from BJKM01000934.1 coordinate 25,274, forward strand.
CTGGCAACGCACTGGGAAACGAGCCGCGGACCTGGACAAACTCAGGTCAGGTTCATCATCACCACTTTCCACAGAGTTGTGCTTTAAATGAAAGTGTGTTTTTTTGTCTTCTGGAGTTTAGGTTGTGGAGCTGAGTCCAGAAGAATTCAGAAAACTTCATCAACATTAGAAAATCCAAAAGGTAAAGCTCATTAAGTAATCGTTTCATTACATGATCTGCTCTTGAACCTGGCCCTAACTCTTCTTTTCGTTACGAAGCTCACAATGTTTTTGCAGCTTTGAAGATCGTGAAAAATCATCTGGAAAACCAAAGGAACATGATGTGTGTGGACACTTCCTCTGCAGATGTTCAACAGGCAAGTGACATTTTGTACTCTAATGTCAATGTCCTCTGTGCCGTCAGTCTGCCGCAGGGCAGCTGTGGCTTCAGTACTAGATGAATAATACACGCGTCCAAATGGCCAAATGTTCTGGAAAAAAATTACATTTCTTTGGTGGCGTTACTGCTCGGAAAAATGTATTCATTTTATTCATTTTAAATAGATTTTAACCACAGGCGAGTTTCCATCTGTTTTCCCAGGCCAGATTGATGTACCAATTAAAAGGTAACACAATTTAAAACAACGACAACACAGAACACAGACAATAACGCCACAGGAAACAACCGTAAAAATAGTGCTATTCCAAATGCATTGATATATTTGAGATATTATTCCCCTTGAAAGTCCTGGTTTCTAAGCCTTGATAAACATCTCAGTCAGAGGGTTTTAATGGTCATGACTTTGTTTAATGTCTTGGTTATAATAACTCCTTATTTGTAAAAACCTATCTTATTTGTAAAAACCTATAAAAGTCCTGTTTCTCCAAGTCAAAAGATTCTTTCAACATTTCAAATCTTTTCATGTGGTTCTCTTTTACAATCTGGTGAAAAACCTTTAGACCTTTTGTAATCCAGACCTTGAGTCTCAGGTCAGTTCTATTTGGTAACAAAACCTTGGTCATAAAACGACCAGTTTAAGATTTGAACCTCTTTGTTTAGTTTGTATGTTTTGATCAGCTCCTTCCATGTTGTAAGCACAGATTTTACCCAGGGATTCTTCACTTCCTCCAAATGACTCAAGCGTCTGTCATCTGCCAGTAAGGCCTGCACAGGAACCCCCGGCACAACATTACTCTCAATATGTTTCCATTGAGCTTCATATTCTGGGTCACACCAGCAACGCTCTGATCTGAGCTGAATAAAGTCAGCTGACCAGACGGCGTCTTTCCCAGGGTGAAAGCAGAACCTGAGTCTTGTAGATGTGGTGATTACAAAGCCCTGACTTTAACAAAAAGGACCTGTTCCTAAAGCTGATTCTAACGTTTGTTCTTCTTGGTGTTAATCCACATTTACAGCTCCTGTAGCCGAGCTTTAGTCTAGTTATAGACCTGGCTCAGTCCTTGTTTTAGAACCACTGTTTCTGTTGGATTATGTTTATATTGTGTTCTCTTTCCAGGATGTAAAGATGGAGATGGGTCCAGAACACACTACTCCAAGTCTTTTGAGCAAATCCTCAACAAACTCTGAAGCTGACTCTGAAAATGGTACAACTGGAGATGAAGAAAGGGACCTTGAGTTTGTAACGATGACGAGACGTGCCATTCCTGAAGATGGATCTTGTAAAGAAGAGACGAGTGATAAACCTGTTTGTAAGTTCATGTTTGGTAAACCTCTGAACCGACACCTGACACTTTCCAAATCTCGCACAGCAAACGTCTCGACCTCAGCGGCTTTAAACGCTCCAACCGTTTCACAAGAGGCTCAGAGTCGACGAGGCCTTTTAACCACACAAACTGCCTCTGAAGTCGCTCTTTCAGGCAACGATCTTTTATGGAAATCGTCTCGAACCAAACCACCGTCGTCTCATAAATCTGCAGAAATCCAGTTGAAGTTGAATGCAGTGAAAATCCACGGCTCACCGAACTGTGACGCTGAGAAAGAAACCACAACTACCTCTGCCAAAGTCGGTACGTTTTCTGTTTCTTTTACTGTGTTCGAACCAAATCTGATCATGATCTGATTTCTGTAGTAATCAGATTATTGAAAAAGGTTTGGTGAGAGTAATCTGATTTCTCCCTGTTCTCTAATATTCCTGGATGACTGCTAGAGGCGGAGCTTAAGCACTGAATGATCCTTCATATGAACAGTTCAAGTATCAGTACCAACAATGTCACGTGACACTGTGACGGCCAATCAGAGGCCACAGCTGACCGGCAGCCGCTAACTCATTCCTGCTGAAACTTCTCGCGGAAACGTAAGGATTCTGAGTGGAATCCTGAGTTCAGTGAGTTGAACCCAGAGAAACAGAAACACGTGAAGTGACTAAAACTACAGTCACATTCACGTGGTGAAGATCGACCGCTTCCAGAGGCAGCACCTCGCTGACCACCAGAACCATCAAGAGGCAGCACCTCGCTGAACCATCAAGAGGCAGCACCTCGCTGACCATCAAGAGGCAGCACCTCGCTGAACCACCAGAACCATCAAGAGGCAGCACCTCGCTGAACCACCAGAACCATCAAGAGGCAGCACCTCGCTGAACCACCAGAACCATCAAGAGGCAGCACCTCGCTGAACCACCAAGAGGCAGCATCCGCTCACAGAACCATCAAGAGGCAGCACCTCGCTGAACCATCAAGAGGCAGCACCTCGCTGAACCACCAGAACCATCAAGAGGCAGCACCTCGCTGAACCATCAAGAGGCAGCACCTCGCTGAACCACCAGAACCATCAAGAGGCAGCACCTCGCTGAACCATCAAGAGGCAGCACCTCGCTGAAACCACCAGAACCATCAAGAGGGCAGCACCTCGCTGAACCACCAGAACCATCAAGAGGCAGCACCTCGCTGAACCATCAAGAGCAGAACCTCGCTAACCACCAGAACCATCAGAGGCAGCACCTCGCTGAACCACCAGAACCATCAAGAGGCAGAACCTCGCTGAACCACCAGAACCATCAAGAGGCAGCACCTCGCTGAACCACCTGAACCATCAAGAGGCAGCACCTCGCTGAACCATCAAGAGGCAGAACCTCGCTGAACCACCAGAACCATCAAGAGGCAGCACCTCGCTGAACCATCAAGAGGGCAAAGGACTGTACACTGGAAGGAACTTTCAGAAATGGTGCAGAGACTAAACGAGAGAGAAAAATACATTTGGAGAAAACATTGTCCCAGAGACATCTCTGGATGAAGTAGATTCAGTCTGATCGTGAGTAACAAAAGTCCTTGTTTGTAAATCCAGGTTCAGCAACAGAAGAACGCAGTGACTTGTCCCACGTCCTGAAGGTGACGAACAGGACAGTCATCGGTGAGAAAACCAATCTTTCGAGTGTTCGATTTGTTTGCAGGAGTTAACTCTTTGTGTCACTGTCAGGTCTTAGTTTTGTTTGGGAATGTCGAGTTGTTCCTCCAAAGCTGCCGACCTTTTACCTCTGTCAAATCTGCCGCCGAAGCGTCTCCATCAGCGAGATTTACGAGCACATGGCGAGCGTGAAGCACCGACGCACGTACATGGTGAGTCCAGAGCTCCCAGTGGGAATTATTGATGCAAATGCTAGTTTCCGTTAGCATTTTTACAGACTGTGCAGATTAAGTTACTCAGCTTCACTTCTGAAAACATGTTTGAATATCCACGGAAACGTGTGTCTCATGATCCAGGATACAAATAAAGTTTTGTTTGTGATAAAGTTTAATAATCCATGTTTAGTCCTGACTCTGGAGGTGACTGCCTAACACTTTCTCTTTGTTTCTGAGGGCCAAAGACCATGATTTCAGTCTTGTCTGAGTTCAGCTGAAGAAAGCTGTTTTGCATCCACACACTGATCTGTTGGATGCAGTGACAGAGTGAATCCACTGGTCCATATTCACCTGCCATCATGAAACATAGATGAGATAGGGTGTCGTCAGCATCATTGTGATAGGACACATTTTTGCTGAAAAGAAGGGGTCCCAGGATTGACCCTTGGGGCACCCCACAGGTCAGGGGCATCTGGTCTGAGACCAAGCCCCCGGAAGCCAAAATGGCGCCCAATTCAAGCTATGGCGTGTGCTCATTGGCGCATGTCTCCAAAAAAGTTCCCTACTTCCGCGTTACTTCCTGAATAGGGAGTCTAGTGCCTCCCCTTTTATGACGACATCGCCATGTCGCTTTGGCGTTGGGAACGAGCACGGCGACAGCAGAACGCGTGAAAGACTGAGGACCGTTAGCGCGGACTTTTGGAGTCTGTGGTCTTGAAATGGTTACGAAATGTAGAATGATGAATGTTTTATATCTATCTATAAATGTAAAGGCATCATGTTGTAAAGCGAAAATGGTTTCTTTGCAGAAAGCATGAGCCGTGAACTCATGAATGCTTCTTTTTGTGTAGCTAAACATTAGCTTTTGTTGTGTGAACTGTGTAATCATTCATTTGCACTTCATATTGAATGATGTGTGAAAACGTGTGAAATGACATAAAACACAATGTTCGTGTCTCGTTTGTCTCGTCTTCTTCTGTTTGGTTTCCGTCCGACACGCGCTCTTCTGATGATCGTTCACGAGGAGTGCGTGCGCGGTCAGAGCGCGTACATGTTTCGCCGTGACGTTAAAAATTTGATTTTTAAGGATTTTAGAAACGGTAAAAGAGTGAAATTCCTTCTATTTTATTTTTAGACTAAAAAGAATTTCGCACTTTCGGTAATTTTACAGGCGAACTGTTGAAATGGTTGGTGCCTGAAGCTGCAGCCCCGCGTAATGGCCACTACTCAATTTGGATCGCGGACAGAGGGGGCGTGCCTTATCCAGTTATTATAATAGATCCATGTCTGAGACACAGTTACAAATTTCAACAAAGTACTTCCTGTCTTCCAGTTAGGACTTTAACCAGTTTAGGGCAGTGCCAGTGATGCCCACCCAGTCCTCTAGTTTCTGTAAGAGGGTCCCATGATCGACAGTGTCAAAAGCAGCACTCAGATCTAACAGAATTAAGAGTATAAACAAGAGTATAAACAAGAGTATAAACAAGAGTATAAACAAGAGTATAAACAGGAGTACAAAAATCTAATTAATTAAATCTTAACATTGCACCTTCCATTCAAACACCACCAATCACCTCAAATACCTGCGTCTTTGTCCGTTTGACCCGTTTCATTCAAAGGAGGGGTCAAGTAGGGTGATACGCAGCTGAAATGCTAATAATAATGTGACAAAAACTTTAACTTTAAAGCAGAATTGATTTGTCCTTGGTCCGCAGAATAAATGAAAGAGCTGGAAATGTTGGTAAACACTTTATTTTAGGGTACACTTAACATCTAAAGTCCTCGTCCACTTCCAGTGGTCAGCGTTTGGTCGTGCACAGAGTTCATCCAAACAGGAGCGCCCGTATCCCAGGTTCCTGCTCTGTTTTGATCCCAGGTTCATGCTCTGTGTTTTTATCTCCGGTTTCATGCTCTGTGTTTTGATCCAAGGTTCATGCTGCGTGTTGATCCAGGTTCATTCTCTGTGTTTTGATCCCAGGTTCATTCTCTGTGTTTTGATCCAGGTTCATGCTCTGTGTTTTTATCTGCCGGTTCATGCTCTGTGTTTTGATCCAAGGTTCATGCTGTGTTTTGATCCCAGGTTCATGCTCTGTGTTTGATCCCAGGTTCATGCTCTGTTTTTATCTCCGTTCATGCTCTGTGTTTTGATCCAAGGTTCATGCTCTGCGTGTTGATCCCAGGTTCATTCTCTGTGTTTTTTGATCCCAGGTTCATGCTCTGTGTTTTTATCCCTGGTTCATGCTCTGTGTTTTGATCCAAGGTTCATGCTGTGTTTTGATCCCAGGTTCATGCTCTGTGTTTTTATCCCAGGTTCATGCTCTGTGTTTTTATCCCAGGTTCATTCTCTGTGTTTTGATCCCAGGTTCATTTCTGTTTTTATCCCAGGTCCATGCTCTGTGTGTTTATCCCAGGTTCATGCTCTGTGTTTTGATCCCAGGTTCATTCTCTGTGTTTTTATCCAGGTTCATTCTCTGTGTTTTTATCCCAGGTTCATTCTGTTTTTATCCCAGGTTCATGCTCTGTGTGTTTATCCCAGGTTCATTCTCTGTGTTTTTGATCCCAGGTTCATTCTCTGTGTTTTTATCCCAGGTTCATTCTCTGTGTTTGATCCCAGGTTCATGCTCTGTGTTTTTATCCAGGTTCATGCTGTTTTATCCCAGTTCATGTTCTGTGTGTTTTATCCCAGGTTCATGGTCTGTGTTTTTATCCCAGGTTCATGGTCTGTGTGTTTATCCCCGGTTCATGCTCTGTGTTTTGAATCCAGGTTCATGCTCTGTGTTTTGATCCCAGGTTCATGCTCTGTGTTTCGATCCCAGGCTCATTGCTCTGTGTTTTGATCCCAGGTTCATGCTGTGTTTTGATCCCAGGTTCATGCTCTGTGTGTTTATCCCAGGTTCATGCTCTGTGTTTTTTATCCGAGGTTCATGTTCTGTGTTTTTATCCGAGGTTCATTCTCTGTGTTTTGATCCCAGGTTCATGTTCTGTGTTTTTTATCCCAGGTTCATGCTCTGTGTTTTGATCCAGGTTCATTTCTGTGCTTTGATCCCAGGTTCATGCTCTGTGTTTTTGATCCCAGGTTCATGCTCTGTTTGTTTATCCCAGGTTCATGTCTGTGTTTTTAGATCCCAGGTTCATGCTCTGTGTTTTGATCCCAGGTTCATGCTCTGTGTGTTTATCCCGGTTCATGCTCTGTGTGTTTATCAGGTTCATGCTCTGTGTGTTTTCCAGGTTCATGCTTGTGTGTTTTATCCCAGGTTCATTCTCTGTGTTTTGATCCCAGGTTCCCAGGTTCTTCTGTGTTTTTATCCCAGGTTCATTCTCTGTGTTTGATCCCAGTTCATGCTCTGTGTTTTTATCCCAGGTTCATGCTGTTTTATTCATCCCAGTTCATGTTCTGTGTGTTTATCCCAGGTTCATTCCCAGGTTCATGTCTGTGTTTTATCCCAGGTTCATGGTCCCAGTGTGTGTTTTATCCCCGGTTCATGCTCTGTGTTTTTGAATCCAGGTTCATGCTCTGTGTTTTGATCCCAGGTTCATGCTCTGTGTTTCGATCCCAGGTCTCATGCTCTGTGTTTTGATCCAGGTTCATGCTGTGTTTTGATCCCAGGTTCATGCTCTGTGTGTTTATCCCAGGTTCATGCTCTGTGTTTTTATCCGAGGTTCATGTTCTGTGTTTTTATCCGAGGTTCATTCTCTGTGTTTTGATCCCAGGTTCATGTTCTGTGTTTTTATCCCAGGTTCATGCTCTGTTTTGATCCCAGGTTCATTCTCTGTGCTTTGATCCCAGGTTCATGCTCTGTGTTTTGATCCCAGGTTCATGCTCTGTTTGTTTATTCCCAGGTTCATGCTCTGTGTTTTGATCCCAGGTTCATGCTCTGTGTTTTGATCCCAGGTTCATGCTCTGTGTGTTTATCCCAGGTTCATGCTCTGTGTGTTTATCCCCGGTTCATGCTGTGTGTGCTTATCCCAGGTTCATGCTCTGTGTTTTGATCCCAGGTTCATGCTCTGTGTGTTTATCCCCGGTTCATGCTCTGTGTGTTTATCCCCGGTTCATGCTCTGTGTGTTTATCCCAGGTTCATGCTGTGTGTGTTTATCCCCGGTTCATGCTCTGTCTCTGTATCAGAAGACGCAGTATCCCAGGCTGATGTTCTGGACAGAGGAGGAGCTGCTTCCACACATGAGAGACGAGCTGACCAATGACATCGCCGGCTGGGTTTTGTGTCGGGAAGAGTTTATGGACGCTCACGTACGAGGTTTTTATTTATTAAAACATGTGCCGTTACTATGGAAGTAAAAATATCTCAAATAAACTCTATTGATACTAAACATGGAACTGTACACAAAATATTTATACAGCAATATACGTATCGTGCCACCCAAGCGCCGTCTGGACCTTAACCTCTGACTCGAAACCTTAGAGTTAACCACATAAACCCCTCATCCACAGCTCAAAACCTTAGAGTTAACCACATAAGCCCTCATCCACGGCTCGAAACCTTAGAGTTAACCACCTAAGCCCTCATCCACGGCTCGAAACCTTAGAGTTAACCACATAAGCCCTCATCCACGGCTCGAAACCTTAGAGTTAACCACATAAGCCCTCATCCACGGCTCGAAACCTTAAAGTTAACCACATAAGCCCTCATCCACGGCTCGAAACCTTAGAGTTAACCACATAAGCCCTCATCCACGGCTCGACACCTTAAAGTTAACCACATAAGCCCTCATCCACGGCTCGAAACCTTAGAGTTACCCACATAAGCCCTCATCCATGACTCGAAACCTTAGAGTTAACCACATAAACCCTCATCCACGGCTCGAAACCTTAGAGTTAACCACATAAGCCCTCAGTTTCACATGTTCTACTTTTTTCAAATACTGATGTTTTATGAATATTAATTAAAAAAAAAATTTTTAAAGTAACGTTCTAATTAAATTTTTTTTAATTTGATAAAAACAAAACCAGAAGTCATTTGTGAATGTGTGAATAGTTCAAATCTAATCTTCAGAGCTTCAAATCAATAAACTTTGTTCATTCATGAAATGTGTTTTACAAAACTGTAAAATTAAAATGTCTTTGTTTTTCCAGTTAGAAAAAGTTAGAGTATCGAAACTATAGATCAGGCATGTCCAAACTACGGCCCGGGGGCCAAATGCGGCCCTCAGATCAATTTTTGTTGGCCCTCCAGCTTCCTGCTAAGCATTTTGATGTTATACCAACGTAATATTGATATTCCAAGTCTTATCGAAACTAGGTCAAATGCAAAAGTCACTTCATTGTCGGGTTGTCTGGGGCCCTCTGCTTCGTATAAGTTTCAAAATGCGGCCCTCTGTGAAAAAAGTTTGGACACCCCTGCTATGGATCTTCAGTTGAACAAGTTTAATTACTGACGAATCACATAAAAGACAAACGTGACTCATGAATAGTTTTGCCTCACTCTAAACTATTCATGAGTCACGTTCAAAGAACAGAGAAAATACTAAGAATGTAAAGAACGTGACAAGTGAGAGTAAGAAAACACATGCTGCACGACCTTTGACCTCAGACGAGAATGTGGAAGATCAACTTTAGAAACACGTCCAACAAGAATAACTCTAACGTGGAGTTTGTGGTTTTAGAAGGATAACTCTAACGTGGAGTTTGTAGTTTTAGAAGGATAACTCTAACATGGAGTTTGTTTTAGAAGGATAACTCTAACGTGGAGTTTGTAGTTTTAGAAGGATAACTCTAACGTGGAGTTTGGAGTTTTAGAAGGATAACTCTAACATGGAGTTTGTAGTTTTAGAAGGATAACTGTTTTAGAAGGACAACTAACGTGGAGTTTGTTTTAGAAGGATAACTCTAACATGGAGTTTGTAGTTTTAGAAGGATAACTCTAACATGGAGTTTGTGGTTTTAGAAGGATAACTCTAACATGGAGTTGTAGTTTTAGAAGGATAACTCTAACATGGAGTTTGTGTTAGAAGGATAACTCTAACGGGGAGTTTTGTTTTAGAAGGATAACTCTAACGTGGAGTTTGTAGTTTTAGAAGGATAACTCTAACGTGGGAGTTTGTGGTGTTAGAAGGATAACTCTAACATGGAGTTTGTGTTAGAAGGATAACTCTAATGTGGAGTTTGTTTTAGGAAGGATAACTCTAACGGGGAGTTTGTAGTTTTAGAAGGATAACTCTAACATGGAGTTTGTAGTTTTAGAAGGATAACTCTAACATGGAGTTTGTAGTTTTAGAAGGATAACTCTAACGGGGAGTTTGTGGTTTTAGAAGGATAACTCTAACATGGAGTTTGTGTTAGAAGGATAACTCTCACGTGGAGTTTGTAGTTTTAGAAGGATAACTCTAACGTGGAGTTTGTAGTTTTAGAAGGATAACTCTAATGTGGAGTTTGTGGTGTTAGAAGGATAACTTTAACGTGGAGTTTGTGTTAGAAGGATAACTCTAACGTGGAGTTTGTGTTAGAAGGATAACTCTAACGTGGTGTTTGTGGTTTTACGAGGATAACTCTAACGTGGAGTTTGTGGTGTTAGAAGGATAACTCTAACGGGGAGTTTGTGTTAGAAGGATAACTCTAACATGGAGTTTGTTTTAGAAGGATAACTCTCACGTGGAGTTTGTAGTTTTAGAAGGATAACTCTAACGTGGAGTTTGTAGTTTTAGAAGGATAACTCTAATGTGGAGTTTGTGGTGTTAGAAGGATAACTCTAATGTGGAGTTTGTGGTGTTAGAAGGATAACTCTAACGTGGAGTTTGTGTTAGAAGGATAACTGTTTTAGAAGGATAACTCTAACGTGGAGTTTGTGTTAGAAGGATAACTCTAACATGGAGTTGTAGTTTTAGAAGGATAACTAACATGGAGTTTGTGTTAGAAGGATAACTCTAACGGGGAGTTTGGTTTTTAGAAGGATAACTCTAAACGTGGAGTTTGTAGTTTTAGAAGGATAACTCTAACGTGGAGTTTGTAGTTTTAGAAGGATAAACTCTAATGTGGAGTTTGTGGTTTAGAAGGATAACTCTAACGTGGAGTTTGTGTTTAGAAGGATAACTCTAAGTGGAGTTTTGTTTTAAGGAGGATAACTCTAACACTGAGTTTGTAGTTTTAAGGATAACTCTAACTGGAGTTTGTAGTTTTTAGAAGGATAACTCTAAACGGAGTTTGTGGTTTAGAAGATAACTCTAACATGGAGTTGTGTTTTAGAAAGGATAACTCTAACGGGAGTTGTGTAGAAGGATAACCTAAGTGGTTTTGTGTTTTAGAAGGATACTTCTAACGTGGAGTTTGTAGTTTTAGAAGGATAACTCAAGTGTGAGTTTTGTGTTAGAAGGATAACTCTAATGGAGTTTGTGTTTAAGAAGGATACTTCTAACATGGATTCGTTTAGAAGGATAACTCTAACGGGATTTGTATGTTTTAGAAAGGATAACTAACACGTGGAGTTTGTGTTTTAGAAGGATAACTCTAACATGGGGAGTTTGGTTTACAGAAGGATAAACTTACCCGGGAGTTGTGGTTTAGAAGGGATAATACTCTAAAACTGGATTTGTAGTTTAGAAGGATAACTCTAATTGTGAGTTTGTATTTAGAAGGAATGTAACTGGAGTTTGTAGTGTTTAGAAGGATAACTCAATGTGGATTTTTAGGATAGCACGGTTGTTAGTTTAGAGGATAACTTAACGTGGAGTTCGTGTTTAGAAGGATACTTAAGTGTGTTAGTTGTTGTGGGTTTTACAGAGGATACTCTGACACGTGGAGTTTGTGGTTAGAAGGATAACTCTAACGTGGAGTTTGTGTTAGAAGGATAACTCTAACATGGAGTTGTAGTTTTAGAAGGATAACTAACATGGAGTTTGTGTTAGAAGGATAACTCTAACGGGGAGTTTGTGTTAGAAGGATAACTCTAACGTGGTGTTTGTGGTTTTACGAGGATAACTCTAACGTGAAGTCTATGGTGTTGTTTTCGGCACAGACTGTGCTTCTGAGCGAAGAGTGCTTCGAGCGGGTTCGAGCGGCGCCGTTCGGCGAAGGTAAATGTGCCGTGACTTTCCGGAAGGGGAAGACTTTGTAATCTTGACCTTTTGCCTTTTTCCCCAGCATTGAACCTGGTGCAAAGGATCAACAGCACCACCTATCTTCCACTCGCGTCACATCACGGTGAGCTCACTCTGTTTGTGTGGTCGTCGCCATGGTAACCTCCAGCTCAGCGTAAATAACTCGTGTTGCACTTTTTAAGCATCATTCTGTAAACTAAAACATGGAAATAAAAAACTGCTACACTTACTTGAGTCGATGTGTTCATGTCGTACTTTCCTCTTGTTATTTCATGATTATGACATGTAAATGTGCCAGAGTAGGCCACGAAGGCTCATGTTCATCTGTGGCCCATCGGCAGGAGCCATCGATCCCAAATGCAGCCACTTAATTAGACATGTTTTCAAATAAGTTTGGCCTTTACAGTTGTTTTGTAACTTTCTTTTACTACATGTGTTTTGCAGATCTTCCAAATCAAATGCCTGTTTTAGAAGAGGAGGATCATGGGACGGATTCAGATCATGAAGCACACGGTTTAGATGGAACCTCTGCTGATGCTCCAGACAGGTTCCTCGGCCCAAAGGAGTCCAACAACACGCCTTCTCCTCGTGTTACTCGACCTCTCACCTCTCTGTCGCCAGAAAATCAGAACCAACTGCATTCTGAACCAAGAAATGAAACTAGCGCTCATAACCCCACCGCGGTAGCCCCAGGTGCCTCCAAAATATTAAGCCAGGTCATTGAACCGCCTCAGAGTTCTTCAACAAACCACCCAAAACAATCAAAGTATAGGCCATTATGCTCTGTCCATCCAAACACCTGTCAATCAGCATCACCAAAAGACACAAACCAAAAGCATCGTGAACCACAAAATAACGTTGATCCTGCTCCAGCTTTTGACGAGACTGACGTTCGACCACAATTACAATCTATCGAGGAATTGAGCACCTCTGCCGACATTTTGAAACAACATGAGGAACGACGTAAAGCACCAGAAGTTTCGACAGGAGAGTCACCTTCTGTTGCCAATGACGCCAAAAGCCCAGCACTCGACCCAATCGTCCGAAACGCAGACGACGTGTTTCCGGTGACGCTGAATTCAATCAGCCAACACAAACCTTCAGTAAATCTGGGGGAGTCGAGCGGAACGGAGTCATCAGAAAGCAACGTACAACCGTGTGAAGAACTACAATCGATGAAATGGGTTCCTGTAGGCGACAGTGTCATGGCCGGAGGCGTGACGGGCACACTTAAACTTACAACAATACCAAGAATAAACCCTGACGACTCCGGAAATGAAGCGTCAAACGGGAACACAGAAAAACCTACCGCTGTTTCAAGAGAACAAACTGTTCTTACAAAAGCGACAAGCAGCTTCAAAACGACCGTCACACAGCAACCACAAGATGAAGAACTAAAGGAGGCAGAAGTAAAGACTGAAGAAATAAAGATGAACGATGTCTCAGAATCTTCAACGCATACGTCACAGCGAATGGTCGAAGCTGCACCAAAGGAGGAACAGCCTGAGGAATTCATCTCAAAAATCCAGACGAATCCAGGTCAGACCTCAGAGCAAACTTTAAAATCTGACACGCAGGTGGCGCCGTCACAAAGTCCAGTACAACAGGATCGGATTCAACGCGAGTCATCGAACACTGAAACGGCTGCGTCAGATGAAAGGCCCACATCGATCGCGATGTCGGAAACAGCTCCATCCCACAATCCATCGCACAGAGGTGACGTGGGAGAAGCTGCTGAGACCGTCCCAGACCCCAGAGACTGCACGGGGGCATTCGGAACAGACTGGACGTCGTCGTGGGAACAATGGAGACCGATGGGCGAAGAAGGCCGACAACTGTTACATACGATTAATCAAGGTGAAGGGCATACATGGGATAAGCTGTTTGACAATAATAAAGCACTAAAGAAGATCGTTTCACAGGACGTGAGGTTGGAGAAAGACGTCAAGCATCAGCGTTGGGTGCAACAGGAGGTTGAGTTGGCCACACAGACTTGGGGTGAGGACTCTGGTTTTCAAAGAGTGATGCAAATGTCGCAAAGACCTGACGAGTGTGCAGCCACATTTTTGGCCAAGTTCCTGAAAGCGTATGAACAGCTCATGGAGCAGGAAACGGGCACTGTTCCGTTTGAGGCCCCCAGCGTGGCTCTTGGGTTTAGCCGACTGAGATCAGAACTCCAAGCGTGGATTACACGATACAAGGAGCGATACAGGATAGAATGGCATACAATGGGATGGCGTGACTTGTTCATGCTGGCGCTGCATTGGGACAAATATTGGGACAAATATTGGGCCAACACGGAAAGAGAAACGAATCATCAACAGGAGCAGATCTTCCCCGCACCAAACCAATGGAGAGGACCACAACTACAAAGGCCTCAGGGTTGGTTTCCAAACAACCATCAACAGATCCTCCACGCACCAAACCAATGGAGAGGACCACGACCACAACAAAGACCAGAGGTTTGGTTTCCAAACAACCATCAACAGATCCTCCACGCACCTAACCAATGGAGAGGACCACGACCACAACAAAGACCAGAGGTTTGGTTTCCAAACAACCATCAGCAGATCCTCCACGCACCTAACCAATGGAGAGGACCACGACCACAACAAAGACCAGAGGTTTGGTTTCCAAACAACCATCAACAGATCCTCCACGCACCAAACCAATGGAGAGGACCACGACCACAACAAAGACCAGAGTTTGGTTTCCAAACAACCATCAACAGATCCTCCACGCACCTAACCAATGGAGAGGACCACGACCACAACAAAGACCAGAGTTTGGTTTCCAAACAACCATCAACAGATCCTCCACGCAGCCAAAACCAATGGGGAGGACCACGACTACAACAAAAGCAACCAAGAAGAGAAGGATCGAAGGTGGATAAAGATCAGTGCCTCATTTGCAAAGAAAGAGGTCACTGGGCAAGAGACTGTCCCAAGCGGTTGGAAAAAGCACAGTGCGGCGCCGTTTCAAGGGTCTGATACTGCAGCAGGTGTGATGGACCAGAGAAACCAGACTGACCAGACGGACCAGAGAAACCAGATGGACCAGACTGACCAGAGAAACCAGACGGACCCAGACCCGATCAGAGAAACCAGACTGACCAGAGAAACCAGACGGACCAGACGGACCAGCAGTGACCAGAGAGACCAAAACTGACCAGACTGACCAGACTGACCAGAGAGACCAAACTGACCAGACTGACCAGAGAAACCAGCACTGACCAGACTGACCTGACGAGTCAGAGAAAACCAGATGGACCAGACGGACCAGATGGACCAGAGAAGAAACCAGACTGGACCAGAGAAACCAGGAACTGACCAGTATGATTAGGACCAGAGACAACAAGCTGGACCAGATGGACCAGATGGACCAGATGGACCTACAAGACAAAAGTGTTATATCGTCATACATTATCCAAACCTGGCTCACACCAGATGAATTCTGGTGATGTTTGTTTCACAAACTCTTGAGAATCCTCTGGACTGTTTGAGCCGCTGTGGGGCTGACCAATCACAGCGCGGTATTGTAGTTTGGTCGGGAGTCAAACATGGCGACGCCCACAGACATACTTTGGCCTGTTTTAGCAGATTTACGACTGTTTCTTGTTTTTTAAACGTGCAAATAGAAGCACTTTGTGTATTTGAGGACCAGGAAGACGAAGAGTTTGGCTTGTTCCTGTTGTTACGCTTCAACCAATCAGATTCAAATATTTGTCCTGAAGTTACGCCTTTCCTGACTGCTTTCTGAGACTGTAGAACTCACTTCAGAGTGAAATCAAGCAGGCAGTGCATTCGCACTCCTGCATGTTGTTCTTGTAAAAATGGACATTACGTTTTTGCCTCCATAAAGTGTATCGTAAAAGCAGCACTTGGAGTCAGAATGCTGCTGTGCCCGTGTTATGCCAGTGTTAAAGCTTATGAACAATACTGTGTGTGACGCACCAGACCAACCCGAAAAACTGTTATATTCTTTATCCATCAGAAATATGTTTTCTTTGGCTCCAATCTTAAAATGGTGTAAAATAAGGGATACACAAATGTGATCTGGGAGTGCCTCAGGGGTCCATTTTGGGCCTGTTGCTTTTCTGCCTTTATAAATGCCAGAAATCTACAAAGACATCAGCTGATTCTTTACAGCTGGTTTTGGAGCAGACCTCCTGAACCAGCCTCAGAGCTGGTAAACATACGATGACAGAGTCTCCATGACAACAGCTTAACTTTAAACTACTAAAACTGTTTCAATGCGTTTCTCTCTCAAGACAGTCCAGAAAATATATTTGTTTTAGATTCTAAACTCAAATTTGAAGACAATGATAATGACGACAAACCTAAATAAAGCTCACCTCTGCCCAAACTTTTCC
Source organism: Chaenogobius annularis (assembly GCA_015082035.1). NCBI lineage: Eukaryota > Metazoa > Chordata > Actinopteri > Gobiiformes > Gobiidae > Chaenogobius > Chaenogobius annularis. The sequence goes on from BJKM01000934.1 coordinate 41,251, forward strand.
CCCTTCAATTGCCCCTAATATAAAATAATTGTTCCCTGACTGTTATTTTTGTTCTGCTGAAATAAATAAACTAGATAAATAATCACTTCCGGTCATTTACAACTTGAATCCTGGAGTCAAACTCACCAGAACCTTCTCTTGGACTTTAAGCCTTTGTGGTCCCTTCCTGATGCTTTTGGTCACTTTGGCTCAGCGTGATGACGTTTCATCCTCCACGTCATTGAGTCGCAGAAACGTTCGGATGCGTTTGCGTGGAACAACAGCGCCACCTCGTGTCCCGCTCTGCACACGTTTACGTTTCACTCAAATCATTTCACATTCATTTATTCCAGCCTTAATTTCACTCGTCCAAGATTCCAGCGCCTTTAACATCGATATCAATGTTTCTGAACAGATTTTTGACGCGTGCGTAAAGTGTCGTAAAGTGACGTAAAGTGGCGTTTCTCCTGCGTCACGTTTAAGTTTCACTTTTGATTCTTCAAAACCTGGAAAATCCACTTCACCGCGTCACCATTTGTTCGACTAAAACACAAACTTTAGCAGCTTTTTTTTTTAATTTTTGGGACGTTTTAGTCTTGTGTTCTTCATTCAAGACCTGGGTCGTCGTTAGTCCCGGTTTAGTCCCGGTTTTTGGACATGTCTGGCCTGGAACAGAACGCCGCGGTCCATCAGAAGGTAAACATTAACGTAAAAGACTTGTTTTTAGTTTAAAGTTTGGTTTGATGGTGTTTTATCTTGTGTCAATCAATTTGAAATGTTTTAGATTTGATTTCTTGGTCATTTTAGTTGTAATTAGTTGATTAATTGTACCAGGAAATACATGACGTAATAATACTAATGATATATTCTTGTTTAAAGTGCATTTGTCAAAGTTTAATATTTATATCACGATCAAAAGCTTTTTATTTCTTCCTTTGTCTTTATAATCCACAACAGTTTTATGTTTTTCATCGTTTTGGTCTCAGACTTGAGTTAGATTAGACACATTTATCACAAAAGCACTGGAGCTGCTCTTAAGTGTGTTAAATCACCATTAAAGTCACAATAATCAATGTCACGATGAACTAAACATGTCCCAATAACGTCTGATGCAAATGTCACGTTCTTAAGATAGAAATGTGTGATTTAAATGAAAAGGGAAGTTTCACACATTATTTACATTTATTTATTTGTCAAGTTTTTATTTTGACCGAGACAAAGTCAATTAAAATGTCACAATAATATCAGCGTCATTTTCAGACAGTGTAAAACCCGCTTTTCTTTGAAGTGTTTGGATTTTTGAATAAAAAGGACCGTAGTTTTTGCTTCAGAAATCAGGTTTGATTTACTCATTCAGACAAACTTTAAACAGATGTGGAAAGTCGGGACGAGAGTGTAAAATCCTGTGTTTTAAACAGGAGGAGAACAAAGACGTGGCTGAACTCGCCGAAGCCAAGAAGGAACTGGACGAGTGGAAGGTGAGGGTCTTCAGACCACCGTTCAGACCTTTTAAAGATCCTATATGATGCTATTTTTCCGGTTTCATAGTCGCCCCTAAGAGTTGATGATAATAAGTGTTGTGCAACACCCATAACATAATAGTAAAATATCACCCATATCTTGGACCTGGTCACAAACCCGGAAGTGCAGACGTCTTAGTTTGAGATCCGCCCCCTCCGTGAGTAGGCCCCGTTCGTCTGATCATCCGGGGGGGAACATAGACTGTTCTCTAGCTAAAGGTGACAGGAATCAATCAAGAAACCACTTTGGGCACGCGAGGCACACCAGCACTGTGAGAAGGTTAAAGCTCTGAGAAGTCCATTTTGCATGATATAGGACCTTTAAACTTATATAACCAGGTAAGGAGCAGGCAACCCGGGGCGACCCAGGGCGCAGGGGCACGTGAGAGCCCCCGTTTGACAGAAGGTCCTGGGATCCATTCTCGATTGGGCCTTTCTGTGCATGTTCTCCCCGTGTCGTAGGGATTTATCATCAGCTGGAGCTACACCTGTTCCAAACATCTCTCCTGATGAAGTTCATGTAGTTGGTCCGTGCCTCAAATAATTTAACTAAGGGAATGACAAACGGCACAAATCATGTTTTACACCAGAAAAACGTTTGTGTTTCAAAGCACAGACTTTTGCCTTTTAAACTTTAAGCCAGCGCTCCCGACCTCCGGTCTGTGTGAAGGGCGTTCCAAGGTCGCTGTATCGGCCTGTTCAGGTGAAGAGTCCAAAGGCAAAGCTCTCAATTGACCTCTGGAGGAAGTGTCTGGGGTGAGGGAAGTTTGGGTGGATTGAGAACACGTCTTTGGTCGACTCCAGGCCTGAAAGTCCTGTGTAATGTGATGATCCTGAAATAAAGTGTGTTTTGTGTTCGAGGCCAAAGTGGAGAAAGCGGACGATTCTAAATCTGGTCTGATCCTGATCAAACTGGAGCAGGAGCGAGAGAAGAAGGACGCTCAGAAACTGATGATGGAACTGATGAAGAGGCAAGAAGAAGAGCAGAAGGAGAGCGGAGCAAGCGGGCAAACGCTCAGGGTCAGACACACAAAGACATATATGTTTTAACAGATTATGTTTGCCTTTACTGAGTACTATTTGTACTGCAGTATCGGTCTTACTGAGCACTATTTGTACTGCAGTATCAGTCTCTTACTGGAGTACTATTTGTACTGCAGTATCAGTCTCTTACTGGAGTACTATTTGTACTGCAGTATCAGTCTCTTACTGGAGTACTATTTGTACTGCAGTATCAGTCTCTTACTGGAGTACTATTTTTACTGCAGTATCAGTCTCTTACTGAGTACTATTTGTACTGCAGTATCAATCTGTTACTGAGTACTATTTGTACTGCAGTATCGGTCTTACTGAGCACTATTTGTACTGCAGTATCAGTCTGTTACTGAGTACTATTTGTACTGCAGTATCAGTCTCTTACTGGAGTACTATTTGTACTGCAGTATCAGTCACTTACTGAGTACTATTTGTACTGCAGTATCAGTCTCTTACTGAGTACTATTTGTACTGCAGTATCAGTCTCTTACTGAATACTATTTGTACTGCAGTATCAGTCTCTTACTGGAGTACTATTTGTACTGCAGTATCAATCTGTTACTGGAGTAAAAGTGTTGTTCATGTCAAAAATATGAAATAATTCGTGTTTCTTCTTCAGATATGATTTAGTTTCTCTCATTTTTCAAATCATAAGTCAGATCAGACTTTGTTACTTTTACTTGAGTAATATTATTTTGAAGTAACATTTCTCTGGCTTGAGTACATGTAATATACATTTAAGTACGTTACATCTGCCTCTGAAAGTCGATCCAAACGTGTTCATTGTGATGAGTCTCATCAGAGTGTGTGTCCTCAGGCTCAGATGAGTCTCATCAGAGTGTGTGTCCTCAGGCTCATATGAGTCTCATCAGTGTGTGTGTCCTCAGGCTCAGATGAGTCTCATCAGTGTGTGTGTCTCAGGCTCAGATGAGTCTCATCAGAGTGTGTGTCCTCAGGCTCATATGAGTCTCATCAGTGTGTGTGTCCTCAGGCTCAGATGAGTCTCATCAGTGTGTGTGTCCTCAGGCTCATATGAGTCTCATCAGTGTGTGTGTCCTCAGGCTCAGATGAGTCTCATCAGTGTGTGTGTCCTCAGGCTCAGATGAGTCCATCAGTGTGTGTGTCCTCAGGCTCAGATGAGTCTCATCAGAGTGTGTGTCCTCAGGCTCAGATGAGTCTCATCAGTGTGTGTGTTCTCAGGCTCAGATGAGTCTCATCAGTGTGTGTGTGTCTCATCAGGCTCAGATGAGTCTCATCAGAGTGTGTGTCCTCAGGCTCAGATGAGTCTCATCAGTGTGTGTCCTCAGTCAGATGAGTCTCATCAGAGTGTGTGTCCTCAGGCTCAGATGAGTCTCATCAGTGTGTGTGTCCTCAGGCTCATATGAGTCTCATCAGTGTGTGTGTCCTCAGGCTCAGATGAGTCTCATCAGAGTGTGTGTCCTCAGGCTCAGATGAGTCTCATCAGTGTGTGTCCTCAGGCTCAGATGAGTCTCATCAGATGTGTGTGTCCTCAGGCTCAGATGAGTCTCATCAGAGTGTGTGTCCTCAGGCTCAGATGAGTCTCATCAGTGTGTGTGTCCTCAGGCTCAGATGAGTCTCATCAGTGTGTGTCCTCAGGCTCAGATGAGTCTCATCAGTGTGTGTCCTCAGGCTCAGATGAGTCTCATCAGTGTGTGTGTCCTCAGGCTCAGATGAGTCTCATCAGAGTGTGTGTCCTCAGGCTCAGATGAGTCTCATCAGAGTGTGTGTCCTCAGGCTCAGATGAGTCTCATCAGTGTGTCCTCAGGCTCAGATGTCTCATCAGATGTGTGTCCTCAGGCCTCATGAGTCTCATCAGTGTGTCCTCAGGCTCAGATGAGTCTCATCAGTGTGTGTGTCCTCAGGCTCAGATGAGTCTCATCAGAGTGTGTGTCCTCAGGCTCAGATGAGTCTCATCAGAGTGTGTGTCCTCAGGCTCAGATGAGTCTCATCAGTGTGTCCTCAGGCTCAGATGAGTCATCAGTGTGTGTGTCCTCAGGCTCAGATGCGTCTCATCAGTCAGAATAAAATGGAGCTGATGGAGAAGCTGAAGAGAAGCAGAGCTCAGCTGGAGCAAAGACGAGCCGAGGCCCACAAACTGCAACACAAGTTCAAGGTTTGAGACTATGAGAACTACTATAATTAGTTTGTTTTTCAGTCATTCAGTAATAACTTAATCAGGACAGTTTTATACTGTTTAGGCAGAAGTGCAACACTTATTTAAACCGAACCCTGGAACTAAAACCACCAGGTCCTTGTGTGTAAATAGATCGTCGCAAACACTTGTTCGGTCGTTCGTCCTAAACATGTTAAAAGGCTGGGTTTCACCACACTACAAAGATTTGGCACCACACTACAAGATTTGGCTTTGGAGAGTCATTTATTAACTGGATCAAGATTCTATACATATCCCCATCTGCCACAGTCACAACCAATGGACTAACATCACAAAGCTTCACACTACACAGGGGGACAAGGAAGGGATGTCCACTCTCTCCCTCTCTATTCACCATTTTTATTTAACCCCTGGCAGCAGCTATCCGCCTGAACCCATCCATCAAAGGTATTGAAACAACACAAGCCCATAAAATCTCACTTATGCAGAAGATCGCCAAATCTCTGAAATTTTAACATACTTACACTATATACTTTTACGAACACCTCCACGGGCATTAGCCCGACTAACCTAAAATTTGGCGAGACTCATCTTCAGGAGTGGAACATCAATAGTTATCCAATTTTTGTTATGGTTTGTGTGCGGCAAATCCGTATACCGTATTTTGCGGGCTATAAGCCGCTACTTTTGTCAGATGTTTTGAGCCATGCGGCTTATTTAGAGGCTGCGGCTTTTCTGTGGTTTTTTTCTTTCACCGCTAGGGGCGAACTAACCGGAATTAGAATCAAAACTACAGAAAAGTTAAGCAAAGAAGCAGATGTTGCTTTTTTATTCAGCTAGCAAATAGAACACGGACGACAAATTACCAACTATAAATTATTTTCAAATTCTTGCCGCATCATTATGGAACCCAAACGAAGAAGTTCGTACGAAGCAAGTTTTAAGCTGAAGGCCATCGATCTTGCTAGGAAGCCGCGCGGCTGCACGCAAGCTTAACATCAATGAATGTACGGTGACGCTGGAGGGGACAGCGGGACGAGCTCATGCGATGCCAAAAGTCAAGGAAAGAGTTCTGCGGCCTATACAAAAGGTGCGGCCTATGTATTGTTTTATTATCGTTTTTTTTAAAAATAGAGCAAATGCGGCTTATATAGGGGAGCGGCTAAAAGTCCGGAAAATACGGTAATTTTGCCAAGAATTTCAAAAAGATTACCTTTTGACTGGGGACCACAAAAAGGAGTGGGCCATCAAAAGTTATTCAACTTCTTCTTAAAAAAATTATTGTCTTTGTGCGGCGCAGCCGCAAACTTTTCATAAAATATTGACATTTTCAGTACACAATAATGCCACTCTTTGTAAAGCAAAGGGGAGAAGATTCGGCAGTAGGTGTAATAAAAGGATAAAAATTGGGGTGCGTTAGCGCCCCCTCTTGCGTTGCACGCGGCGGCGTGGCGAGGGCCGATCATTGCCGCTTGCGGCCATATTTATCATTGCTGTGGTTGTTTGTACTATTATCACTATTATCATTTGTATCACTACTATCGTTGTCACAACTGTTGTTCCTAAAATACTACCCCCCATCATTTTCCTGTGTTTTTAATGCACCACAGTGTAGTAAGGGAAATGTACACACACCGAAACACACTCAGGCTGGCAGGACCAACGAGAGGTCGTTACTTTGGGACAGCATCTCTATCCCAAGTGGAGACGCTCGTGAAATGTCCTCTTTCTTTTAATGCACCTTAGACACTAAACATGACACAAGGGGTACACGTACAAACACGCGCGCACACACAAAACACGCACAGACACACACACGCACAATCACCCCGCTCTGAAGTTTCTAGACTGTTGTCCCTCTGCTTGTCTAATGTCTGTATTGTTGTCTGTCTTTTGCTGTTTTTGTTCTTGTTGTCCTCATTATTGTTACTGTTTTGTATTTGTAAATATATATATTTTTTTAAAAAGCCCCGGTCCTAAACACGTTAAACGCCCCGGTCGGTCGTTCAGTCGTTCGTCCTAAACACGTTAAACGCCCGGTCGGTCGCTCAGTCGTTCAGTCGTTCGTCCTAAAACGTTAAACGCCCCGGTCGGTCGTTCAGTCGTTCGTCCCTAAAACACGTTAAACGCCCCGGTCGGTCGTTCAGTCGTTCAGTCGTCGTCCTAAACACGTTAAACGCCCCCGGTCGTTCGTCATCGTTCGTCGTCGAAACACGTTAAACGCCCCGGTCGATCGTCGTTCAGTCGTTCGTCCTAAACACGTTAACGCCCCGGTCGGTCGTTCAGTCGTTCAGTCAGCGTTCGTTCCTAAACACGTTAAACGCCCCGGTCGGTCGTTCAGTCGTTCGTCCTAAACACGTTAAACGCCCCGGTCGGTCGTTCAGTCGTTCAGTCGTTCGTCCTAAACACGTTAAACGCCCCGGTCGGTCGCTCAGTCGTTCAGTCGTTCGTCCTAAACACGTTAAAACGCCCCGGTCGGTCGTTCAGTCGTTCGTCCTAAACACGTTAAACGCCCGGTTCGGTCGTTCAGTCGTTCAGTCGTTCGTCCTAAACACGTTAAACGCCCCGGTCGGTCGCTCAGTCGTTCAGTCGTTCGTCCTAAACACGTTAAACGCCCCGGTCGGTCGTTCAGTCGTTCGTCCTAAACACGTTAAACGCCCCGGTCGGTCGTTCAGTCGTTCGTCCTAAACACGTTAAACGCCACGGTCGGTCGCTCAGTCGTTCAGTCGTTCGTCCTAAACACGTTAAACGCCCCGGTCGGTCGCTCAGTCGTTCAGTCGTTCGTCTTGAACACGTTAACCGCCCCGGTCGGTTTCTCAGTCGCTCAGTCGTTCTTCCTAAACACGTTAAACGGTTGGCTCTTCTCTGGGTCTTCTCTGCAGATTTGTGCCGATCTCCCGGACGCTGAGCTGGAGTTCATTAAGCAGAAGCAGGACAGCGATGACGTCGCCGGTGAAGGGCCAATCAGAAGCCGGTTCTGCGTGTGCCAGCAGGGGGCGCTGCTGCTGAAGGGCGGACAGGCCCTGATCACCTTCGAGGAGGAGAAAGGTACAAGCTGTGAATATCGAATTTATCGTTCAGAGTGAAAGAAGCTACAATAAGAGCAGACTAAAAGCAAAAGTATGAGGTGATATTTCTGCACTTTTGTGAGGACTTTTACAGACATTTCACATTTATCTGAGAATTAAAGCTCAACCAAAACATTTAAAGACACATTTGAACACACTGTTCTCAGGAAACTCAAAAATGTTCATGTTCCTCTGATGTTCCTCACGTTTCTCTCAGATGTTCCTCTGCTGTTCTTCTGCTGTTCCTCACGTTACTCTCTGATGTTCCTCTGCTGTTCTTCTGCTGTTCCCCACGTTACTCTCTTATGTTCCTCTGCTGTTCCCCACGTTCCTCTCTGATGTTCCTCTGCTGTTCTTCTACTGTTCCTCACGTTCCTCTCTGATCTTCCTCTTCTGTTCTTCTGCTGTTCCTCACGTTCCTCTGATGTTCTTCTGCTGTTCCTCACGTTCCTCTCTGCTGTCCTTCTGCTGTTCCTCACGTTCCTCTCTGATGTTCCTCTGCTGTTCTTCTGCTGTTCCTCACGTTCCTCTCTGATGTTCCCCTGCTGTTCTTCTGCGGTTCCTCACGTTGCTCTCTGCTGTTCCTCTGCTGTTCCTCACGTTCCTCTCTGCTGTTCCTCTGCTGTTCTTCTGCTGTTCCTCACGTTCCTCTCTGATGTTCCTCTGCTGTTCTTCTGCTGTTCTTCTGCTGTTCCTCACGTTCCTCTCTGATGTTCCTCTGCTGTTCCTCACGTTTTTCTTTGAAGTTCCCCTGCTGTTCTTCTGCTGTTCCTCATGTTCCTCTCTGATGTTCCTCTGCTGTTCTTCTGCTGTTCCTCACGTTCCTCTCTGATGTTCCTCTGCTGTTTCTTCTGCTGTTCTTCTGCTGTTCCTCACGTTCCTCTCTGATGTTCCTCTGCTGTTCCTCACGTTTTTCTTTGAAGTTCCCCTGCTGTTCTTCTGCTGTTCCTCATGTTCCTCTCTCTGATGTTCCTCTGCTGTTCTTCTGCTGTTCCTCACGTTCCTCTCAGATGTTCCTCTGAAGTTCTTCTGCTGTTCCTCACGTTCCTCTCTGATGTTCCTCTGCTGTTCATCACGTTCTTCTTTGAAGTTCCTCTGCTGTTCTTCTGCTGTTCATCTCTGACGTTCCTCTGATGTTCCTCTGCTGTTCTTCTGCTGTTCCTCATGTTCCTCTCTGATGTACCTCTGCTGTTCCTCACGTTCCTCTCTGATGTTCCTCTGCTGTTCTTCTGCTGTTCTCACGTTCCTCTCTGATGTTCCTCTGTTGTTCTTCTGCTGTTCCTCAGTGGTGTCTCAGGTGCTGCAGATGGACAGGTGCAGCGTCTCCTTCGATGATCAGACTCTGGAGGTGAAGCCGAAGAGAATCAAGACTGAACCGGTCGTTCAGTTCGAGGTACGACTTTTGCATGTAGTCAGATCCTGTGTCAGGGTCAGAGGTCAGAGGTCAGGTTTATGGGTCATTTCTCTGTAATCACTAAATCTAAAGTCACATTATTTCTCAGCCTTAGAAAGTGTGTCAGAGAAAGTACTTTAAGAGAGAAGATGAATATGACACGTTTGTGGAGAAAAACCAAACTAAGAATAATAAACCCATTAGGAGATTTTGCACAAAAACAGTGCTGCAGACTCGGTCTCTGCATTCGCTGCAGACTCCGTCTCTCTGCGTTCGCTGCAGACTCCGTCTCTCTGCGTTCGCTGCAGACTCCGTCTCTCTGCGTTCGCTGCAGACTCCGTCTCTGCGTTGTTCGCTGCAGACTCCGTCTCTGCGTTGTTCGCTGCAGACTCCGTCTCTGCGTTGTTCGCTGCAGACTCCGTCTCTGCGTTTCGCTGCAGACTCCGTCTCTGCGTTCGCTGCAGACTCCGTCTCTCTGCGTCGCTCTCTGCGTTCGCTGCAGACTCCGTCTCTCTGCGTTCGCTGCAGACTCCGTCTCTCTGCGTTCGCTGCAGACTCCGTCTCTCTGCGTTCGCTGCAGACTCCGTCTCTCTGCGTTCGCTGCAGACTCCGTCTCTCTGCGTTGTTCGCTGCAGACTCCGTCTCTCTGCGTTGTTCGCTGCAGACTCCGTCTCTGCGTTCGCTGCAGACTCCGTCTCTGTGTTCGCTGCAGACTCCGTCTCTCTGCGTTCGCTGCAGACTCCGTCTCTCTGCGTTCGCTGCAGACTCCGTCTCTCTGCGTTCGCTGCAGACTCCGTCTCTCTGCGTTCGCTGCAGACTCCGTCTCTGTGTTCGCTGCAGATTCACCTGTTGGTCTCGCGCTCTCACCTGGACGTGTCGGAGGTCGACTGTGGGATGCCAAAGGAGCGTGTGGAGGAGCGTTTGGCTCTGGCCTTTTCTCGCCCGAGCAGAGGAGGAGCCGAGGTGCAGTCTGTGCAGTTCAACCCGCCGCAGAGGAAAGCGCGCATCCACTTCCTCAAACCTGGAGGTAAAAGACTCTGTTCACAACACGACCAGAGTGAAAATTGAAATAAGAACACAACGGCTAAATGCTCTTCTCTTTCTCCTTCCTCAGCAGCTAAATGTTCTTCTCTTTCTCCTTCCTCAGCAGCTAAATGTTCTTCTCTTTCTCCTTCCTCAGCAGTTAAATGTTCTCTCTCCTTCCTCAGCAGCTTAAATGTTCTTCTTTTTCTCCTTCCTCAGCAGCTTAATGTTCTTCTCTTTCTCCTTCCTCAGCAGCTAAATGTTCTTCTCTTTCTCCTTCCTCAGCAGTTAAATGTTCTTCTCTTTCTCCTTCCTCAGCGGCTAAATGTTCTTCTCTTTCTCCTTCCTCAGCAGTTAAATGTTCTTCTCTTTCTCCTTCCTCAGCGGCTAAATGCTCTTCTCTTTCTCCTTCCTCAGCAGCTAAATGTTCTTCTCTTTCTTCTTCCTCAGCAGCTAAATGTTCTTCTCTTTCTTCTTCCTCAGCGGCTAAATGCTCTTCTCTTTCTCCTTCCTCAGCAGCTAAATGCTCTTCTCTTTCTCCTTCCTCAGCAGCTAAATGTTCTTCTCTTTCTCCTTCCTCAGCGGCAGAGTCGTTGTCCCTCAGAGGAGAACATTTGGTGGATCTGGAGTTTCAGACCAAAGTCAAAGTTTCTCCTGTGTATGAACATCAACTGCACAAGTTCCAGGTACTGGTTGTTTTCTTCTGCTGCTGTGTCTTTTGAGTTGTTTTGTGTTCAAATGTCTGGTGTTTGTCCAGAGCTTTTGCGGCGCTCTGAAGCGGACTCTGCTCCTGGACGACATCAGGGACACGGGCGACGAGGAGGAGGAGGTGCAGGACCAGCTGGAGATCCACTTCCAGAAGCCGAGTAACGGAGGAGGAGAGATCGAACACACCAAGTATCTGAGCCCAGGGAAGAATCTGCTCGCCTTCCTCTGCCCCGACCACTAGAGGGAGCCACATGTTCATCCTTCTACCGTGATGCTATGCTAACTGATGCTATGCTAACTGATGCTATTTACCAATTTTAGGGAAAGAAGAGTGTGCTTCAAATTGTAATACTATTTTATCAATGAAAGTATATATCATCGTGGTTAATAAAAGAGTTAAATCACAAACAGTGTTGTCCATTTAAACATGGACCGGCCTTCTTCTGGTGCCAGAGTCAGGACTAAACATGGACCGGCCTCCTGCTGGTGCCAGAGTCAGGCCTAAACATGGACCGGCCTCCTGCTGGTGCCAGAGTCAGGACTAAACATGGACCGGCCTCCTGCTGGTGCTCAGAGTCAGGACTAAACGTGGACCGGCCTCCTGCTGGTGCCAGAGTCAGGACTAAACGTGGACCGGCCTCCTGCTGGTGCCAGAGTCAGGACTAAATGGAGAATCTGCGTTTCAGTTTTATGCATCTATAATTCTTCCTGAAGATGTCAGAACAGGTTGTTATTTATTTTATTTTTTAAATGGTAGAAGTACAGCTAAATTTATTTGGAGAGCACAATTAGTACACAAAAAGTGGGGCCACAGGTTTTTAAATGATTTTTTGTTATAATCATCAAAAAAAGTCAGCTTACATTATTATTTTTTATATATATATATATATATATATATATATATATAATGTGTATATATATGTATATATATATAAAATAAACACATCTATACATATGTGTGTGTCTATATATAAACGCAGTTTGTTTAGCTGTGACTGAAATTTTTTTCTTTTTTCTTTTATGTCTTAAACTGATTTTAATGCATTTTTTCCTCTTTGTCAAGCACTTTTAATTACCTTGTGTACAAATTGTGCTCAACAAATAAACTTGCGTTGGAGCTGAAGTAAGTTTTTGGAAATATAAGGTGCAATCAAGAGACTAAAGAACAATAAATCTCCAGGAGCGACGGGTTCACCTCAAAGTGGTCTAAAGCTCTAAAGACTTGTAACTGGGCCTTTAAAAAGATCAGATCCTCCGAGAGTGAAAGAAGCCATCATGTCCTTAAGACCTAAAGAGGGGAAGGACCGACTTGACTGTGCCTCACACAGACCCATCTTAGTTCTGAATGTGGACTATCGTTTATACACCTCAATTATGTCCAAAAGAATGGAACAAATACTCCCAAATGTAATCCACAATGATCAGACAGGATTTATTACCAAACGACAAACACAAGACGACATAAGACGATCTTTACACAGAATGAGCCAAATACAGAAACAACAAAACAAAGTGTAATAATAAGTCTGGACTCTGAGAAAGCTTTGGATTCTGTTAGCGGGACTTATTTAAAGTGCTGAACACATTTAAAATAAACACATTTATCCTAAAAATATTGGGGCTTTTGTGATGGTCCAAAATCCATCCATCTTCTTCCGCTTGTCTAAGCAGGGACTCCCAGACTTCCCTCACCCCAGACACTCCAGACAAATCAAGAATTAAAATCAATGGTCACCTGACAAATCCACCGACTCTGGACAGAGGGGTGACACAGGGCTGTGCCTGGTCCCTCCTCCTGTTTGCTTTGTATTTGGAACTGTTGGCCCAATTTATTAGACAATCAAAAACAATTCACGGTGTTATAAAAAAAGACATAGGTTCAATGTCTGGATACAAAATTAAATGTACAAAAAACTGAAATTCTCTCTTACTGGCGCCCCCCTCTGTCCTTAAGAAAAACATACCCGTTTAAATGGCAAACAGAATCTCTTAAATATTTACCGTACTTTTCGGGCTATACAGCACTCCTGAATAAAAACCGCTCCAAGGAAATTCACAAAGAAACAAGAACTTATACATATACGGGCCGCAACAGTCAAAAAGCCTCAGGTTTTCTTTTGAACTGGGGGTCTCGCGGCCCGTGGCTGACCTAAGTAGACTAATTTCTCAGTGAATATGAGTTGGATTTTAATAAAACACACAGCATTTTGAAGCTTGCACAGGTCTTTTGACCTGTGGGGCAGGTCAGCCCAAGAAAGTCTCATTTCACAGCTGCTGGTTCTAAACTGCAGACCGCCGTATATCGCACGTCCGTGCTCCACGTGTGTCCACTTCCTCATAGAGTCTCATTTCTCTGTGAATATGAGTCTGTTTGTAATAAAACACACAGCTTAATAAACAGTGGCCACTCTCCACTAATGTCTTCTTCTACAGTGTATCAAACTCTTGCTCTTCCGGCTAGTGTGCCCCCCGGTGGCTGTTAGCCAGTAAAAATCTGTGAATTAACCGCAAAGTTTTAATGACCCATGAAAAATGGACTCTGATCCTAGACTTAAGTCTAAGTCAAAGGATTGAAACTATAATATGAATGTTTTGCCCAGATTTCTCTCTCTGTTCCAGACTCTCCTGATTTCCATTTCCAACCGGTTGTTTGATGAGTGGAATAAAACAATCTCAAGATTTGTGTGGCAAGGAAAGAAACCTCGAATCTGATTTTAAACTCTACAATTATCAAAAGAAAAAGGAGGCGGGGTTTTCCTTGTCTGAAAAATGACTTTATTTCAGCTCAGATCAGAGCGTTGCTGGTGTGACCCAGAATATGAAGCTCAATGGAAACATATTGAGAGTAATGTTGTGCCGGGGGTTTCCTGTGCAGGCCTTACTGGCAGATGACAGACGACGCTTGGGTCATTTGGAGGAAGTGAAGAATCCCTGGGTAAAATCTGTGCTTACAACATGGAAGGAGCTGATCAAAACATACAAACTAAACAAATATGTCTCAAACTGGTCGGCTTATGACCAAGGTTTTGTACAAAATAGAACTGACCTGAGACTCAAGGTCTGGATTACAAAAGGTCTAAAGGTTTTTCACCAGATTGTAAAAGAGAATCACATGAAAAGCTTTGAAATGTTGAAAGATCCTTTGACTTGGAGAAACAGGACTTTTATAGGTTTTTACAAATAAGGAGTTATTATAACCAAGACATTAAACAAAGTCATGACCATTAAAACCCTCTGACTGAGATGTTTATCAAGGCTTATAAACCAGAACTTTCAAGGGGAAAAATATCTAAATTATTCAATTCAATTCAATTCAATTTATTTTTGTAACGGCCAAAATCACAACAGTAGTTGCCTCGAGGGGCTACAGTGGATTAACAAAATAAAGAATTTTCATAGGGACTTGGAAATGTCCCATCCTGTGTCCTTAGACAGATGTCCCAGGCATAGTTGCTCCTAGGGCAGCATAGCTGGGAACTGTAGGTTTTTATTTCTGTTCCTAACTGACCATAAGCGATTTCAAAGAGGAACGTTTTAAGCCTGGTCTTAAATGAAGAGACTGTGTCGGCCTCTTTAACATGGACAGGAGCTGATTCCAGAACACAGGAGCTTGGTAGCTAAACGCTGTACCTCCTACTGTGCTTTTAGAGACTCTTGGGACCACCAGAAGTCCAGCATTTTGAGAGCGAAGTGCTCTGTTTGGATGATAAGGTACTATAGCATATTTGAGGTAGGATGGTCATTTATGGCTTTGTAAGTCAGGAGGAGGATTTTGAATTTGATTCTAAACTTAACAGGAGCCAGTGAAGAGACTCGAGTACCGGCGTAATGTGCTCTCTTCTCTTAGTTCCTGTTAGTAATCTTGCTACTGCATTTTGAACCAGTTGAAAGTTTTTCAGCATCACTTTTAGGCCAGATTTTTCTGATTTTGGCTATATTACGCAGATGGAAATAGTCTGTTTTACAGGCTTGATTTATGTGTTCTTTGAATGAGAGCTCTTGGTCAAATAAGACTCCAAGGTTTCTAACAGTGGAGCTGGAGGCTACACTGACGTTGTCCAGTGTGACTATCTGCTCAGATAAAGCGTCTCATAGATGTTTAGGGCCTAGTACGATGACCTCGGTTTTTTCAGGGTGAAGAAGCAGATAATTAAGTGTCATCCAGGTTTTTATATCCTTCACACAAGTACTAAGCCTGTCTGCTTGATTGTTCTTAGCGGGTTTCATTGATAAATACAGCTGTGTGTCATCTGCAGAACAGTGGAAGTTAAGGCCATGCTTTCTGATCATGTGACCTAACGGTAGCATATGAAGTAAACAGAATTGGACCGAGTACTGACCCCTGTGGCACACCGTAGGTTACTTTAGAACAGGGTGAGGAGCTCTGGTTTACATTAACAAACTGGTACCTATCCGATAGGTAGGATTCAAACCAGCTGAGGGCGGGGCCTCTGACACCTCTCTGCACCCTACATCACATTCTAACCTCTGGGCAGAATAGATATGTTGGTGGTCGATGTTGTTGAACGCTGTGCTGAGGTCCAATAGAACCAGGATTGAGACCAGTCCGTCTGTCAGCAGCTAATAACAAATAATTTGTGACTTGAACTAGTGCAGTTTCAGTGTGAGGTGGGCTCTGAACCCTGACTGGAAAACTATCCAAATAAGTTATTGTCAATTATGTCAATACATTTCCAATCCGGACAAATATATAAAAAACAATGGGAAAGAGAAGATCACCTTATTTTGACAGATGAAGAGTGGGAAAGATTGTTGTACATCCCAGTGGAGAACCACAAAATCAGGGTTTGGAGAGAGTTTTGATGTAAAAATCAGTCATTCAGGATCAGGATATATTTATTGCCATTGTCAGTGAACAAAATTCACAACATAGGAATGTGATTTGATGACAGATCGCGACATGAAGGACATGCATAGAGCATCAGTCACCCAGGCAGCCAAAATTACGCGGCCTACAGGAAACTTGAAACTCTTGGAAAATAAAAAACAGTTTCAGCCAAGTAGCATAAACAATAATATCACAATATGCAACACATATTATGAATACAATACACCTGGTCATGTGATAGTGTTTTTTCAGCGGATTGGGGGGAGGGTCACAAACAAGAGAAGAAATCAAGCCCCCGGAAGACAAAAGTTCGCCGCATATTCAGAGCCTATGGCTCTGTGCTCATTGACGCATGTCTCCAAAAAAGTTCCCTACTTCGCGCGTTACTTCCTGAATAGGGAGGTCTAGTGCCTCCCCTTTTATGACGACATCGCCATGTCGCTTTTGGCGGTCGGGAACGAGCACGGCGACAGCAGAATGCGTGACAGATCTGAGGACAGTATAGCGCGGACTTTTGGAGTCTGTCGTCTTGAAATGGTCTGGTTACGAAATGTATAATGATGAACTGTTATATATCTATCTATAAATATAAAAGGTATCATGTTGTAAAGCGAAAATAATGGTTTCTTTGCAGAAAGCATGAGCCGTGAACTCATGAATGCTTCTTTTTGTGTAGCCTAAACGTTAGCTTGTGTTAGCTTGTGTGAAACTGTTGTAATCGTTCATTTACACTTCAATATTGAATGATGTGTGAAAACGTGCAAAATGACATAAAACACAATGTTCGTGTCTCGTCTTCTTCTGTTTGGTTTTCGTCCGACACGCGCTCTTCTGATGATCGTTCACGAGGAGTGCGTGGGCAGGTCAGAGCGCGTACATGTTCGCCGTGACGTTAAAAATGTGATTTTTAAGGATTTTAGAAACTGTAAAATAGTGAAATTCCTTCTATTTTATTTTTAGACTAAAAAGAATTTCGCACTTTCGGTAATTTTACAGGCCGAACTGTTGAAATGGTTGGTGCCTGAGGTTGCAGTCCCGCGGAGCGGCCACTACTCAATTTGGATCGCGGACAGAGGGTGCGTGCCTTATCCAGTTATTATAATAGATCCATGGAAGAAATAGATAGAGGAAGTGCAGACGGTGGAGTGAAAGCCAAATGAATGTTGTTTGTGCTTGTTTGTGTGTAGGTCTCCTCAAGGCCGGGAGAGCGATAAGGGAGAAGGAGCAGTGAGATTTGGCACATACCAGGAGAAAATACTTTGATACATTTGGTTGATCCAATAACTCACTAGATCAAATAGTCCAATCATTTCTGATCCTCTGTGTCACGTATCTTCATAACTCCAGGTCAAAGTGCTCATTATTCTCAGAAAAATGCAGCTATGGGAGAAACAGCGCCACCAGGAGGCAAACCACTATCACGTGTTCTGGGACTGTCCGGTTGCTCACAAACATGTAACTGAAGTTCACAACGCACTGCTGTTTTTGACATTTCCCTATGAACTTTAGAACTCTGGACTTGGGCTTCAGAACTCCATGGACACAAGGCATGGACGACACAAACATCACCAACGATCGAGGACTGGACTGAGATAGGGACAGACATCAGGCAAATAGAAACAATTACATTCAGATTTAATTTGAAAATGGACATATTGGACAGACTTTGGACCTTTCATTTTAATTGAAATGTGCTGTGATTTTGTTTTTTATGTTAAGTTGCTGTCTATGTGTGTTCTTATATTGATTTTCGTTTTCTGGTTTTGTGATGTTCTGTGTTGGTTGTTGTTTTGTGTTTGGCTTCAAAGCTGAGGCCCAATGTTCTGTGGGAAGACGGTCCAGCTCTTTTCATCTGCCCACTTGGGATGAAGAGGAGGAGAGTGCAGAGCCATCAGACAGCCCAACCAGAAGCACTCAGAGGCCAGCTGAAACTCTGAGGATCCTTTATCAAAGTCTGGGAACGCCGCCTTGTAACACACACACACGCACACACATGCACACACACGCACACACGCACACAGCAAAACCATGAGGACTGACAGTATAACATGTCTGATGTTTCTCTGACTTGCTGCTCAGAAGAACACATGGACAGTGTTTCTCGTTGATACCTGAAAGACGTCCTGTTTGCTGCTGTGGTACAGGGCCAACTGAAGATTCTCCACAGCCGTCCTGTCTGAACTTCTCCACCTGAAACAGAGCAGAGCTGCAGAGATCATTCTCCTCACTCACTCATCTGTGTTCACTCCTACCTCTGGAGAAAAGGCCTTTACTTCACTCATGCTCACTTAAAAGTGTCTCCATGCGCCGAGATGCTTTTGCAAACATGTCCTGTCCAAAATCCACATTTATAAACATAAAAACAGAGTGTGTAAGTGTAAGTGTTCGTGACGGCTGAGCAGATGTTCACCTGGACCAGTTTCCTGGCTTCTTGGTCTGAAAATGTGGAGTGGAAGTGGATGTTGGGCCACGTGCACACTCGGAGCTGCTGGTACATCTCTGTGAGGCGGGTCTGGTTCACTGGACTGTTCATGTTCTCTGTGTTCTCTGTTCTTTAAGGAGAGCACCACATTCTCTGACACTCTGAGAAACACAACAGTGAGAAAAGGAGAAGAGCAGTAGTTTGTGCTGAAGAACTGTTCCATTTCTACAGTCTGAGCTTCAGCTGAAGACATAAAGTCCAGTTTGCACCTGTCTTTGAAGGACCTGAACTGCTCCTCCGTCTCCTTCAGAGCAGACCTGTGGATCACACAGAGGTCCATCACAGTGCACTGGAGGTTTCTGGATTTACTGATCTTCTTTACCTGGTTTCCGTCAGTTTGGCTTTGTAAAACCTCTCCATCTCAGACATTCTGTTACACAGAAGCAAAGGAGTTTTAAACAGACTTAAAGATAAACATATAAAGTTCATATACTGACGTGCGTTTGTGTTCCTGGACTTGATGCTCACAGCGCTGGCAGCTGGACTTCTCAGACTTCCTAAAACAATAGTTGTAAAAACGTTCTTGTAATATTAACGTATTAACTCAACTCACTTTAACAAGGCCCCAGACCATCCCCCAGTTTGGTCGACTGCACATTTGATAAAACAGTTTTTTACTCGGTTTAAATCCAACCACAAACTGCTTTGTATTTCCATCTTCATAGTGAGTCTGAACTCTCCAACTGAATCATGGCAGGACATTTCTCTTTTGTTTGTTCTGTCCTTCTCAAGTTGTCAAATGAGGAATCAGAAATGTGACTTATGTATCTATTGCCTCGTCCTGTCTTATGGGCTTCGTCCTGTCTTATGGGCTTCGTCCTGTCTTATGGGCTTCGTCCTGTCTTATGGGCTTCGTCCTTTCTTATGGGCTTCGTCCTGTCTTATGGGCTTCGTCCTGTCTTATGGGCTCCACCCTCTATGGGCTCCACCCTCTATGGGCTCCACCCTCTATGGGTTGGTTGTGGGAGGGGTTAATGGAGCGGAGGGGCTAATGGTGCACATTGGCAACCTCCCTTCCGTCAGTCTGTCCCAGGGCAGCTGTGGCTACACTAGAAGCTTACCACCACTGAGCATGGAGTGAAAGAATGATGCAGTGTGACGCGCTATGAGCATCATCAAAGGTCTAAATCCACTGCACTCAAACAGTTGTGGGTGTGGGTGTGGGTGTGGGTGTGTGTGTCTGTATTGTTGTTTCATGTTGCACCTTTTCGCATAGGTTCGTAGTTTGGGAATTGTTGTTCACTGACAATGGCAATAAACCTTCTGATTCGGACCATGATTGGAGCCCACCTAGGGCAACACCCCCAGGCCAAGGGGGCCCATGGGCGATACCAACTGAAGATAGGTAGAGAATAGCACAGCTGCCCCAAAAGAACGTGCAAGCCTCTTACACAACAATAAGATCGGGAAGTGCCAAACAGACGTCTCTCCCAAGAGCGCCTGAACAAGAAAAGCTACGCCTTACGCCTGCTGTCCAAAACGGTGAAAAAGGTTGATCGGAATGCGTTCAGGCATCCTCCATCAACACACCACTTAGCAGCAGTGTGGAGTCTGATCCGACTGACCCTTGACCCCAGAAGCACAACAGGTATAAGGCCACGGCCACAAGTCCCCTGATCTCTAGCAGAGGCTGGGTCAGGAGCGTCACATTCTTGAAGGACAAGCATAGGCCAATGGCTTGTCTAAAAACACCTAGAGCTGTCCTGGATTGGTTACTTTTACAGTCTCTCTCAGCCAATCACTGACAATCTCAAAACAAACTTTGCAGCTCTTCTGAATGAAAGAAGATCACTGCTTCTGAGACACGAGCCTCGGCACACTAACCATAACAGCCAATGCACTTATTACTTCTAGTAGTTTTAACAGTAACACGCTGGTGTTTTGAACGCCTCTACAGTAAAACATATGTTTCTTTATGTATTGGCATTGGAAAAAACAAGTCAATTTCTTGGCCATATTTTGTGACATTTGCTTCTCACTGAGCCGTTCAATCCGTGGCCATCACCAAATATAGAAATCATCTTCAAACACCTCAGCTGCTGGTTCTCACGGTCCAGAAGAATCAGTCTATAATTCAGAGATTAGAGGAGTCAGAGAGGGATTTTTACACTTGAAGACAAAGTCTGTGACGTCGATACCTTTCATTAAAGACTCTCTCTTTCAGCTCAGCAGAGCTGGAACAAAATGAAATAAATCAGGTTTAAATGTCTTAGTGTAAAATAAAATGTATCATGAACATCTTTTACTTCAGTTGTTCCTCGTGAGCTTTTTCTAGGACACGAATCCTGAAATTCAAACATTGTCATCAGAGAGTCGGACTAGCTCAGATGATGATGTTTCTGTACCTTGTGTTCAACTCCTCTTGGGTTCTCTGCCAATCACGCTTCAGATGGTTCACTCTGGAATACAAAGCCTTTACAGTCAGACGAGTGTTTGTCAAGACATCTTACATTTGTGTCATCTGTACTTCTCTGTGTGCTCTTCCTCGCTCTGCTTCAGCACAGCTCTGTGGGACACCAGAGGAGACCTTTGAAACGTGACTCAAAAATCAGGACAATCCAATTGTATTTACCTGATCACTTCCTCGTGAGTTTTCTCCATGTCGTTCATCCTAAAATCATAATGTGATTATTTGGGCTCAGAAGGTTTAAAATAGTCGGTGAGGTTCCTCTGTGTGAACTTCTGCTCTAGAGTGAACCTGGAACTAATACAAGGAGACTGATGTAGTGATGAGGGGCTCTGTGACCTCAGCCCTGACCCCTGACCCCTCACCTCACCCCTGAACTCACCCCTCACCTCACCCCTGACACCTGTGTGCCATAATTAAAAATAAGTGTAAACAGCACCTTTGATTCAGCTCTGACACAGTTTGATGAGCAGATCTGAAAGAGACAGACTCTGATTTCATGTTCCTGTTGATGTTGATGTTGGTGTTCATTTTCATGTTCATGTTCATGGTCATGGTCATGTTGATGTTGATGTTGATGTTCATGTTGATGTTGATGTTGATGTTGATGTTGATGCTGGTGTTGGTGTTGGTGTTCATGTTGGTGTTCATGTTCATCACCATGGTCATGGTCATGGTCATTTTGATGTTGGTGTTCATGGTCATGGTCATGGTCATGTTGATGTTGATGCTGGTGTTGATGTTCATGTTGGTGTTCATGTTGGTGTTCATGTTCATGGCCATGGTCATGGTCATGGTCATGGTCATGTTGGTGTTCATGTTGGTGTTCATGTTCATGTTCATGTTCATGTGAGGATGAAGAGTATTTACCGCAGCTTCTCGTTATTAGACATCTCCACTTGGTTCATTCTGAAATAGACACAGCAGCAGTGAGTTATAGAGACACCAGGGTGGAGCCACTTTTCCCTCTTTACCTCCATCTGTGTTCGTTCTCTGTCTGCTCCAGAGCCGATCTGTGCAAACACACACTTGGTTACAAACGACAAACACGCACTCAGTTACAAACGACACAGTCGTCCCGTGACCCTCTCGTTCATTGGGGTGAACTCCAACACATGGCGGCTGAGCTGTGGGGCAATAAGAAAGCCCACACCAGCCCGCCGCCTCTCCCCACAGACAACACCAGAGAAGTGGAGCGTCCAGCCCCTCTCGAGAAGATGGGTTCCAGGATGCTTCCACACACGGCTCCTCCTGCAGTTGGCGGGTCCACAGGAGGACGGCCCCACGTCACTCGTTCGGGCTGCACCCAGCCGGGCCCCGTGGGGGAAGGCCCAGCCACCAGGCGCTCGCCGTCGAGCACCCACCCCAGGCCTGGCTCCAGTATGGGGCCCCCGGTAACGCCAATCCGGGCAACGTAACTGGCCTTGATATTCTTCTATTCATAAAGGGCTTGTGAACCGCTTTTTGTCCGACCCGTCACCCAGAACCTGTTTGCCTTGTGAGACCCTACCAGGACCTTGAAGCCCCGGACAACATAGCTCCTGGGATCATTCGGGCACTCAAACCTCTCCACCACGTTAAGGTGTCGGTTCAAGGAGGGGCAGTCATTAAACCGCTTCTGAAAAAGCCTCATCGTGATCCTGACCTGTTGGTAAACTATAGACCTATATCAAAATACCCTTTATCTCTAAAAAGAAAGAGTTGTAGTTAAACAGCTTTGTCGCCATCTACAGGACAATAACTTGTTAGAAGTTTTCCTGTCAGGGTTCAGAGCCCACCACACACTGAAACTGCATTAGTTAAAGTCACAAATGATTTGTTATTAATTCACTTCAATTTATTTTTGTAATGCCCAAAATCACAACAGTAGTTGTCTCAAGGGGCTACAGTGGAAAAAACAGAATAAACAATGTTCATAGGGACTTGGAAATGTCCCAGCGTCCTGTGTCCTTAGACAGATGTCCCAAGCTCCTCTGTCCTTGGACCCTCCTTCTCGGCCCCGCCCTCAGCTGGTTTGAATCCTACCTATCGGATAGGTACCAGTTGGTTCATGTAAACCAGAGCTCCTCACCCTGTTCTAAAGTAACCTACGGTGTGCCACAAGGGTCAGTCCTCGGTCCAATTCTGTTTACTCTTTGCATGCTGCCGTTAAGTCACATGATCAGAAAGCATGGCCTTAACTTCCACTGTTCTGCAGATGACACACAGCTGTATTTATCAATGAAACACGATCAGACCGATCAAGCAGACAGACTTAGTACTTGTGTGAAGGATATAAAAACCTGGACGACACTTAATTATCTGCTTCTTAACCCTGAAAAAACCGAGGTCATTGTACTAGGCCCTAAACGAGACCCTTTATCTGAGCAGATAGTCACACTGGACAACGTCAGTGAAGCCTCCAGCTCCACTGTAAGAAACTTTGGAGTCTTATTTGACCAAGAGCTCTCATTCAAAGCACACATAAATCAAGCCTGTAAAACAGACTATTTCCATCTGCGTAATATAGATAAAATCAGAAAAATCTTGCCTAAAAGTGATGCTGAAAAACGTGTCCATGCGTTTGTAACATCAAGATTAAACTCCTGTAACTCCCTGCTCGCAGCGTGCCCTAAAAGCTCTATAAAAAGCTTTCAACTCGTTCAAAATGCAGAAGCAAGATCACTAACAGGAACTAAAAGAAGAGAGCACATTACGCCGGTGCTCGAGTCTCTTCAGTGGCTCCTGTTGAGTTTAGAATCACATTTAAACTCTTCCTCCTGACTTACAAAGCCATAAATGACCTGGCCCCATCCTACCTCAAAGATGCTATAGTACCTCATCATCCAAACAGAGCACTTGGCTCTCAAAATGCAGGACTTCTGGTGGTCCCAAGGGTCTCTAAAAGCACAGTAGGAGGTAGAGCGTTTAGCTCCAAGCTCCTGTGTTTGGAATCAGCTCCTGTCCATGTTAAAGGAGCCGACACAGTCTCTTCATTTAAGACCAGGCTTAAAACATTCCTCTTTGAAATGGCTTATGGTCAGGCCAGTTAGGAACAGAAATAAAAACTACAGTTTCAGCTCCACTGCCTAGTGCAACTCTGGGGGAAGTATGGCAGCTTGAGCACTATCCTCTGATGAAGATTACTTTTACTATCAAACAATATTTAATATTTATTTTCACTTGCAATTTGTTCATTGCTTTTCCTTCTTCTTCTCCCACTTCCTCGACAGGAGTGGAACAGGCACATCGATGACCTGTGGATCCAGATGCTCCTCAACTGCTGGAGAAACGGTCTCTACTCCATATGAACGGTTCTTCATGAGCCTCGAAGACCTGGTTCAGTGGGTCCAGCTCCACTGTCTCTCTCACGTCCTTCTGTCCGTCCGAGAGAGTCGAATCTCTCCTTCACTGTGGAACTCCTCCAGGTTTCTACTTTTCCCCAAAGAAGTTTGGTAGTTGTTCCTGGCCGAGAAGGAGGTCGAAGGACAGGGAAGGTTGGGACATCTGTCTAAGGACAGTCCCTCTGAACACTGTTTAATCTGTGTTACACTGTCGCCCCTCGAGGAAACTGCTGGTGTGATTTTTACAAAAATAAATGTAATTGACTTGTGTCCATATAATGTCAGTTTTAATGTCAGTTATAATGTTGGTTATATATTTCGATTATAGGTCCGCTATATGTCGGTTATATGTCAGTTATATGTTGGTTATAATGTCAGTTATAATGTCAGTCCTTAATCGTTGGTGCAGTTTGTGTCATCCATTTTGTTGTGATGGCCTTTTTCTCAGCCGCCAAACCGATGTTCCAGCTCCAATGCATTTTCAATAGCGTTAGCATTAGCCTCCCACACATCCATTTGAGAACTTGTGAACTTTGGAAAGTAGATAGATAATGACCTTTGTTACTCAAATGTAACAAAAATACAACCAACTACCATTTGTCTGCGCTGTCGACAACTGCAAAAAATCATATTTTCATTTTGCTGAAATAATTGTAATAGAACATTTCAGTTGCATTTGTTCTAAATGCTGGAATCACTGCTGGAAGAGTGGACCCACCTACTCTAAGCACGAGGGTCCTGGGGAACTATCTTGATCCAAATAACACTGCACACTCTGTAACTGAAGGGCTGTGGTCTGGGTGTGTGTTCATGATGGGCTTAAGGTTACCTCAGCTGTTGGCACTCACGGTCCCGTGTTTTCAAGCTGACAAAAGATAAAGTGTTGTATTATATTCTCGTGTATAAGTTTATCACAAATGGTTCATGGTATATTCTGCACATTACTTCTGCCTTACCGTTTATTAAGATCCTTCTCTTTGTGCTGAGAAGATCTGAGGGAGAGCAGACTTTGGATGAGTTTCTGTGGAACACTGTGAACTCTTTGATAAAAGAACATTTACCGCTGTTGTTCATTGTGGGCTTTCTCCAGGTCACCAATCCTGAAATTCACATACTGCCATCAAAAGTCGGACATTTAACTCTGAATTAAAGACCATTTGAAACCCCTAACGCTAACGCTAACGCTAACCATTGTGATCTAATATGCTAAAAGTTTTTACCACAAGAACAACAACATCTAACCATAAGAAGAAATGGCCTAAAAGTGCTTGTCAGTGGTGCAGTGGTTTAAGTCGTTGCACATGTGTGATTGTTACCACCTTGACATTATGGGTTTGCTTCCAGCCATAGCCATTTGCTGAATGTCTTTACCCTCTTCCCCTTTAACGTTAGAGCTGTGCTGTCAAATCAAGCCTTCGGGACGGAAAAAAAAGACTCATTGTAGACACCTTGTTCTGCTCTGCCTGAGTTCTCCATCCTTCTGTTCAAGAGTAACGCTGTAATAAATAAAGACACAGTACGGATTATTTGTATAGGTTTTACTTTGGCATCTCATTTTTAAGAAGTGGAAATAATGCATGTGGTGAAAACAGCTATTTCTCTCAGTTAGAGGTTTCCTCATCAGGATTTGTGTTGGCGCGCCATCTACTGGCAGCAGAGGGAATGACCAGGGGATATAAACAAAAGCTAGCCCCAACATGCTAATGTAATGGGTTAGAACAGGCATTTGTGACGAGGAACTGTGTTAGAACAGGCGTTTGTGACGAGGAACTGTGTTAGAACAGGCGTTTGTGAGGAACAGTGTTAGAACAGGTGTTTGTGAGGAACAGTGTTAGAACAGGCATTTTATGATGAGGAACAGTGATAGAACAGGCGTTTGTGATGATGAACAGTATTAGAACAGGCGTTTGTGAGGAACAGTGTTAGAACAGGCGTTTGTGAGGAACTGTTAGAACAGGCGTTTGTGAGGAATAGTGTTAGAACAGGCGTTTGTGACGAGGAACTGTGTTAGAACAGGCGTTTGTGAGGAACAGTGTTAGAACAGGCGTTTGGGACGAGGAACAGTGTTTGAAACAGCGCGTTTGGTGACGACGAACAGTGTTAGAAACCAGTGCGTTTGTGAGGAACCAGTGGGTTAGAACAGTCGTTTGTGAGGAACAGTGTTTAGAACAGGCATTTGTGAGGAACAGTGTTAGAACAGGCGTTTTGTGACAAGGCAGTGTTAGAACAGGCGTTTTGTGATGAGAGGAACATGTGTTAGACCAGGCGTTTGTGATGAGGAACAGTGGTTAGAACAGAGCGTTTGTGAGGAACACTGTGTTAGAAACAGGCCGTTTGTAACGAGGAACTGTTGTTAGAACAGGCATTTGTGACGAGGAACTGTGTTCAGAACAGGCGTTTGTGAGAACAGTGTTAAACAGGCGTTTGGACGAGGAACTGTGTTAGAACAGGCATTTGTGAGGAACATGTTTAAAAGACAGGCGTTTGGGACGAGAAACAGTGTTAGAACAGGCGTTTCTGACGACGAACAGTTCTTAGAAACAGGCGTTTGTGAGGAGCAGTGTTAGAACAGGCTTTGTGAGGAACAGTGTTAGAACAGCGTTTGTGACGAGACAACAGTGTTAGAACAGGCGTTTGTGAGAGAACAGTGTTAGAACAGCGTTTGTGAGAGGAACAGTGTTAGAACAGGCGTTTTGTGACGAGAACAGTGTTAGAACAGGCGTTTGTGAGAACAGTGTTAGAACAGGCGTTTGACGACGAGACAGTGTTAGAACAGGCGTTTTGGTGAGAACAGTGTTAGAACAGGCGTTTGTGACGAGGACTAGTGCTAAGAACAAGCGTTTGTGCAGGAACAGTGTTAGAAACAGTGTTAGAACAGGCATTTGTGAGGAACAGTGTTAGACAGTGCGTTTGTGAGGAATGTGTTAGAACAGGCGTTTTGTGACGAGGAACTGTGTTATTAGAACAGAGGTTTGTGGGAACAGTGTTAGAACAGCGTTGGGACGAGGAACAGTGTTAGAACAGGCGTTTTGAAGACCAGTGTTAGAACAGGGCGTTTGTGAGGAAACTGTTAGAACAGGCGTTTGTGGAGGAATAGTGTTTAGAACAGAGCGTTTGTGAACAGGAACTGTGTTAGAACAGGCGTTTGTGAGGAACAGTGGTTAGAACAGGCGTTTGGGACGAGGAACAGTGTTTGACAGGCGTTTGTGACGGACGTATACAGTGTTAGAAGCGGCGTTTGTGTAGGAACGCTGTTGTGAGAACGTGTATTTGAAATCGTATGTGAGGACCAGTGTTAAACAGGCATTAGGAGGAACCAGTGTTAGAACAGGCGTTTGTGACGAGGACAAAGTGTTAGACAGGCGTTATGATGGAGAGAACAGTGTTAGAACAGGCGGTTTGTGAGGAACAAGTGTTTCAGAACAGGCGTTTGTCGACGAGCAACTGTGTTTAGAACAGGCATTTGTGACGAAGAGAACTAGTGTTTAGAACAGGCGTTTTGTTGAGAAACAGTGTTAAACACACTTGGCATTTGGGACGAGGCAACAAGTTAGATTACAGAGCGATGTTTCTTGAAAGACGAACTAGTTTTTAGAAGCATGGCATTTTGTGAAGGGAACAGTGTTAAACCAGGCCGTTATGTGACGAGAAACAGTGTTAGTACAGGCGTTTGTGATGAACGAAACAGTGTATACTGAAAGGCGTTTGTGAATGAGGAACAGTGTTGAACAGGCGTTGTGAGGACGCTAGTGTTAGAAACAGGCGTTTGTTACGACGATCATTGTTAGAGGACAGGGTTTTGTGAGAACAGTGTTAAGAAAACAGGCGTTTTGTGACGAGGAACTGTGTTAGAACAAGCGTTTTGTGACGACGATCAGTGTTAGAAAGCAGGCGTGTTGTGAAGGAACAGGTTAGAACAAGGCCGATTTGTGAGAGAACAGTGTTGAGAACAGGGCGTTTGTGACGACGAAACAGTGTTAGAACAGGCGTTTGTGAGACTTTAGAGAAGGTAACAGGATGGTTAGAACAGCGTTTGTGATGAGGAACAGTGTTAGAACAGGCGTTTGTGAGAACAGTTGTAGAAACTTTACAGATCTGTTAGAAAGGCGTTTGTGAGAAACAGTGGTTAGAACAGGCGTTTGTTGGACGAGGAAACTGTGGGTTAGAACAAGCTGTTTGTGGAGGAACGTTGTTAGACAGTGTTAGAACAGGCTTTGTGAGGAACAGTAGTGAGGCTTTTGAGGATAGCAGGCGTTTGTGAGAACAGGACTGTGTAGAACAGGCGTTGTGTGAGCGAACAGTTGTTAGAACAGGCGTTTTGGGACGAGACAGTGTTTAGAACAGGCGTTTGTGATAGTTACGGCTACGGGAAAATCGTGTTAGAACCAAGCGTTTGTGAGGAAAACAGTGTTAGACTTAGAAACAGGCAGTTTGTGAGCGAACAAGTGTTGAAACAGGCACTTTGTGAGACAGTTAGAGAACATGTTAGAAAGGTTCGTTTGTGAGGAACAGTGTTAGAACAGCGTTTGTGAGGAAACAGTGTTAGAACAGGTTTTGGAGGACAGTGTTAGAACAGGGTTTTGAGAGGAACAGTGTTAGAACAGGCGTTTGCTGATGAGGAACAGTGTTATAGACAGGCGTTTGTGAGGAACAGTGTTAGAACAGGCGTTTTGACGAGGAACAGTGGTTTAGAAACAGCATGTTTGTGACGAGGACAGTGTGAGTTTTTGGAGAGAACAGTGTTCGATGTTTGGTGGGGAACAGTGTTTAGAAAGGCGTTTGTAGTGTTAGACGGAGGAACTGTGTTAAGAAAGGATTTGTGAGGAACAGTGTTAGAAAGGTGTGAGGATTTAGAAGGACGAGGAAGAGTGTTAAGAAAGGCGTTTTCTGAGACAACAGTTTAGAACAGGCAATCTTTGTGAGGACAGTGTTTAGAACAGCGAGATTGGTGACTGAGGAAAGTCGTTTAGAAGCAGACTGTTTGTGAGAGGACAGTGTTAGAAAGGGAGTTGTGAGAGGAACAGTCGTTCGAGAGTGAAAACAGTGTAGGAGTTTTGTGATGAGGAAACATGTGTTAGAACAGCGTTTGTGAGAGATCAGAAGTGTTGAAGAGGGGTTTGTGAGGTAACAGTGTTAAGAACAGGTGTTTGTGAATGAGGAACGTGTTTAGAAGCAAGCGATTTTGTGAGGCTGTAGAAGTTGTTGAGGCGGTTAGAAGGATGTTTGTGAGGAACAGTGTTAGAACAGGCGTTTATGACGACGAACAGTGTTAGAACAGGCGTTTGTGAGAACAGTGTTAGAACAGGCGTTTGTGACGAGGAACTGTGTTAGAACAAGCGTTTGTGAGGAACAGTGTTAGAACAGTGTTAGAACAGGCATTTGTGAGGAACAGTGTTAGAACAGGCATTTGTGAGGAACAGTGTTAGAACAGTGTTAGAACAGTGTTAGAATAGTGTTAGAATAGTGTTAGAACAGTGTTAGAACAGGCGTTTGTGAGGAACAGTGTTAGAACAGTGTTAGAACAGTGTTAGAACAGTGTTAGAACAGTGTTAGAACAGGCGTTTGTGAGTTAAGGAGGCCACTTTTGTTAAAAGAGTCCTCTTTTAACAAAACAGCATCATAAGTTCTCAGGTAATCAGTGATGAGGAGCTGCAGCAGCTAACAATAGGATTTATATAGCTCATTGTGGAGCTGTTATGGGAACAAAGAAGACACGGTTCATAGAAAACGTACAACAGTGTAAACAAATGAATACACGTAGATTATCAGGAGGCTCCGCCCAGTGGGCAGGGCTTACTCCGATTGCAATAAATTTCTGAGTTCTCAGACTTGATCCACAGATTGAGAATGAGAGTCGAAACATCTTGTTCTACAGTACTAATGACTTTAGTGCTTACCTCAGCTGTTGGTTCTCTTGTCTCAGCTCAGTCAGCCTCAGTGTGACCTCCCTCAGTTGTTCTTCCTTCTCGTGAAGAGCAGAACTGAGGAAAGCAGCAGAAAGTGGAAGAGTCTCAGTCCGATGCCAAAGCCTGAATTGAAGTGAACCCTGCAGGCTTTACCTTTCCTGAAAGTCATCTTGCTCCTCATTTGGGAGATGGTATGATCTGTTGTTAAGTAAAACATATCATTATAATTTTTTCAGATGAAATGAATCACCTTTAAATCATATGCTTGATTGGCGTATCAGATAAGCATGTGTTCAGTGTTCGTTCACAGCTCGGCTCTGAGGCCGCTACATAAAAATGGATAACCAATCTCACTCTCAGTGAGGGAATGTACAGGGGTCTCTACCTTTGAAATGATGGCAGAGAGGCACAAACATGTGATCATGTGTGAGCTTGAATATGTTTAAAAGTTGCACGTGTCAATGTTAAAATGATCCACCAAATGTCCTGATGCAAATGCAATGGGAATCAGTGCAATGTGGGGGCTTGAGTAATACAGATTCTGTCTGATCAGTGTCAAACATGATCAATCCTCTGTTTCTGTGTGTTTACACCTTTAAGCAGAATGTCACCATGAATGTGCTTAAAATGACTCCTCAAACTAAATACAAAATAAGTTTTGCTATTTTATTCAGTTTAAACATGTAGAACAGGGGTCTCCAAAAGGCGGACCCCGAAGCAATTTGGTCCGGCCGCGGCCCAGTTTCCAATAATACACTTTTTTATTTTTTTTCGTGGCGCGGTGCATCCGCAGCACTCTGTGCTGCTTTGCTGCAGCTCGGCCGCTGGTCTTGGCGGGCCAGAGACCCCCGGTTCCTCTGAAACACTGCTCTGTCAAAGCACAAACGTGTGCTGCTGCAGACACAGTAAATAACAGCTTCACTGATGATTTGGTGTAAATGTCACATGTGTAAGGACCGTGTGCGCCACGTGTTTGGAAGTCTGCTCGTTAACGAGGAACATTACGCGCCGTGGCACCGGAGGACAGCGTGTTTTCCGGGCTTCATCGTTGGATTGAAAGGTCTGCGTGAGTGCACGGTACGTCCGACCACTGCGCGTGATGGGCAGATTGTCCCACGGGTCGTGTTATGAAAGGTGGGCCGCGGTCTCGTCCCGGGACATGTGCACTTTTGCTTTAGGCGCGTCTAAATTCATAAACTAATTTCTCCGTGAATATGTGTCGAATTGTCGTAAAACACACATCGTTTTACATCTTAACGTGACTCTGGAGGCGAAGGAAATATAAAAATACATGATTTCTGAGGTGCAGATCCGGGGTCAGTTTAGTGCTTTCCCATTGTCCATTTAATTGCGTTGCATATATTTTAAAGCTCAGTCTGGGCTATTTTTAACAGACTGCTGCAGGTCAGAGAACTCCAAAAACATGCGTGATACTGTGCATGTTGCCTAGTGACAGCTGCGTTTGGTCCTTTTTTGGCAGCCACTGTAGGGTACTACGTTTTAATATCATTTGAGCCAAATTTTCTAATGACCTGCTTTAGTCCTGTTTGAGTCCTGTTTTAGTCCTGCTTTAGTCCTGCTTTAGTCCTGCTTTAGACCTGCTTTAGTCCTGCTTTAGTCCTGCTTTAGTCCTGCTTTAGTCCTGCTTTAGTCCTGCTTTAGTCCTGCTTTAGTCACTGAATTAGACCTGCTTTATTTAAGTCTGCTTTAGTCCTGCTTTTAGTCCTGCTTTAGTCCTGCTTAGAGTCCTGCTTTAGACCTGCTTTAGTCCTGCTTTAGTCTGTCTTTTAGACCTGTTTTTATCCGTTTAGTCCTGCTTAGACCTGCTTTAGTCCTGCATTAGACACTGAATTTAGACCTACTTTTAGTCCTGCTTTTAGTCCTGCTTTAGTCCGCTTTCTGTTACGCTGCCTTTAGTGCCTTGCTTAGTGGCCTGCTTTAGACCTCTTTAGTCCCTGCTTTATCCTGCTTTAACCTGCTTTAGTACTGCTTTAGTCACCTGCTTTAGACCTGAATCTAGACCTGCTTCTAGTCCTCGCTTTAGTCCTGCTTTAGTCCTGCTTTAGTCCTGCTTTGTCCCTGCTTCTGACCTCTTTAGTCCTGCTTTGTCCTGCTTTAGACCGGTTTTAAGTCGCTGGCTTACGTCCGCTTTAGACCTGCTTTAGTCCCTCTTTAGTGCCGTGTTTTAGACCCGTGCTTTGTCCTGCCTTTAGTCCTGTTTTGAGAGCCTTGTCCTCTATGTCCTGCTTTTTTAGTCCTGCTTTAGTCCTGCTTTAGTCCTGCTTTAGTCCTGCTTTAGTCCTGTTTTAGTCCTGCTTTAGTCCTGCTTTAGTCCTGCTTTAGTCCTGCTTTAGTCCTGCTTCAGACCTGCTTCAGACCTGCTTTAGTCCTGCTTTAGTCCTGCTTTAGTCCTGCTTTAGTCCTGCTTCAGACCTGTTTTAGTCACTGTTTTAGTCCTGTTTTAGTCCTGCTTTAGTCCTGCTTTAGTCCTGCTTCAGACCTGCTTTAGTCCTGCTTTAGTCCTGCTTTAGTCCTGCTTTAGTCCTGCTTCAGACCTGTTTTAGTCCTGCTTTAGTCCTGCTTTGCACTAGTCGAGTCATGTTCCTGGTAAACACTGTGTTTTAGTGCGTTTGTCCTGTTTTTAGTCGTGTCGTATGGTTCCCTGAACCTAAAGTCTTGTGTTGATTTCTGTTGTTTGTGGATCTTATGGAGATAAAACAGAAAATTGTGATTGGATTTTGTAGTCCGGCCCCCGGACCTAAGCCCTTCCAAAAGTCTGGCCCCCTGTAAAATATAATTGGAGACCCCTGATGTATAAGTACAGATACTTGTTCTTAAATGTAGTGAAGTAAAAGTCAAAAGTATCCAGTGTAAAATCTACTCTTGTAAAATAAAGACGCCTATAAATTTCCCATAGTTAACTTAAAAATAGTGCCTTTCATAGAGCATACAAGACCTTGCTCTCCATATGAACCTGCTGCTCCTCTGGCATGTTGATCTCACCTTGAACTTCCTGACGGACCACCACACAGCAGCTGCCACACCCGCGCACAACACCCTCCAGTGCCTGTGCTCTCTTCCTGTCCATATTGGGCCAGGCTTGAGGAACTGCAGGCAAAAGGGCACAATACAGTTATTAATGATAAATTAGGCTCCATTTATGAAATTCAGATAAATGTATTTGCATAAATGTCTTTATTTATCATTTAATTTGCATGTTCAAATAGACATATATCATAAAATAACTATCAAGATCAAATTCAACTAGAGCTGAATACAAATGATACAATACGCATATGAGTAACGGTGCAGAACTGGTGATGCAAATACAGGGGTTAGGGTTAGGGGGAGTGGCCTCCTGCCGGAGGGGAGTGGCCTCCTGCCTGAGGGGAGTGGCTCAAATAGTTCATGTCCAGGGTGAGGGATATTTATTCAAATTTGTATACACAAAACAACTAGAACAAAGTGAAACATAAACAAAATGGCCAGCAGGTGTCGCCCTTCTCAGTATAAAAAGACCTCCCCTTTCACTTCGTTCTCTGCTACATTCGCCTCTGGTCGGTATGTGCCCTGTCCTCAGGTTTCTCCCATTGTTTGTCTCTATAATATATTTATAAAGCCAATAATGCATGTTTGAGGCT
The DNA here is from genome assembly GCA_015082035.1 of Chaenogobius annularis. Lineage (NCBI taxonomy): Eukaryota > Metazoa > Chordata > Actinopteri > Gobiiformes > Gobiidae > Chaenogobius > Chaenogobius annularis. Next base: position 74,719 of record BJKM01000934.1, read on the forward strand.
CCCACAACAAGAAGAACCTTAAAGATCAAGAGTATTTCTCCTGAAGGAAATTTGTTCTGTACAAACAAGCTGCCAATTAGTTTGCCAAGTCCAATTAAAGGAAAACCTACTTCAGAAGGACGTTCCACATTATTGAGCAGAGCATCATTTTCAAGCGATACGGGAAAGAGAAAGATCTGTCCAGTGCTGAAAAGAGTGAAATAGATGAATGTCTTGGACAAGGTCTGAAAACCTTAAATATTTCATGAAACCTTAAGCGTGATCATTGTGCTATGAAGAGGTTTGGAGCAGGTTCAGAGCTCACACGGACTCGAGCAGATAAAGCCACAATGAGGAAGGTTCATCCCAGACGCCCTCTTCATCATGGTATGAAGAGAGCAGCTGCTTAAAGGACATGACAAAGAGCAAACTTTGAAGCTGCTGGAGCCTCTGGAGTCTGTGAACATCAAGGAGATCCTCCAGAGGCTCATGCAGGAACCTTCTCTTGGGCCCTTAACCAATGCTCACGAGCAGAAGCGGCTCCAGGGCCTCCAGAGGCTCCAGGGGCTCCAGGGGCTCCAGGGGCTCCAGGGGCTCCAGGGGCTCCAGGGGCTCCAGGGGCCCAGAAACACTTGAAGACTCATGTTCAAACTGTCTTCACTGATGAGTGCTGTGCAGCCCTGGATGGTCCAGATGGATGGAGAGGTCCCAAACAAGGATGCTACGTCAGCACGGAGGAGGCGGAGTCATGTTTTGGGTTAGAATCAAAGGGAGAGTGCTGGTTGACCCCTTTAGGGTCCCTGAAGATGTAAATGACCTCTGCTCCAAGTGCAGTCGGCCACAGGATTTACTGCATGTCTTCCCCTCTCTCATTTCATACTGTCCTCTCAATTCAATTAAATTCAATTTATTTTTGTAACGCCCAAAATCACAACAGTCGTTTCCTCGAGCGGCGACGGTGGAAAAAACAGAATAAAAACAGAATAAACAGTGTTCATAGGGACTTGGTAATGTCCCACATCCCGTGTCCTTAGACAGAGGTCCCAAGCCCCCCTGTCCTTAGACCCTCCTTCTCGGCCAGGAAAAACAACCAAACCTCTTTGGGAAAAAGTAGAAACCTGGAGGAGTTCCACAGTGAAGGAGAGATCCGACTCTCTCGGACGGACAGGAGGACGCGAGAGAGACAGTGGAGCTCTTCGAGGCTGATAAAGAACCGTTCATCTGGAGTAGAGACCGTTTCTCCAGCAGTTCTCCTGTCTAATAAAGCCTACCCGCCACAAAATCTTTACAGAGGTCATTTCTTTTTTTTTTTTCTTTAATGTGGAGTTTCTGACTGACCACGTTCTTCCATGGTACAAAAAAGAGATCCGTGCTTTCATCTTCATGCAGGACAATGCACCATCTCATGCTGCTGAACACCTCTGCATCATTGGCTGCTTTATACAAAAAAGAAGGGAAACTCAAAGTATGGCCCCCCTTCCTCCCCCCTCCCTCCCTCCCTTCCCTCCCCCCTCCTCCCCTGATCTCGACCCTATTGAGAACCTTTGGAGCATCCTCAAGCCAAAGATCTCCGAGGGCAGGAGGCAGTTCACCTCCAAACAGCAGCTCTGGGAGGATGTTCTGACGTCCTGCAAAGACATTCAAGCAGAAACTCTCCACAAACTCACAAGTTCAATGGAAGAATTGTGAAGCTCTTGTCAAATAAGGGGTCTTATGTTCAAATGTAACTGGACCTGTGCTCTGCTCTGCTCTATGGCTGAATTTAGGAGCTTCAAATAAAATGCCCACGTAAACTTGATAAAGCTTGCAAAGTGTATTCTCCCAAACTGAAAGAAGTCACTGAACCTTTAATCTAAGAACATGTAAAAAATACAAAAACTACAATTTAAACAGAATATTAACTATCTTGAATGTGAAAACCTTACCTTCCATTCATTTTGACTGTTCTGGCGCTGCACTCGGCCGATAATCTGAAATGAGAGCGTCACCTGCGTGTTTGGTAGAAATATGCTTGACCAAACCAACCGGTTTCCAGCAAGTCTTGATTCATACCAGGAAATATCTATAATCTGAACATAGTGCCCGCAGCTGCACAGAAGCCTTGCCAGAACCTAAACATTTCTATCTTAAATACATATATTTTTTAAAAGTTTCAAAAAAAACCTTTTTGTGTCATCAATTTTTTTCAGTGCCTTTTTCGCTGCAGCCAGAAGGAGGCGCCAGTGACCCTAACCCTAACCCTAACCCTGCGTCTAGGAGGTCTAGAGGTCCTGCGTCTGTCGATTAAGCATTGTCGAGTTGATTTCTCAGCTTACAGTGTGAGAGATGAACCCAGGAAGCCCTTCCGTCTACTTTGACAGCGGTGGGGGCGGAGAGTAGCACTCGATGAGGTCCCTCCCACCGTGGGCTGCACCAGTTCTTTCTTTTGATGACTTTGATGAACACACTCTGTTGGGAGAAAGGTGGGCCTTTCGGCAGTTCATTGAGTCTCCGACATTCTCTAAGTTCTAAGGTTTTTCTCATATATGTTATCAAGTCACTAGGTGTGTCAGGATTATCCCTCACTTTTAACTGCAAGTCCGGGAGTGTGTATGGTCATCCATATAGCATTTCAAATGGACTCAAAGTCTCTCCCTCTGCTGGCAGAATATGCATGTTCAATGCATTCAGGCCATGGTCTTCCTGTTTCTTTCATTGCTTTAATCAGTTTGTTCTTTATTGTCCCATTTGTTCACTCAACCAGACCTGCTGCTTGAGGATGAAAAGCACTTTTTAGGTCTTTTTAGGTTTATTTTAAAATGCTCTCCGATTCAATCCATCACTTCATTTATGAAATGACTTTCGTTGTCTGATCTGATCGTCTGCGGTATTCCAAAGGTTGGGATTATGTGTTTACATAATGCCTTAGTTACTGTCAATGCATCTGGTTTTGCAGTAGGGAACATTTCTACCCATTTAGTGAATGCATCAATTATCACTAAGCAGTATTCAGCTCCTCTGGATTTGTTTAATTGAATAGTCCATGTGTATTACTTGAAAAGGATTCTCTGGTTCCGGGAACACTCCTCGTTTGGGCCTCATATTGCCTTGTGAATTGTTTTTAACGCATATCAAACATTGTTTACAACATTTTTTGAATAGGTACTGAAACCGTGTGTGTTGAAGTGTCTTTGTACTAGCTCCGTCATCCCTCCTGTTGATACGTGGCACGGCCCATGTGTCAATTCAGCAGCCCATTTAAACATAGATTTTGGAAGCCATGGTTTGTTTGGGCCTTGGTAAAGTCAGTGTGTGAGCTGTGCTGCCTTTTGGAGCCACATCTGTTTCTCTTGTTGACTGGCCTGTTCCTGCCTGCTCTGCAGTACCACATCCTGTTTTTCGTCAGCTGTGTCGGCTGTATTTATGTGTGTGCTTTCCTGTGTAGCTGCTTTTGCAGCTAGATCTGCTAGTCTGTTTTTGATTTAGAATCGGTACCCTTTGTGTGCGCCTTGCAGTTGCATACAGCCACTGGGCGGGGAAACATTACTGCTGTTAGCAGATTTTGTAAAAGTGTTTTGGTTTGTTACTGGTTTGCCTGTACTGGTAGTAAACCCACGTTTCTCCCACTGGCTACAGAAATGATGAGTTGAACCAAAAGCATACTGACTGTCAGTATAAATTGTTACATCTTTTCCTGCAAACATTTCACATGCTGTAATCAGAGCGTGTAATTCTACTGCTTGAGCTGAATAATTTGATGGTAGCTTCCCGCTTTTCAAAATTCGGGTCTCAGTTGTTATTGCGTAATCTACTTGATTTTGTCCAAATGAATTTTTCGCTGCAGACCCATCTACAAACACAGTGTGTCCTGTAAGCAAAGGCGTGTCCTGTAAGTCTGGTCTGGGTTTATATGTGGTTTCCGCTGCGCTCACGCAGTCATGTGGTTCTCCATCTTTCAGAGTTGCTGGGTTCAGTGTTGTGCATCTTTCTACTGTTATGTGTGGTTGTGATAAAAGCAGAGCCATGCAGGTCAGGTGTCGGGTTGGAGACATGAAGGACATGTTTGTCTGCAATAACAGAGCGTGCGCTGCATGAGGAACTAACAGTTTAAATTGGTGGTAAAGTACCACTTTCGCAGATGCTCTGACTGCCATTGCTGCAGCTATCACTATCTGTACACAACAGGGCGTAGCGCAGATTAAGGATTTATGGTATGGTGACGCACTGAGTGAACGTACTTCACTCCACTGCTACAAAAATTGGTGTTGAAATCATCATTTGACCCACCCAAACCCAAAGAACAAAGAAGAGAGATGAGTAAACAAGGAAGACACAAGTCTGGTAGTGCCATGGGACTAAAACAAACAAAGCTGACGGCCCACGGCTCCATTGGAAAACAGCCCGCATCACAAGCTAATAAGGCTAGTGTGGCTAACGAAGCTAGCTCCTTCTCCGCCGGAGATGCGGCGTCCCACCGGCCCGGATGGAGACTCACGCGACTTCTTTGCGTTGGAAATGGGAGAGAACGTGATTGGTCATCGGCTGTGGCTCAAGATGTCCGAAATGCAGCATGCTATGGAGTCTCTGAGAGCCGAGTTGCTAGCTACCATAGCTCCGGCAGTGTCTGAGGCAGTGACCGCTAAACTCTAAGCAGATGGAATAATGGGAGCATGGATAGGAGAAGTCGAGCAGCGTGTTTCAGACAATACGAACGATCTGCAGACAGTAAGGGCCGAGATGGAGGCGCTGCGGGCCAGGGTGACAACGCTGGAGTCGGAGAACAGTAACATGAAGAATAAGCTCCTGGATTTGGAGTCCAGATCCCATCGTCCTAACTTGAGGCTAGTGGGCGTTGAGGAGGGAGAGGAGGGAAAGGACACTGAGGGCTTCCTGGAGAAGATCATACCAGAGCTCCTTTTTAACTCCGGAGTTGAAGTCCCTCCTATCACAATCGAAAGAGCACATCGCCTGGGCAAACCAAGACCAGCAGCTGATAAACCATGTGGCCTGATTATGAGGTTTCTCAACGACCGTGTGAAGGAACCCGTCCTGAAGGCTGCAAGGGTTAAAGGAGACCTCCAGTACAAAGGCAAGCGTGTCTTCTTTGCTCCAGATATTCCATACGAGGTTCGCCAACAACGGCAAAAGTTCCACCACATCTGTGAGGAGCTCAGGAAGAGAAAACTGAGACATGGATTCTCTTTCCCCGCAACTCTTCTGGTGACGTTTGAAGGTAAAACACACATGCTCAGAAAACACCAGAAGCAGAGGTGCTCTTAAAGAAGATGCAAAACACTGAGAAATGAACAGTACGGAGGATGGAGCCAACTTCGTGGGCCATGTGAGATCGGGTTGTGGCCACATGGTGATACATTTCCTGTTAATTTGAAGAGACTAATGATCTGATTTTTTTTTGTTTTTAACATCAGACTTTATGCCCCCTGGTGGCTGTTTTGCTATGGTACATAAACTCTGTGACTAAAGACATCTACTCATCGAGGTGTCAAATGTGGGAGATTGGGCTTGTGGGAAATTGAAAGTATATTCAATTTAAATTCAATTTATTTTTTGTAACACACAAAATCACAACAGTAGTTGCCACGAGGGGCTACAGTGGAAAAAACAAAATAAACAATGTTCATAGGGACTTGGAAATGTCCCAGCATCCTGTGTCCTTAGACAGATGTCCCAAGCTCCCCTGTCCTTAGACCCTCCTTTCTCGGCCAGGACAAATCTCTTTGTGAAAAAGTAGAAACCTGTAGGAGTTCCACAGTGAAGGAGAGATCCGACTCTCTCGGACGGACAGGCGGACGCGCCTCAGTTTGCAGATACACGGTGGAGCTAGACCCACTCAGGAGGAGAACCAATTCTTCGAGGCTGATGAAGAACTGTCCATATGGAGGAGAGACCGTTTCTCCAGGCAGTTGAGGAGCATCTGGATCCACAGGTCATCAAATATGCAGAGTGCAGCAGGGGGACGTGGTGAGCCAGGGGTCTTATATATCCAGTTCCTCCTGAGGATTGGAGTCAGGAGTGCCTGGGAGTTTTTTTGGGGGGCCCTTCATTAGGATTGGACTTCCCTCCCTTTTGCGATCTTTTTTTGATCGGGTTTTAGGTTCACTGCCCATTTTTTTTTCACAGTTTTTTAAATGATGATTTTTTTAATTAAAAGGATAAAGAAGGCAGATATGTACTGGTTAAAGGAAATGTCAATGGAAAGGTTTTCCCTCTTTTAAATGTGTATGCTCCACCAGGGGGCGATATCACTTTCTATGCTGATGTCATGGACCTGATTGTGAACCACTCTGAGGGAACCCTAATTTGCGGCGGCGATTGGAATCTTCATATTCAGCCTACACTGGACGTGTTGAGCTCAAGAGGCACTGGAGGAACAATTAACAAAACGTTCCGTCTCTTACTGAAGACTATAGGATTGATTGACATATGGAGGGAAATTAACCCTAGGGCATGCCAGTGTACACATTTTTCAAATCCACATACTCTCTATTCCAGAATAGACTACTTTTTTTATTTCTCAATAAAGACAGATCTAAAATCACTGAAGCAGATATAGGCACATTAGACCTAAGTGATCATGCTCCTATCTACATATCTGTGGATTTGGAGGAAAGATTAAGCCTGCTTAATGACCTTTTGTTTAAAGAAAAAATGTCCAACAACATTAAGACTTATCTGGAGGAAAATGATACTGGAGACATTTCTCCGCCCATCCTCTGGGATGCATCCAAAGCAGTCTTGAGGAGACAAATTATAGCTATAGCCTCCGAAAAAAAGAAACAAAGGGGGAAAAAGCTAAATGAAATGCAAGGAAAATTTTAATTGTTGGAGGAAAACCATGCCAAAAAGGGGTGTCCTAAAATACTACAAGAAATTAAAAAGATAAGAGGAGAAATTAATGATCTGACTTCACAGGAAATAGTTAAGAAAATGCTCTTTACCAAACAAAGATATTATGAGAGTGGATCTACATTTTCTAAATTACTATCTTGGAAACTTAAAAACAAACAAGCTGAAAGAACAATTTTTAAAATACGAGACAGACAAAATTATGTAATATTAACTAAACAAGACAAAATTCAATCATCATTTGAATCCTTCTATAAAAAATGTATAAAAAATTTGGCGCTAAAATTAAATTTTTGGAAATACAAGACGCAATTAAAAGGTTAAAGAATAATAAATCTCCACGAGCGATGGGTTCACCTCAGAGTGGTATAAAGCTTTAAAAGACACACATACTCCTTTCCTTTTGGCAACTTTTAACTGGGCACTTAAACAAACTCAGACCCCTCCTAGTTGGAAAGAAGCCATCATATCCCTGATACCAAAAGAAGGGAAGGATCGATTGGACTGTGCCTCATATAGACCTATTTCTATTCTGAATGTGGACTATCGTATCTATACCTCAAATATGTCCACAAGAATGGAACAAATACTCCCAAACTTACATACATAATGATCAGACCGGATTCATTACCAAACGACAGACACAAGATAACATAAGACGATCCCTACACATAATGGATCATATACAAAAACAACAAAATAAAGCCGTAATAATTAGTTTGGATGCAGAGAAAGCCTTTGATTCTGTTAGCAGGCCATATTTATTGAAAGTGCTGAAAAAATTTCAAATCGACGATTTAATTATAAAAAATTTTGGGGCTCTTTACGATGGTCCAACATCAATAATTAAAATCAATGGTCATCTGACAGGTCCCCTCCTGTTTGCTTTGTATTTGGAACCATTGGCCCAATTTATTAGACAATCAAAAACAATTCATGGTGTCACAATTGATGGAACAGAACATAAAATTGCCTGCTGCAGATGATGTTCTATTGTATTTGACCAAACCAGAAATTTCCATACCCAATGTGATGCATTTTTTACAAGAAATCGGATACAAATTGGATACAAATTAAATGTACAAAAAACTGAAATTATTTCATTCTGGCATCCCCCTCTGTCCTTTAGAAAGGCCTACCCATTTAAATGGCAAACAGAATCTCTTAGATATTTAGGTGTGGTCCTCCATAAAGAACTATCAACAATTCTGGAGAAAAATGATACCCCTCTTTTTACCACTATACAAAAAGACCTTGAAAAATGGAACCTTATACCCTACTTAAGTCAAAGGATTGAAACTATAAAAAACAGCAAAACATTGGCCCAAATTTAAAACAATCCAAAACAATTCACGGTAACATAAAATTTCCTCCTGCGCAGATGAAGTTCTAATTTGTTTGGCCAAACCAGAAATTTCCATACCCAATGTGATGCATTTTCTTCAAAATCTAAATGTACACAAAAAACCCCTTTGACCATTAGAAAGACCTACCCATTTAAATGGTCTCTTAGATAATTAGGTGTGCTCCTCCATAAATTATACGCCTTTTTTCTCTACTATTAAAAAAAATGTTTTCCCCAGATTATCTATTCCAGACTGGGTAAAATCTCTACTTACAACATGGAAGGAGCTAAAACTAAACAAAGATGTTCAAATCTTAAACTGGTTGTTTTATGACAAAAATCTGAGTTTTAAAGTCTGGATTACAAAAGGTCTGAAGGTTTTTCACCAGATTGTAAAAGAGAATCACATGAGAAGCTTTGAAATGTTGAAAGAATCCTTTGACTTGGAGAAACAGGACTTTTATATTTTATAAGGAGTTATTATAACCAAGAAATTAAACAAAGTCATGACCATTAAAACCCTGTGACAGATATTTATTAGGGTTTACAAATCAAAAGTTTCAAGGGGAATAATATCTAAATTACATACAGTAAATGCAATAGTAATCTGGACAGTCAGCCTACCAAATATATCAAAAATAAATAATATATGTACATTCCAGTGGAGAACATGTCGGTGTAATCCCTCATCCGTCCAGTGGAGAACCACAAAATCACATGTTTGGAGAGAATTATTTTTGAAAAATGTGTCACTTTTTCATAAACCCATGTCAAAGTGCCCATTATTTACAACGCTAACATTGAGTCCAGAATTCCCACCATTATCATAAATGTTTTGGGACTGTACTGTTTTTGACTTTGTCGTCCCACTGGATTTCACAATTATGTCCTTAGGCCTCAGAACTTCTGCTATGGACACAATAACCAAATAGATTTGGAGCATACACCTGGCAGCAGGAAAGAAGAACATTACGAAAAAGTGAAGGCTGCAGACTGAACCGACAACTGAGGACTGGATCGATTACATTTGGGCTCAGTTTGAATGGACATCTTTGACGGACTCTAAATGGGACACAATACATCTATTATTATTGTTATTATTGATATTACTGCTATTATTAATATTATTAATATTATAGAAATGTAAAAAAAGTACCAGGTGGGACAGGAGACTGCTCCTTTTCTTTTTAAATTAAGTCATGTGACTGTCCATAATGACCTGCTAATAGCCTCAAGTTACCCATGACCCTGGTTAAGGCTCCAAATACAAAATTATGACATGATAACGGGCTTCAAACGAATAGTGGATGCGTACACACACGCTGAAATCCCCCGGCGCTGTACGCACTGGTCTTTTGGTAAATGCAGAGACAAAGCTGTCTGTGGTGTGCCTGAAGTGATATCAAGTTAATCCAATAATCAGGTTTTAAACTGACAGTTCTGCAGCTCGCATTTGTGCAATTATCGCTGTCCAAGTGCTTTTTTGATCGGATTCAAAGCTCTTTAAAACAACTCCCGCACCAGAATACGGGACGAGCCGCTCTGAGACCAATATAAATATGTTGCTGCTGCTGAATATGACTGCCAGGTTCACGCGGGAACAAACGCAACATTCTCTGAACTTGGGGCCGTGTGAAAACGAAGATGAAGAGGAAGCTGCACTGTTAATTAATTGCAGTTAAAAACAAATTATTACTAAACTCATAACAATCTTTCAAATTGTTTTTCATGCCTACAATTTGTCATTGTTGATTGCTCATCTAACAAATATGAATAATATACATACGAATGCAATATTGCTGTTTGCAATTGGTTGTGATTGGTTAGTGTTCACCAAAAGACTCAAGCATTTGAAAACTTTGTCCAGCCAAATTTTTCACTTCTTGTTTGATAATGAAGTCCATTTTGACGGACGCTGTGGACTTTGACTCAAGGTCAGTAGCTTTAGCTGTTATTTCAGTTGAGCCAAAAAAAACGTCCAGGTTAATAGAACGTTCAAGGCCTTTGGTCGTATCAGGTGAGTCAACGACACATTCAGCCACTGGACCCTCCACTCCCCAGTCATCCACATATGTGGGATTTTTTCTCTCTGTTTGATAAAAAAAGAATGCTATAGATTTTTGATCCCTTTCTATTGGTCTAACACTGAACTTTCTGGTTTCATTCCATTCCACATCTTCATTTTCTTCTATCATTTTTTCAAAAATATCTGCACACAAATCACCTGTTGTAGTTTTAAATCTTTTGTCCAGTTTATGTTTCATGGGATCGAACTTATTAAACGTTTTAAACCCATAAGTGTATGCACTTTTCCGAGACCTGATGACTGACTGGTCTCGTCCAAACATCACCGCCCCCTTCAGAATAGCTTCTTGTGGGCGTTTGGGACAGAGAACTTTAGCCTGATCACTGAACTCCTTTTGAATGTGTCGGCGCAGAATATGGCTCGATGATAATCCTCCCACTAACAGAATGTATTTAATGTCAGAATGTTTGTTCAGGATTTCAGACAGACCGTCAGTGATGTGGACCAGAGTCTCAAGAAAGAAAGACTCCATTTTCCGCTCAGAGATTTCAAGTTTGGCGCTTTGTTTAATCCAGTGGAAAGTAATTCCATCCATTGGTCTAAACCAAACTTCATTTCTGATTTTCTTTTGTTCAATCAAATATTTGAATTTTTCATAAAAGTCTAACAGTCGCACACGAGAGTGGTCCGCCTGTCTGAAACATATAAAATCTTCCATGAACGACTGAGCTTCTTCAGGATGCTGTCTCTCGTAGTCCTCCCACAGACCGTCACTAAAGAACTCTCTCATACACTGTATAAACCTTTTGTCCACTCTTTGTCCTCCTTTGTCGTTTCCTGAGGCTTTGTGCAGCTCTTTAAGTGCTCCACCTTCAAGCACTTCATGAACCGTTATGTCGATGGTTCCTCCTGAAACAAGAGACAAGTTTCCAGGTTATGTTTTGGGTTGATGGGGGAAACCAGAACACCCGGAGGAAAGCCACCGAGACAAACGGAGAAACATGCAAACTCCACAGGGAAAGGCCCGACCCCACGACCTTCTCACTGTGAGGCACCTGCCAGCGTGCCAACAACAGCACGTTCATTATGTTTACTCACCTCCACAGTCAACGACAATGTACTGCGTTCCAGGGCACAAATCTACTTCAACAGGAGCCTCGCCCATCATGAAATCTTCAGAGGAAAGCTGTTTGCACCGAATGGAAGCGGCCTCTGGCTCCAGAGCAATCACCAGTTTGTCTTCAGTCGCTCGAGTCACCAACCCGGCCTGGCAATTCAAACCGGACAGTCATCACTAAATAGAGTCCAAACCTTGACTTGCATTGAAATAAAGCTTCATTTTGCCAGAGAATATTTTCAGTCTCACTCATTCTCAACACAAGGTTCACGATGTGCAATGTTTTTGTCTTTGATTACTTGATTGTCAGTATATTCTTTATCTGCCTGTTCTTTACATCTAAAGTAATGATTATGTTGAGACTGTTCTTTGAGTGTTCACCTGAACTGCAGCTTCTCTCATGAACTGTCGCGCTGGATTATTCCAAATGGCCGGCACAGTCAGGACCCAGGTGAAGTCCAAAAGGTCCTTGGCCAAGTTCTGAATTTCTTTATCTATAGTTTCCAGAGCGTCTTCCTTCAGGAACCTCAGAGCTGCAGAAAACACCGCCTGAGCATTCATCGGCCTCCTGTTCACATCTTTGATCACCAGATCCTTTGTGATTTTCTGTTCAGGAAATAAAAAAATGTCCAAGTCAATTTTGACCTCACCCTTAAGCTTACTTTACGTTTTAGCCCCTTGCTCCAAACATTTTACTTTACATTTCAAAAATGTGCTCAGAGCCTCAAAATATGTAGACAAAAAGAGAAATTAAGGCACATGTAAACCAAAACAATAGTCCCATTTAGCCCACAGTTGAATCGTTGAATCGATCTACAAAATCAAATTGGAAAAGCGATATTTGTGAAACAATTTGCGATGTAACTGGGCATATTTGATATTTCATGAGTTTGAATTTGAAATAATGATGTGACCGCGATGGGCTTTTTACAATTGATTAATATTAGGCCTATAATTGCAGCAGCCGTCTGAGCCACACTTTGTCATAGACCTCCTTCTGCAGCGATTTTACATGATTTTAGTCTGTTTAGCATCTCCATGGTTACACTCGGGGGAGGGGCTTTACAAACAAATGTAAATCCATTTAGAAATCCAGATGATGAGAGAGAGTCCTTCCTTACCTGTTTGTAGAGCTCCATCTTAAAGTCTTTAAAGTAGAAGTAGCTTTGTGTGTTTTCATGTATTTCGTAATATCTGTCTCTGGCCCTGTATCCAAAATCCATGATCTCTCCATTTTCATCGAACAGGACACAGGTGGGGGTTTTGGGAGTGTCTGCGCCCGACTTTCGTTCCCATAGCTTCACTCGCTGAACTTCTTGATTATTCAGAGTTAAACTGTAGGCGTAACCGCTGTAAGCAGTGCCAAAGTCGATCGCAATGATGCACGTCCTGCTCATCTCCGCAGCAACACAACCCGGTTTGACACCAAATGAGGAAGAGGAAAAGCTGAGGCTGCTTATATTACTCTGTAAACGCCACCTTTATGGGAGGGACTTATCTTTACCTCATCAGAAGACAGCTTGTGATTTTGTCTGCTATTTTTGTGTAATATAACTAACTTTTATTTTGCTATATGAATCTTAAAACAACTTTTGAGCAGTGGTGTCTTGCATGCAGAAGAATAATGTTTACTAATGTTTTCATAGCATGTTTTTTGTGATTTAATTGCATAAATTCCAAACATATAATTTTTAATAAATAATGGTAGAAGGAAACCCTAATAACATGCAGAGTTAGACTACGCGTTAGAATACTCAAATTACTTTTTTAGAGTAACAAGGCATTAGTTTTGCGCACCCATGTAATCTAGTACTCCCCAAGTTACTTTTTCGCGTCAGTAACGTGTTAGCTTTGGTTACGTCATCATCTCTTAGCAGTCTCATCTCCTCATCACAATCCCAGAGCTCGGCGTGTTGTGAGCGTGTGCACTGTGACACGAGTGACTGGGAGGCGTGTCCTCACGCCAAAGACAAATACACTGTCAGGTGCACGTTTTGAAAAACTCCTTCTCCTTCGTTATAACCACTACTTTGTATCTGAGGAGTAAATGTAGGTAATAGCGATGTGGTGAGTTTGATTTAAATAAACTCATTAAGTGACTGTGTAATGCATTATACAGTCACTATTATTTCTTAAAGTTCTTTATTATAATTTTCTTTCCCCTCGTTGTTTTGCGGGATCCGTTGTTAAAGTTGCGACTTTTGCCCTGCAGTTCACCTACAGAGCCAACAGGTCTGTAGACGACACCATAAACCTGGCACTCCACTTCATCCTGCAGCATCTGGACTCCCCGGGAACCTACGCCAGGATCCTGTTTGTGGACTTCAGCTCTGCATTCAACACCATCCTCCCTGCTCTGCTCCAGGACAAGCTCTCCCAGCTCAACGTGCCCGACTCCACCTGCAGGTGGAGCACTGACTTCCTGACGGATCGGAGGCAATGCGTGCGACTGGGGAAGAATGTCTCAGACACTCGGACCATCAACACAGGAGCTCCACAGGGCTGTGTACTTTCCCCTCTGCTCTTCTCCCTGTACACAAACTGCTGCACCTCCAGCCACGACTCCGTAAAACTGATCAAGTTTGTGGACGACCCCACCCTCATCGGGCTCATCTCGGACGGGGATGAGTCTGTCTACAGGAGGGAGGTGGACCGGCTGGTGTCTTGGTGCAGCGGTAACAACCTGGAGTTCAACGCCCAGAAGACAGTCGAGATGATCGTGGACTTCACGAAAGTCACAGCCCCCCAGCCCCCCTCATCATGACAGACTCACCCATCACCACCGTGGACTCCTTCCGCTTCCTCGGCCCGCACCACCATCACCCAGGACCTCAAGTGGGAGCCCTCCATCAGCTCCCTCATCAAGAAGGCCCAGCAGAGGATGTACTTCCTGAGGAAAGCCAAGCTGCCAGTGCAGATGATGGTGAGGTTCTACACAGCCATCATCATTGAGTCCATCCTCACCTCCTCCATCACCGTGTGGTGCCCTGGAGCCACAGCCAGGGGCAAACAGAGACTACAGCGCCCTCTGCTGGGAAGGTGATCGGCTGCAGACTTCCATCTCTGCAGGACCTGTACGTCTCCAGGGCTCTGGGACGAGCAGGTCGGATCACAGCTGACCCTTCTCACCCTGGACGTGGTCTGTTTGAACCACTCCCCTCAGGCAGGAGGCTACGGTCCATCCGGACCAGAACCTCCCGCCACAAGAATAGTTTCTTTCCCTCTGCAGTTGGACTCATGAACACTTCTAAACACCTGCCACTTTAACTATACTATTCATCGCTCACTGCACTGTCACTTTCTGCACTACAACTGTAAATGTAACTGTGATTCTCGTGTACATAGTAATGCCGATTTTTATCTTTATTTTATCATATAGTCATTTTTAAATCATTTCCTAATGCATGCCCTTTTGATTTCATATGTTTGTTTTTATTATTGCTCAGTGTTTTATGTTGCACCTTAAGGCCGAGACAAGTTCCTATGTTTGTGAATTCTGTTCATTGACAATGGCAATAAACCTTTTCTGATTCTGATTCTGATTTCCCTCTTTCTTAAAGTGGTGGAATGTTGGTGCTTTGTTACATCATCGTCATGGCAACTGTACAGGCTATGGCTATGCATTACGCAGTCACTCACAATGGCTTCTTGTCATAGCACAGCATGTAGTTTTGTTTTAGTCATGTTTTTCATCGCTTGAGCCTGAATGGCATTGTACTGTGGTCATCCGTCAACATAAAATCTATATTTAAACATATTTACTTTGCTTGTTTATTTGATATTTTAATGATTATGTTTCTGTGTTCAGCAACGCAAAGGGGTTGTGGGCAAACGATACAGGTTATACAATAATGTTGATTGTTGGTAACACAAGAGTACTCAAGTACTAACACATTACTTGTATAACATGAGAAAATGTATGGATTTGTATTGAATAATAATACTGGGAGTGCTGCTTTTGTTTGTCTGTGTTGCCATCAAGACAAGAACATGTTGCATGAGAGATACAGTAACATTCTTGATTTGTTTCCAACAAACAAGCAAAACCAAAAGTATGATAACAACTGACGAGAAGGAAGTTGGCATTGTGTCATAAAAATTAATTAAAAAAATTCCTTCAGCCTTGAACTGTGAGCTGCTTCTATTCTCGATTCATTCTCTATGCTTCTATTAAGTCTCTTCTCTGATCCTGAAGCCAGTGCAGAGCCCTGAGCACAGGACTAATGTGATCGTACTTCCTGGTTCTGGTCAGGACCCGAGCAGCAGCGTTCTGGATGTACTGCAGCTGTTTTACAGCTCGTTTGGAGAGGCCAGTGAGCAGGCCGTTACAGTCTAATCTACTACTAGAGACAAAAACGCATGGATAAGTCTCTGCAAGTCTGAGTTCAACAAGTCATTTACATTAGAACATGAGACATTTTGTCAAAGTTAATCATTTCCATAAACAGTTTTCCTGTGCTGTCATTTATGTGTGGCTCGTCCGAACAACTGCAGGACCATCAGGAGGTTGGGGAAAAACAGACACAGAAATGATCAGACAGAGCAACATCGACCACCACACAATGTTACTATTTTTTTTTAATATTCTGTTGGTGCCCAGAGTCAGGACTAAACATGGGGAGAGTCTGGCTTTTCAGATTCTTCCTGAAGATGTGAGACAGGTTCTACTCTGTCATCGTTCAAATCTAAGCCAAAAACAGTTTTGTTTAGCTGTGCGTATGACTGAAATGATTTTCCTTGCGCTCTTCTCTTTTATGTCTTAAACTGTTTTGCCATGTCTTTGTGATTTTAATGCTATACTAATGCTATATTAATGCGCTGACTTGATATAATGCTGTCATCACTGAAACGAATGTATGACGTCACAGTGTCCGTGTGCTCATCCAAACTCTCTGTGGCAGCTCTGAAGACCTCCCAGTCTGTAATGTCCAAACACGCACGGAGCTCCTCCACTGCTTCATTGGTCCACTTCTTAGAGGTCCTCACTGCAGGTTTGGAGAGCTTCAGCCTCTGCCTGTACGTGGGGATCAGGTGAACCATGGCGTGATCTGAGAAGCCGAGAGCAGCGCGAGCCACGGCGCGGGGAAGGCGGTACTGACCGTTGTGTAACAATGATCCGTGCTCTGCTCTCTGGTTGGGACGTAATAAACTGTCTGTACTTTGGTAGTTCGTGGCTGAGATTCCCCTTGTTAAAATTGCCCAGGATAATACACAAAGAGTCCAGGAAGGTCCGCTCCACACTCAGAATCTGGTCCGCGAGCGCGCGCTGTGCCACGTGCACGTTTGCGCTCTGTGGGATGTAAACAACAGCCAGAATGAATGAGGCGAACTCACGTGGAGAGTAGAATGGTTTGCACTTAGGGAGAACCAGTGCTTTGAGGCTGATGGAGGAGCGTTCATTTTCTCCCGTTGGGGAAGTGGGAGAAGAAGAAGGAAAAGCAATGAACAGATTGCAAGTGAAATTAAATATTAAATATTGTTTGAAAGAAAAATAGTTTTTATCAGAGGATAGTGCTCAAGCTGCCATACTTCCCCCAGAATTTC
This sequence comes from Chaenogobius annularis, assembly GCA_015082035.1. Lineage (NCBI taxonomy): Eukaryota > Metazoa > Chordata > Actinopteri > Gobiiformes > Gobiidae > Chaenogobius > Chaenogobius annularis. The sequence continues at coordinate 91,576 of BJKM01000934.1, forward strand.
TCCTAGGGCAGCAGAGCTGAAACTGTAGGTTTTTATTTCTGTTCCTAACTGGCCATAAGCCATTTCAAAGAGGAACATTTTAAGCCTGGTCTTAAATGAAGAGACTGTGTCGGCCTCACAACACAGGAGCGTGGGAGCTAAATGCTCTATGTACTACTGTGCTTTTAGAGACTCTTGGGACCACCAGAATATTGAGAGCCAAGTGCTCTGTTTGGATGATAAGGTGCTATAGCATCTTTGAGGTCGGATGGGGCCAGGTCATTTATGGCTTTGTAAGTCAGGAGGGGGAGTTTGAATTTGATTCTAAACTCGACGGGAGCCTGTGGAGAGACTCGAGCACCGGCGTAATGTGCTCTCTTCTTTTAGTTTCTGTTTGTAATCTTGCTGCTGCTTTTTTAACCAGTTGAAAGCTTTTTATGGAGCTTTTAGGATGCGCTGCAGCTGGAGTTACAGTAGTCTAATCTAGATGTTACAAACGCATGGACCAGTTTTCAGCATCGCTTTTAGGCAACAGAACAGAACCGGAGAGAATATATCAAGCAAAAGAAAAGAAGACAAGAAAACATCCTAATTACATAAATTCATGTCGCCCCAAGTCCAAAGTAAACGTCCCATTTCGTCCAAAAGCTCAATAAAATTGGTTCATTTTCAAATTAAGTCCAAATGTGACATTTTTTCCATTTTATGTATGTCCAGGATAATGTCAGTCCAGTCCTTGATCGTTGGCTCAGTTTGTGTCATCTATTTTTTGTGATGGCCTTTTTCCCAGCTGCAGGAGTATGTTCCAGAGGTATCCATTAACTGTGTCCATGGCAGGAGTCCTGAGGCCCAAATACATAGTTCTTAAATCGAGTGGGATGATGACGTCAAAAACAGTTTGTAGCACTTTATTGATCTCTGTCCAATATTTCTGAGCAACAGGACAATCCCAAAACAGGTGATAGTAGTTTGCCTCCTGGTGCCACAGTTTCTCCAACAGTCTGCATTTCCCTGGCTCAATGAATGTCTCAGGCAATGGGGAACAGAGGATGAGGTGCTGGAGGAGGGACCATCATGGACAAGAGATGTACCACCGGAACATAACTGAAGTGTGTCATATCAAGAAATCCTACCAATGGCTCGAGTGGGCCGGTGTGAAGGACAGCACAGAGGCACTCATCATGGCTGCACAGGAACAGGCCCTGAGCAGCAGAGCAATGGAGGCCAAGATCTACCACACCAGACAAGACCCAAGGTGTAGGTTGTGCAAAGGGGCCCCTGAGACAATCCAGCACATAATTGCAGGGTGTAAGATGCTGGCAGAGAAAGCATACATGGAGCGCCATCAAATGGCTGGCATAGTGTACAGGAACATCTGTGCGGAGTATGGACTGGAGACCCCAAGGTCAAAATGGGAAACACCCCCAAAGGTGGAAGAGAATGACCGAGCCAAGAACCTGTGGGATCCAAATACAGTCTGTACAGATACAAACTGACAGAATGGTAAAGGCAAACCAACCACACATTGTGGTGGTGGATAAACAGCAGAGGAAAGCCGTTGTGGTTGACGTGGCAACACCAAGTGATGGCAACATCAGGAAAAAGGAACACGAGAAACTGGAGAAATACCAAGGGCTCAGAGAAGAGCTGGAGAAGGCGTAGAAAGTGAATGCAAAAGTGGTGCCCATGGTCAGTGGAGCACTCGGGGCACTGACCCTCAAACTGGAGGAGTGGCTACAACACTGGGGGAGTGGCTACAGCAGATCCCTGGAAAAACATCAGACATCCCAGTCCAGAAATGTGCAGTACTAGGAACGGCAAAGATACTTCTCAGAACCCCCAAGCTCCCAGGCCTCGAGGACCCGATCTTAGAAAAAGGGATGAGACCACCGCTGGAGGGTGAGAAGGGAATTTTTATATATAAATTGAAATAAATCAGAGATATACATTTTTATACTGTACAAATAGGATTCAATTATTAATGAAACTTATATAACTTTTGCTGCACATCTTGGTTCTTACAATAATGATCCATCAATATCAAAAAAGTGGCTTAAAATACTTTTACTTTGACATATTTTTTTCGAATACACTATTGAATCAATCTAAAAGTGATGTGCCCATCCCGGAGACATCTTTTACGCTGGCAATGTCAAATAAATATGAGAAAGAGCGTCTGGAGTGTCTGCCAGTGTGGTCCAATACATTTGGTTTTAATCTGTGATTTTAATGCATTTTCCCTGTTGTGTGAAGCACTCTGAATTGCCTTGTGTGCGAATTGTGCTCTAAGAATAAACTTGCCCGGCCTTGCCTATTGCATTATTGTGTTCAAGAAGACTACTTTAAGTCACCTGACCTGACTAGCTGACCATGTGCTGTTTACTGATGAAGTCCATTTTGACAAATACTGTGCTGTTTGATTCAAGGTCAGTGGCTTTTGCTTTTATTTCAGTGGAGCCAAAGAAAACCTCCAGTTTGACCCTCCGGTTCATACCTTTGCTAATATCAGGCATGGGCACGTCACATGACGCCACTGGACCCTCCACCCCCCACTCATTCACATAAGTCAGATTCTTCCTCTCTGTGCGATAGAAACTTAACTTCATGCTGTTTTGATTTCTTCTTATTGGACCAAAGGTGTACTCCTTAGTTTTGTTCCACCCTACATCTTCATCAATTTCTACCAACTTTGAGAAAAGATTATCACACCAGTCTCCCTCTTCATTTGAAAACTTTTTCTCTTCCTTGTGTTTGGAAGCATCAAACACTTCACTCATAGCAAACCCATACGTGAAGGCACTCTTTCGAGTCCTGATGACTGACTGGTCTCGTCCAAACATCACTGCTCCCTTCAGAATGGCCTCCTGTGGGCTTTTTGGACACAGCACTTTGGCCTGATCACTGAACTCTCTACGAACATGATCACACAGAATGCTGCTTTGGGCAAATCCTCCCACTAACAGAATGTACTTAATGTCAGAATGTTTGTTCAGGATCTCTGTCAGACTGTCAGTGATGTGGACCAGACTCTCATGGAAGAAAGACTCCATTTTGTATTTAGAGATCAGGATTTTGCCATTGTCCCAGCTCAGACCCTCATCTGTTTCAAACACTTTTTTATCCTCGTTCTGCTTTTGATCAACAAGACGACCAAGATTATAGTAGCAAGTCATTTTAGCATCACCTTGGGCAAGTTTGACAATTTTAAAATCGTACAGAAACTTCTGAGCCTCACTGGGAAAATCTCTCTCGTACTCCTCCCACAGACCGTCACAGAAGAACTCTCTCATACACTGTATGAACTTTCTGTCCACTCTTTGTCCTCCTCTGTCGTGTCCTGAGGCTTTGTGCAGCTCTTTAAGTGCTCCTCCTTCAAGCACTTCATGAACCGTGATGTCGATGGTTCCTCCTGAAACACACAAAACAACGTAACATTTCTTCTGGACATCAAAGATTCTTGGGCGCCTATATAACAGCTTAGATACTAATAAAAGCGAAATAATGTATTTAGGCTTGTGGTTCATGTGTTGGTGTTTGTTTTTATAGTTTATTTGTATTTGGTGTCTGCTTCATCTTGCACTCCCTCTAAAAGCTGCTGGTTCTGTCTCATTGACACTGGGAATACTAACCTCCACAGTCTACAACGATGTAGCGAGTCCCTGGGGTCTGCTGCAGAGCCGCTCTGTCATGTTCTTCAGTAATGAACCCATTGGATGGAAGGTTTTTGCACCAAACTGAAGCAGCTTCAGGCTCCAGAGCGATCACCAGTTTCTTGTCAGAAAACAGAGACACAATTCCTGCCTGAAAACACCAGATATAAGACAAATGTCATAATTATACAGTTGGACAAGTTCCAAGGAACTTTACCTGAACTGCAGCTTCTCTCATGAACTGTCGCGCTGAAAAGTCCCATATGGCCGGCACAGTCAGGACCCAGGTGAAGTCTGAAGGAATGAACCTCATGCCGCTTGTGTTAAGAAATATGGTTTTCATAGCGTCGTCCTTCAAAAACCTCAGAGCTGCAGAAAACACCTTCTGAGCACTCATGGGCTTCTTGTTCACGTCTTTGATTATGAGGTCCTTGGTGATTTCCTGTTTCAGAAATAAGAAAGCGATTATATGGAAAGAAGCCAAATACATATCCACTGAACGGGATTTCATCTCAAGGTCATCAGTGTGTCACATCATCCCGTAAACATGTATTTTATTCCTCAATTAGCATAACAATATAATATGATAAAACAAAAACAATTGACCAACCTTATTGTACAGTTCCATTTTAAAGTTCTCAAAAAAATAGTATTTAGTTGCGGCTTCTTTGTCCTTCTCCAAGTACTTGCTTTTGGCCGTGTATCCAAAATGCAGGAAGTTTCCGTTGCTGTCAAACAGAATACAGGAGGGTGTCTTGGAAGTCTCTTGGCCATGCTCCTGTCCCCAGCGCCGCACATGGAGCACCAGATTTGTGTTTCTGGGGGTCATGCTGTAGGCATAACCGCTGTAGGTCGTGCCAAAGTCTATGGCAATGATATATGTGTCGCTCATCTCTAAACAGGACTGAAAGTCTGCAGCCACAGCGAAGTGGCACAGCTGATGTGGTCAGGAACGATGTATAAGCCACGCCTCCAGGGTGTGCCTCCAAAATAAATGCAAATCAATAAAATGTGTCCTACAAACTGTAATTTTATTGTAATCAAACTGTGTGTGCTCCGGTGCATTCTTTGGTGTGTCATAATCATCATTATTTCATCCAAATTTGCTGTAAATACAAAAGTGTTTGTTACATTTGTCCCTGAAGATTCTTCCTGGTTCTTATGAAACATTCCATCAACTTCCTAGAAACAATGCGAAGAATGTAAAACCAGTTTGAATGTAGAAAGAACAACTTGATTAGGCAAGGAAGATGTTTCCTTTACATCAGAAAACCTATATAGTGGCTTGCCAAAGTATTCAAACCCCTGTGAAATTTCCACATTTTGTCACGATCACAAACTTACATTTTACTGCCACCTTTAAGTGTAACACCCATCACATGTAGCTAAAGCATAAACTTTAATGTAGTGATGGACTGTTTTTGACTCGTAGGCTTTGTTAGTCAGGACAGTGTAGCGTGAACCAGGGAAGAAAGAGGGAAGGACGCTGCAGCAAATTGGCAAGAGGCGGAGTCGAACGCATGGAGTGCATGTGTGCTATCCACTTGGCCACAGAGGGCAAAAACCTTTGAGTTTCGAATAAAGTTTCGATTGACGGTGCCTCCATTTAGCAGGAATAATATAAACGTGTTGCTTTTAAACCCACTTCATTCCATGTAAATCAATGTAACCTTTTCAATGCAAGCCGAAATAACACACCGTCAATTTAAATGTAAAATAATAAATCTATAAAATAATACTCAACAAGTGTTCTGTACTTTCTGCTTTGCTTTTTTTTTCTAACAACATACAGAGAATACAGAACAGTCACAGAGAGATAGCATACAAACATTGACCTCCTGATAATGCAGTCCTTGTTGGGTTAGGATTAGGCTAAAGACTAATGGTCTTTTTCCTGCTGTCAATCTGCCAGTAAGGCCTGCACAGGAACACCCCGGCAACAACATTACTTCTCAGTATGTTTCCATTGAGCTTCATATTCTGGGTCACACCAGCAACGCTCTGATCTGAGCTGAAATAAAGTCATTTTTCAGACAAGGAAAACCCCGCCTCCTTTTTCCTATTTGATAATTGTAGAGTTTTAAATCAGATTCGAGGGTTTCTTTCCTTGTCACACAAATCTAGAGATTGTTTTATTCCACTCATCAAACAGCCGGTCGGAGATGGAAATCAGGAGAGTCTGGAACAGAGAGAGAAATCTGGGCAAAACTTAAGTCTGGGTTCAGAGTCTGTTTTTCAAGATCTTTTTTAATTGTAGAGAAAAAGCGGAGTACACATTTTCTACAATATTTTTGATAGAAACTTGTAGTCCTCTTGGAAAAATCCTGTAAGGAAACATTTTCTTCTTTGAGTAGAAGCCTTAAGTCGTCTCAAGTCACAGGGCTCCAAGTCAAGTCCGAAATTATTGGTCTTCAAGTCCAAGTCCAGTCCCAAATTTTAGTTAATTTTATCAAGTCAAGTCTCAAGGTGTCAAAATAGTGCTTTAAATCCGGCTCAAGTCCAAGTCAAGTCTGTTCTTAACTTCAAAATGAATTCTCGCAATGTTTGTGAGTTCACAAACTCTTGAGAATCCATCTTGTTAGCTCCATCTGCTGCTGATCCGTTTGGTCTGCACCAGAGGACAACCGCATGGCATTTTGGGCTCACAGGCTTGACTGGAACCAATCACAGAACAGCATTTTAGGGCAAAGTCAAAACAACCAAACCAAAACAAACATGGCGGCACCAGCAGCCGTACTTCAGCCTGTTCTAGGAGACACACAGACTTTTTTTGTTTGTCACAAACAACACACAGTGGCACTTTGTATATTTGTGGAGGAGAAAGAGGACTGTGCTTTTCTGAACACTGGATTTAACACTATTTAGATGTTTCTGCTTGAAGTACTTCTTTAACGTCCTGACAGTTTTCAGCGAAAGACTTTCCAGATTGTTTCATGTGAAGAACTCAATTCTGAGACACAGCTCAGTCTGTGTGAGCCAGGTTAAGTCAAGTCAGTAAAGTGTGGATTCTGGACGAGGGGTCTCTCATGTAAAATGTTGTTGTTGTTGTTGTTGTTGTTGTTGTTGTTGTTTTTTTAAACAAAGGTAAAACTGTATTTTTGGACTATGACATTTGTTAACACAAAGTTTTTACAAATAATTTTACCAAAAAAATAAAAAATAAATTTGCATGTTGAGATTTCTGTTGGATTTAAAGGTGAGAGTGTCTTTGAAGCCGAAGTTTCCGTGGGAAGACGGTCCAGCTCTTTTCATCCGTCCTGTCCCACTTGGGATGAAGAGGAGGAGAGTGCAGAGCCATCAGACAGCCCAACCAGAAGCACTCAGAGGCCAGCTGAAACTCTGAGGATCCTTTATCAGAGTCTGGGAACGCCGCCTGTAACACACACACACGCACAAACACACGCAAACACACACACACACACGCACACAGTAAACCATGAGGACTGACAGTATAACATGTCTGATGTTTCTCTGACTTGCTGCTCAGAAGAACACATGGACAGTGTTTCTCGTTGATACCTGAAAGACGTCCTGTTTGCTGCTGTGGTACAGGGCCAACTGGCCAAGAGATTCTCCACAGCCGTCTGTCTGAACTTCTCCACCTGAAACAGAGCAGAGAGCAGCAGCAGAGATCATCTCCGAGATCATTCTCACTCATCTACGTCACTCACTCCTCTCTGGAGAAAAGGCCTTTACTTCACTCATGCTCACTCAAAAGTGTCACTCAAAATGCGCGCGAGATGCTTTTGCAAACATGTCCTGTCCAAAATCCACATTTAAAACATAAAAACAGAGTGTAAGTGTGTTTCGTGACGGCTGAGCAGATGTTCACCTGGACCAGTTTCCTGGCTTCTCGGTCTGAAGATGTGAAGTGGATGTTGGGCCACGTGCACACTCGGAGCTGCTGGTACATCTCTGTGAGGCGGGTCTGGTTCACTGGACTGTTCATGTTCTCTGTGTTCTCTGTCTTTAAGGAGAGCACCACATTCTCTGACACTCTGAGAACACAACAGTGAGAAAAGGAGAAGAGCAGTAGTTTGTGCTGAAGAACTGTTCCATTTCTACAGTCTGAGCTTCAGCTGAAGACATAAAGTCCAGTTTGCACCTGTCTTTGAAGGACCTGAAACTGCTCCTCCGTCTCCTTCAGAGCAGACCTGTGGATCACACAGAGGTCCGTCACAGTGCACTGGAGGTTTCTGGATTTTACTGATCTTCTTTACCTGGTTTCAGTCAGTTTGGCTTTGTAAACCTCTCCATCTCAGACATTCTGTTACACAAAAAATAAAATGCTGATAGATATACATATACTTTCATCTTCATTTATCATAAGATACTGACGTCTGCTTGTATTCTTGGGCCTGGAGTTCACAGCGCTGACACCTGGATTTCCAACTTCTGAAATAAGCCATAAATTCAAACATTATTGAGAGTCATGAAAGTCACAAGAAAAATAAAAAATAAATAAAGCTTTTTGTGGCAATACATTATTTTATCACGCTGAAGCTCAACTCTGATGGAAAAATAAAAACATTTACCACACCAGAGGAGGCATCGGCTGCCTAAGCAATTTTACACTCTGCTTTTACCCCCCCCCCCGTTTTTTTATTTATTTATTTATTTTAATTTTAAAACATAAAACATAAAACATAAAAAATAAAACACAGAACAAAACCAGAGAGCGATATCTAGAACAAAAAGAAAAAAAAAAAAAAAAAAAAATCACAAATAGACATCAACCAACATAAACAAAAATAATAAAACAGATGAACCAAAATAAGAGTAGTGCACAGTCGATCAAATTTGTCCATTTCCAAATTAAGTCCTGTCACAGGTTCGGTTTAGGTTCCGAGAAAAAAAAAAGGCTCAGTCAAAAATATTTGTGCTTAGGTGGTTTTATTTACACGCAGTCCCAAAGCAGAAAAGTATTTACAGTGAACAAACGAAGTATTTATAGGATCAAAAAACTCGCAGCAAACATGGCATTCTCTCCTTGGCGCTCTCTCCAACAATGAGCAGAGCTTCCTTTTAAACCCCCTAGCCCCTCCCCTGTGCAAACCAAATAAACAACTGATAGGGGTGATACACAAAATGGCAAGTCAACAAAAAAACACAAAATCACATGCCCCTTTAATCCACTAAAATCCCCATAGCCCTCCATATGGCCTAGACACTGAATAACTAAGGAAATACTACTAAATAACAAAAATACACATTTCATCGTAATGGTCGAGTCGTCTGGTCATGTGACCAGACCAAGCGCGCAAACTTGCGCTTTAAACCGGCACCCTGCCTTTTCTCGGGTTGGCCCACCGGACAGGAGGCAGCGACAGCAGCAGCAGGTGAGAGTGGTGCGTGGGCGCGAGTGTGCACCCTCAAACGCTCTACAGAGGGGAGAGCCGGGCACGGCACTCTGGGGCACGGCACTCTCGGGCCATGAGAGAGCCGGGAAGGTGCGCCGGGAAGGTGCGCCGGGAAGGTGCGCCTGCCGGGAAGGTGCGCGGGAAAGGTGCGCCGGGAAGGTGCGCCGGAAGGTGAGCCGGGAAGGTGCGCCGGTTTATATATAAAAAAATAATAAAAATTCCCTTCTCACCCTCCGCGGGTGGTCTCGTCCCTTTTTCTAAGCTCATGTCCTCTACCAGAGGCCAGGGAGCTTGAGGGTTCTTCCAGTTTCCTTGCTGTTCCTGCACTGCACTTTTCTGGACTGGGATGTCTGATGTTTTTCCAGGGATCTGCTGTAGCCACTCCTCCAGTGTTGTAGCCACTCCTCCAGTTTGGGGGTCAGTGCCCCGAGTGCTCCACTGACCACGGGCACCACTTTTGCATTCACTTTCTACGCCTTCTCCAGCTCTTCTCTGAGCCCTTGGTATTTCTCCAGTTTCTCGCGCTCCTTTTTCCTGATGTGGCCATAATTTGGTGTTGCCACGTCAACCACAACGGCTTTCCTTTGCTGTTACTCCACCAAAATGTCTGGTTGGTTTGCCATTACCATTCTGTCAGTCTGTATCTGGAAGTCCCACAGGATCTTGGCTCGGTCATTCTCTACCATCTTTTGGGGTGTTTCCCACTTTGACCTTGGGGTTTCAAGGCCATACTCCGCACTGATGTTCCTGTACATTATGCCAGCCACTTGGTGGCGCTCCATGTAAGCTTTCCCTGCCAGCATCTTGCACCCTGCAGTTATGTGCTGGATTGTCTCAGGGGCCCCTTTGCACAACCTACACCTTTTGGTCTTGTCTGGTGTGGTAGATTTTCTGTCCATTTGACGGATGTAAATAAGAGTGTTATTAGTTATTAGTAAGATTATAAGAGTTTTCTTTTTTTTCCCTAAATTATCTGTTTTTAGAATTATACTGTGCATAATATGTTTCTGTACCCTTTGTTGCAACACTGGAATTTCCCCATTGTGGGACAAATAAAGGTGAGCTTATCTAGATCTTGGCCTCTATTGCTCTGGTGCTCAGGGCCTGTTCCTGTGCAGCCATGATGAATGCCTCTGTGCTGTCTTTCAGTCCGGCCTGCTCTAGCCATTGGTAGGATTTCTTGATATCAGCCACTTCAGTTATGTTCTATGTCCCTCCTCCAGCACCTCATCCTCTGTTCCCCATTGCCTGAGACCTTCACTGAGCACGACATCTGTTGGGGCCTTGTCTTTAATGTACTTGTGGATCTTGGATGTTTCATCCTGAATAGTGGCTTTCACGCTCACTAGTCCACAGCCTCCTTCCTTACGGCTAGTGTACAGTCTCAGGGTGCTGGATTTTGGGTGGAACCCTCCATGCATTTGGAGGAGCTTTCGCGTCTTAACATCTGTGGTCCGTATCTATTCCTTTGGCCACCTTATTATTCCTGCAGGGCATCTGATCACTGGCAGGGCATAGGTGTTTATTGTGTGGTTTCTCAAAGTGTTGTTCGAGGTGGTTGAGTAGCAGAAGAAAACTCGCTGATACTGGCTTCTGTCTTTCAAAAGATGTTTATTCACAGAAACAGCATCAATACAGACAAGCCGACGTTGCCCTGGGAGCTCCTCGGTGCCAGAAATGGAGTTCTCCCCGAATCTCAGTTTTGTATGAGTCTTTATAGCTGAAGCCAAACTTGTTTAAACAAAAGGCCGATCCTTCTTTGGCCTGCCCTTTGACTTCTCCTTACGCTTTTACCAGATGTTGAGGCCCCACAGTGTTAGGATAGTAGTAGATAAACAATTTCCTTCTTGATTTACATTGGGCCAACAGTTCATATACTACAATTGCCCGGGACTTGCTCTTGCCATTGAGCTGGCTTCTTAGGACTTGCCTTACTCGTTATGGGTATTTGGCTGTTGCCGCTTTCCTTGTTACTGCTTCGAGGTTGCGATTTGCCTGTGGTATTCCAAGGTACTTGTAGCCATCCGCGGAAGACCAAGGAGATGGTGGTGGACGTCCGCAGACGCCACTCTGCTGCCCCCTCACCAGTGAACATCCAGGGAAGGGACATTGAGAGAGTGAACTCATACAAGTACCTGGGTGTTCATCTGAACCACAAACTGGACTGGTATCATCACACAGACACACTGTACAGTAAGAGCCAGAGTCGGCTCTACCTCCTGTGGAGACTCCGGTCCTTTGGAGTGACAGGGCCACTCCTGAGGAGCTTTGTTGCAACACTGGAATTTCCCCATTGTGGGACAAATAACCTTATATCTTATCTTATATTATCTTATCTTCCTCAATGTCTGCTATTGTTCCTTCTGGGAGTGAGACCTCTTCTGTGTGGACCACCTTCCCTCTCTTTGTCACCTTCACTACACTTCTCAAACCCAAATGACATCCCAATGTCAGCACTGTAGATCCTGGTCGTGTGGATCAGTGAGTCGATGTCTCGCTCGCTCTGAGCGTACAGTTTGATGTCATCCATGTAGAGGAGGTGACTGATTGTGGCCCCATTCCTGAGTCGGTATCCATAGCCAGTCTTGTTGATTATTTGGATGAGAGGGTACAGACCTATGATGGGGCTCAGACCTATGCAGAACAGCAGTGGGGACAGGGTGTCTGAGGTACTTGTTGGAGACAGGTACTCTTTTGTTTGTCACTTAAATTAGGAAAGGGGCCAAGGAAACAGATGGTATCCTCTTTTGCTGATTATTGGGTTACTGGCTGTCTGGGTCCTAAATGTCTGGTCAGCGTTAGGAGAGGTCAAAAGGGCAGGCCAAAGAAGGATCTACCTTGTGTGAAAGAGGTATAAAAACTAATGAGGAACTAGATTCTGGGTGACTCCAGATCTGACCATAGGAGCACCCAGGCAATGTCGGCTTGTCTGTATTGAGTTCTTCTTCTGCTACCCAACCACCTCGAACAACACTTAGAGAAACCGCACGTCTCCTTGGTATATGCCACATTTGATGAACACTTGAGCAAGTGCTTTACCATTGGTCTCAAGGGTGGTTTTCCACAGCCGAGTTTGCTCTGAAGGCTCTTAGAGTCCCTTTGATGTTGTACATCTCCAAGCATTCAGTGATCCACATTTGGCATTGAGTCAGATGCTTTCTTGTAATCAGTCCAGGTAGTACACAGATTGGTGTGTCGGATTCTTTAGTGTTGAGCGGCTGTTTTGTCAACCAGGAGTTGCTGTTTGGGGACTACACTCCTCTTTTCTCCATTGTAAAAAAAAGATCTTGAAAAATGGACTTTGATCCCAGACTTAACTCTTGGTTCACTAGCAAGGACCACAACCCCAGCTAAGATGCAAAGTGTTTATTGACAAACGAGAAACATAAACACTTCGAAGGTATAGAAATGAATGCCGTTTTGGGGCTTCTTGCGAAGAGGGCTGAATGATTGGAATAATTAAAAGAGGGTAGGAGGGAGGGGCATGAAGTCACGAACACGTGATTGTTAACTGAAGGCATAAATAGTGTAGCTGCAGGAAGGGGCGTGAGAGGGGTGTGGCCCTGCACCCGAACTAAAGATAACAGACTTATCTCTATTCAAAGGATTGAAACTATAAACATGAATGTTTCGCCCAGATTTCTCTCTTTGTTCCAGACTCTTCTGATTTCCGGCTGTTTGATAAGTGGAATAAAACAATCTCAAGACTTGTGGCAAGGAAAAAAACCTCGAATCTGATTTAAAACTCTGATCTGAATCTGATTTAAAAAGAAAAAGGAGGCGGGGTTTACCTTGTCTGAAAAATTACTTTATTTCAGCTCGAATCAGAGCGTTGCTGGTGTGACCCAGAATATGAAGCTCAATGCTTTATCTGTCTGTTTGGAAAACAAACTGACCCTGATTCTTCCCAGAATGTTTGATTTGACAGAAAAAAGTGGGTTACAGCTTTATTGTTTATATATTACATTCCCAGGAAGAGTTAGTTTTTATCACAGCCCAGAACACGAACACTTTCACCACGCCTCACAACCCAAACACTACACCACGCCACAACCCCAGAACATACACCAGCTACAACCCAGGAACATACACCAGCTACAACCCAGAACATACACCAAAAGCCACAACCCAGAACACATATACCAGCTACAACCCAGAACATACACCAGCCACAAACCCAGAACATACACCAGCTACAACCCAGAACACTACACCAGCTACAACCCAAACATACACCAGCCACAACCCAGAACATACCCACCAGCTACAACCCAGACATACACCGCCACACAACCAGAACATCCACACCAGCTACAAACCCAAACATAGCACCAGCGACACAAAACCCAGAACATCACCAGCTACAACCCAGAACATACACCAGCTACAACTACAACCCAGAACATACACCAGCCACAACCCAGAACATATACCAGCTACAACCCAGAACATACACCAGCTACACCCAAACATACACCAGCCACACCGCAGAACATACACCAGCTACAACCCAACTCAGCCACTCCATACAACCCAGAACATACACCAGCACAACCCAGACATACACCAGCTACAACCCAGAACATACACCAGCTACACCAAGACATACACCACCCACCAGAACCATACAACCAGAGACCATACACAGCACAACCCAGAACATACACAGCCACACACCAGAAATACACCAGCCACAAACCAAGAACTACACACACATTACAACCCAGAATCACATACACCAGCTACAACCCAAACATACACAGCTCACAACACACAGCACAAAACACCAGCCAACCAACCAGACATACAGCCCAGCTACAACCCAGATAACAGTACACCAGACTACAAGCCAAACTACACCAGCCACAACCCAGAACATACACCAGCTACAACCCCAAGACACACACACCAGCCAACAGAACGTCAACCAGTAACCAGTAAGAACATACACCAGCCACAACCCAGGAACATGAACACACCCAGACTACAACCCAAACATCTACACCAGCAAAAGGCATACACAGCACCCCAAATCAATTACAACCAACACCAAACCAGCCGCAAGAAAACACTGACACAAGCCTACAAACCCAGAACATACAACACGAATAGCAACAACGCACGAACATACACCAGCTACAACCCAGAACATACACCAGCAACCAACCCAGAACACTACACCAGCCTACAACCCAAACATACACCAGCCACAAACCCAGAAACATACACCAGCATCACAACTCCAGAACATACCACTACCAGCTACAACCCAGAACATACACCAGCTACACCCAGAACATAACACCAGCCACAACCCAGAACATACCACCCAGCCACAACCCAAGAACAGCTACACCAGCTAACAACGCTCAAACACTACACCAGCCACAACCCAGAAATACACCACGCTACAACCCAAACATACACCAGCCACAACCCAAGCAACACCAGCTGACAACCCACGACAACCACAAACAGCAGCACAACCCAGAACATACACCAGCCACAACCCAGAACATACACCAGCTACAACCAAACATACACCAGCCACAACCCAGAACATTACACCAGCTACAACCAAACATACACCAGAACCCAGAACATACACCAGCACAACCCAGACAATACCACCGACGAACTCCAAACATTACACCAGCGACAACCCATACAAGACATACACCCAGCTACAACCCAAACACACTAAAAGCTACAACCAGAACATACACCAGCCACAACCCAAGAACATACACCAGCTACAACCAGAACATACACCAGCTACAACCCAAACATACCAGCCCCCAGAACATACACCAGCTACAACCAGAACATAAATAGCACAACCAGAACATACACCAGCCACAACCAGAACAATACACCAGCTACAACCCAAAACATACACAGCCACAACCAGAACAACTACACCACACAACCCAAAACAATACACCAGCCACACCAGAAAACACAGCTAACAACCAGCTACAACCCAAAACATACACCAGCTACAACCCAACATACACCAAACCACAACACCAGAAACATACACCAGCTACAACCCAGAACATACACCAGCTACAACCCATACACCAGTACAACAAAACATACACCAGAACAAACCCAGAAACATACACCAGCTACAACCCAAACATACACCAGCTACAACCAGAACATAACCAGCTACAACCCAGAACATAAAATAGCTACAACCCAGAACATACACCAGCTATTTCAATCAAACCCAAGATGTGGTCCCAAAACTGAGCCTTGGGAACACCTGTACACCACAAAGCTCAAAAGCAGAGTGACACTTCCAAAAATTAAAAAATACCATGAACACACATTCACTAAAATGTTAAGACTTTGAAGGAGGAGACGCTATGGCATTAAACGCTTTGGTCAGATCTACAAAAGAGACAGCAAATCATATTTCGCTTCCCAACGCTGTAATGGTGTCTTTGATGACATTTGTGTCATTTGTGACGGCGGTCTCACTCTAAAGTCTGACTTTTGAGTGACATGTGACATCATTCTCATTCTCCATTGTACCTGCGTTGTAATCGTTCAATCTCAGATCTGTGGATAAAAGTATGTATTATATATTTTTATCAATGTAGGAGAAGGAACTTTCCATAATACTGAACACTTACTGAAGTTCGTGATTTTGTCGGGTGAGTTCGTTGACCAACATCATCCTGAAATGCAGAGCTGGTTAGAGTCAGGTTAGAGCTTGGTTTAACAGACTCTGAGGTTATACCTTTCTCTGCTCTGTCGCAGTCCATTCTCTTTTTGTGTAAGAGCAAATCTGTCGGAGACATTTTCATCATTTTATTACATCAGAATCCAGATTATTTTGCAACGCTTTAGTAAATTATTCCCTGATTTTTTTTTCTGTAAACTGTGTAGGAGTACCAAGAAATAAAGAGGTGAAGAGTTTGTCTTTCTCAAAAGGTGGATCTTTATTTACTCGTACACAGTAAATAATCACTTCCCTTAACACAAGCAACTGTTCCTCAACCGCCAGAACAATGACATTACACATCCTTTTAAAGGCAGTAACAAACATTGACACGTACGCACATCGTCACAATCAAATCAGCTCCGAAAGAGACAAAAACAACCCTCAAGGATCTGGTCCCCCAAGCTGAAAATCAAAAAGATAGAAAATATTTATATATTAAAAATTAGCTGAAGCAAAACCTTTCCGAGAAGTTATAATAGTCATAATAATAACAATTTAATAATAATCAGTAAAAAATAAGTAATAAGAATAAGTAATAATAAAAATGAATAATACAAGTATTTTAAAAAGTAAAGATTATCAGGTGTGCTCATGCTGCTGTTTTTTTCCCCTTTGTGGGTCTCAACACCCAATTGTATAGCTAATTCGATTTAATTCAATAATCAATTCTTGTAACGCCCAGTATCACAACAGTAGTTTCCTCGAGGGGCGACAGTGAAAAACAGAATAAAAAACGATTAAACAGGGTTCATAGGGACTTGGTAATGTCCCACATCCTGTCCTTAGACAGATGTCCCAAGCCCCCCTGTCCTTAGACCCTCCTTTGGCAGGAGAAACTACCAAACCTCTTTGAGAAAAAGTAGAAACCTGGAGAAGTTCCACAGTGAAGGAGAGATCGGACTCCCTCGGACGGACAGGCGGACGCGAAATAGGCCAAGCTGATTTCTGGAAAATAAAGCTAAACTAACATAATCAAGGACTTTAGTCTCTATTTTTCCCATTTGAAATCATTATTATCTCCCCCCTTTAATCCGTGAATTCTTTTTAAACAGTTAAACTACTTAATTCCCCTAATGATTGAATCATCGTCTGTATCACTCATGTAACCTGTTTCCTGCTTAATGCCAAAATGTATTAGCACGTCACGCCAGGAAGTAAGAAACCATCCCAACACTGAGGAAGAATGAGCAGCTGTGACAGTTTCTGACTCCACGAGGTCACGGAGTTTAGTCAAATGTGCGAGTCCCTGTTGGATCGCTCCTCCGTCTTCACCATTAGCGGGAACATAAAGACAACAGCTCCCTTTGAGTAAAATGTTTTCCCCCGTGGTCCAAATCTTATGGTCATCTGGCACGTCAGACCCCCAAACAGAGTCATGAGGCGGCAGATCCGGCTGAGCTCTGTGTGTGAGGTGTGGTGTCCCGGATGTTGTGTGTGAATGAAGATGGATTTCCATTAGAACTGTCCGACCAATAATAAATGTCCATCTGGGAAATATTTCTGTGGAAATAAATCTTTTAACATTGCAGAAGTTTATTAAAACAAAGCCACAGGGAACGTGCGCTGTAGTCAAAGCAAAAAGGCGCTCCAACCAAATATTTAGAGTGTGACTCTTTTTTTCTCTGTGGTAACCTTTTTTAATCAGGCAGTGTATATTCTTGAACAATCATAGTTTTGTTTTGTCTTTCATACCGGAAAACATGTCAGAAGTGATGGAAACGTGACGCTTCTGACGTCGAAACACGTCAAAGTAATGACATCATCAGAATTCTATCCTTTGTTATAAACATTTTTTATTTAGAACAATTTCTTTGTATGAGTAGTTTTAGAGTATTCATGATCTCAAGTTCCTCACTGAGATCATTCCATCGTGTGATTTCTAAAACTGACTCACATCTTTGCCTAACATTAGATCTGACTTTATTAGATTCAACCTGAAGTACACCTCTGAGGTTCTAGAGACTATTTCATTATTTAAAGAAAGGCCGAATGCCCATGAGAACGTGCTTTCTCACTACACAAAACAAATAATTCAGCAGGTTTAACTTAACTATAGCCATACATTATAATATAGATGAGTTTTTAAAAAGTTCTATAGTAGGATCACAGAATCAGGCTTTACTTTCAAAAAGCGCCTGAAAAACTGAGCCCCATTTCAAACTGAAGCTGTTCCTGAACCCTCTGGAGCCTCTGGAGCCTTTGTGAAGCCGAGGCTCTGGGTTTTGCACTCTGAAGTCTGTTTTACTCTTATTAGAAGTAGAAACAAGCTCTGCTCCGAGGAAATCAGAGTTTAAATCTTGCCTAGATTTTCTTTGTTAAAAATATGACTGAGTGAAGATGGTGTTGGAGGTCTGATTAACACTTGTTCTGGCATTTATTGGGTTTTGACATTTCTCTTTTAAAAGCTGAAGTTAAATTAACTAAAAATGAGTTTTAGGCAGTTGTAATAAAGCAAAAAGGTCCAGGCGGAATCCGTATAAAAGTCCTGTTCATTTTTAATTTTATTTGAGGGTAATTCTTTACTTGTGTGTTTGGAGTCAAACTGAGCCTGAAGTTTCACAGAATGAGTGATTTGACTGAAATAAGAGTGTTACAGCGTTATTTTTATGTTCAGCAGATCAAGCAGCTTGAGAGTTTTCTTTTAGAAGATGTGGACAGATTGGAATAACTAAAGAAAAAGACGGATGACCTCCTTTTAAGGGGTTAATTATTCTTATTGCCTGTTTTTGTAGTTTAATTCTTGGATCTAAGTATGTTTTACAGGCGTTTCCCCACATTTCTGAGCACAGCGCGCGTTTGCGGACCAGATTCTGAGTGTAGAGCGGACCTTCCCAGACCCCTTGGGTATTATCCTGGGGGATTTTAACAAGGCGAATCTCAGCCACAAAGTACAGACAGTTTATTCAAGTTCCGACCAGAGAGCAGAACACGCTGGATCACTGTTACACGTCAGCAACGCCTTCCGCGCCGTGGCTCGCGCTGCTCTCGGCTTCTCAGATCACGCCATGGTTCACCTGATCCCCACGTACAGACAGAGGCTGAAGCTCTCTAAACCTGAAGTGAACCAACCTCTAAGAAGTGGACCAATGAGGCAGTGGAGGAGCTCCGTGCGTGTTTGGACATCACAGACTGAGAGGTTTTCAGAGCTGCTACAGAGTTTGGATGAGTACACGGACACTGTGACGTCATACATTCGATTCTGAGGACAGCATCATACCAACACTTTCAACTGAGGCAGTTAAGGCAGCAGAAAAGCTGCTGGACCAGACAGTGTCACTCCTTCCACCTTAAGACACTGCCCAGGGGTCACAGACATTTTTAACACCTCCAGTCATACCACGTCCCAGCCCTGCCTGCTTCAAGTCTGCCATCATCATGCCCTGTCCTTCCGCTGCACCACCATCACCTCAAAGAGGATGTACTTCTTGCCTTAGGTGGGGTACACAGTGGCCAACTTGTCGCAGGGTTAACACGGACACACAGACACACTCATTCACTAGGGCCAATTGACCTAACGGCTCACCTAGTGGCTTCTAGCAGCTTTGGAGCCGGAGAGAACCCACGGTAACACGCAGACTCCACCCAGAGAGTGATGTAATGTCGACCCAGGAATCGAACCCATGATTTCCTTCTTGGGAGGCGAGAGCTCTAACCGCTCTGCCACCGTGCTTTCAGTTGTTTTTACTGTTCATTGTTGTATGTTGCACCTTAACACCTAAACAAGTTCCTATGTTTGTGAATTTGTTAATTGACAAAGGCAATAAACCTTTTCTGATTCTGATTGTCTTTGTTCAGTGAGTTGTCATTTACCTCAGCTGTTCATCATAGGCTTTTTCCAGGGCACTGATCCTGAAACATACATGTTCTGAGTTACTTTTCAACTGTGATAAGTCTGTTTGACCCAGTGTTGATGACAGACTGACTTCTGTGTGTGTTCCTGGGTTTGTTTTTCACAGCGCTGACAGGTTTTCTCCTTCCTGCTGAAGACAAGATTCAGTTACTCAGTTTTTAACACACTAATGACAAGACAGCACTTAATAATTCAGACATTAGTGAAGTGGCTGAGAGTTTATCAGAGTGTTATGTCACATGTCAAAGTCTGAGTAGAAACTCATTATTACACTCTGCAGGAGTTGAGTCTTTTTAAAACCAGCTTAAGGAGAAAAAGTGACCGTTTCAATATGTGAAAAGCAGGTTATACAGTCTGATGCCACACGTGTCATCTGTGACGAAATGCACCTTGTCTGGAACTAACATTGTTTCTATACATAAAGTCATTGTTCCAAAGCGACTGACCTGAAAGATAAGATCATGGCGAGAACGAGCATGACTCAATGCCACACGTGGATCACTGAAGATGCTTGGAGATGTACAACATCAACAGGACTCTAAGAGCCTTCAGATTAAACGCGATGCGGCTGTGGAAAACCGCCCTTGAGACCAATGGTAAAGCACTTGTACAAGTGTCCATCAAATGTGGCATATACCAAGGATACGCCCTGTCCCCACTGCTGTTCTGCATAGGCCCTGGTTTGCACACCGTGCGAACCTACCAAACTTTGCTCAACTTTGGAACATCATTGCGTGACTCGTGCTGCACGCTCTTCAGGTTGAACGCTCCGTGCTTGGCGTTGGGAAAGCTCTGTGCGCTTCGGGATTCCTCCATGCCGCGGTGCCTCGTTCACGTCAAGATCGCGTCAGTGCTCTAGGTTACGGCAACCCATGTTGGCTTTCCCCAGGCGCGCATGGTGCTCAGATTCAAGGCCTCTCCTTCAACCCGCATCTAAATCTCTTCCTCCACCCATCGTCTACATTCTCCCTCCATCCGCTCTCCTAACCTCCCTCCAAGCGTCCTTGGGGGGGGGGTGCACTGAGGTTTACAGCTGTGACGGCCATTTCTTTATTTTCCATGTAAAAGTTAATAAAATACAAGGTTGCCCTCAAAGCAGTGCTCGCGCCTTCCCATGGGACCCGGCTCTATATGGTTTGGAATCAATGCTCTATGCTAGTAATGTATATAACACCATGGCATACTAATAGTAATAATAAACATATTGTGACTAAAATAAAGCTTTTCTTACCTCCTGATGAGATACTCATCTCTTTGAGACGACCTATGTGCAGAAAACACAATAAGATGAAAGAGAAAGCTCTGCTGACTTTAAGGGATCCAAATCATTTACCTTGACTCCTCTTTGTGTTTTTCCTTGTTTTTCCTCCTGAAAGATAGTCTGAAAAGACTTTCTTGTGCCCCTCTTGTTGATTTAAAAAATAAATACATTCACATTCACATTCTATACACAAATGTAGTGCCTCTCTATACATTTATATAACAATGAGTGTGAGCTTAATACTGATTTATAGTATTAAGCTCAACAAAAAGTACACAAGTAGCACAGGACATGTACAGAAACAAAACCAAAATTACGGCACAGTAAAAATCGAGTAGTGGTCCCACTTGGTCCAAAGTCTGTTAAATTTGTCCAGTTTCAAATGGAGTCTGAATGTGATTTTTTTCCCATTTTGCGTTTGTCCATTATAATGTCCGCCCAGTCCTTTATTGTAGGTGCAGTTTGTCCCATTCATTTTTTTCTGATAAAATTTTCTCTGCCAACAAAAGAATGTTCAGAAAAGAATGAAAGATATTCATTAATTGTGTCCATGAAAGGAGATTTAAGGCCCAAGTACACAGTTCTGAAATCAAATGGAAATAATAAATACAATAATCTAGTTCTTTGTGAACTTCAGTCCAATATTTCTGAGCAACAGGACAGTCCCAAAACACATGAGAGTGGTTTGTCTCCTGGTGGCGCTGTTTCTCCAACAGCTGCATTTCCCTGTGAATAATGAGCGTTTTGACCCGGAGTTATGAAGAAACGTGACACAATTTTCCAACAGAATTCTCTCCAAACATGAGATTTTGTGGTTCTCCACTGATGTACATATACTTTCCCACTCTTCGTCTGTAAAAATAAGCTTATACTCTCTTTCCCATTAAAATACAGCGCATCGTGCGTTCTGCTGAGAAGGTGATCGGCTGCAGACTTCCATCTCTGCAGGACCTGTACATCTCCAGGGCTCTGGGACGAGCAGGTCGGATCACAGCTGACCCTTCTCACCCTGGACATGGACTATTGAAGCCACTCCCCTCAGGCAGGAGGCCACTCCCCTCTCCAGGCTAAGGTCCATCAGGTCCAGAACCTTCCTCCACAAGACCAGTTTCTCCCTCTGCCGTTGGACTCATGAGCACTTCTAAACACCTGTCACTTCAACAATGATTCAACCAATACTGTTCGCGCAATGTTCACTTTCTGCACTATTTCGGACCATCTGTAAATGTCTGTGTAGACCAAGTTTATGTTTTACCTTATTTTATTAGTAAATTCCTAATTTATGCATGCCATATTTGATTCTATTTACGTTGATATTATTATTTTATTATTCATTCATTGATCAACAAAGAGCTACATATAATTGTATTAATTATTTCCATTTCATTTCCGAACTATGTATCTGGGCTTTAAAGCACTTGTCATGGACACAATCAAAGGATACCTTTGGAGCATTCTCCTGGCGGCAGGAAAGACGGCCATTACAAAAAGACTGACTCAAACTGCACTGACGATCAGGGGCCGGACCAACATTATAACAAACATACGGAATATGGAGAGGATTACGTTTGGACTTCATTTGAAATTGGACAAATTGGACCGACTGTGGAACAACTGGGACGTCTATGTTGTAGTTCCTGTGGCTTAGTTTTTATTTTCATAGCTTGAGATTTTCTTTTATATGCTCTCTGGTTTTGTTCTGTTAAGTTTGAAAAAAATATATATATATATACATTTTTATTTTTTTTTAAATCAGAATATCAGTCTAAAGTTCATACCTTGATTTGGTGGATCCGGACGACCGCGAGGTGCCACAAAACAAACCAGAATCCACTGCATCTGGCGATCTGTCTCTCCTGAAAAACAAGTCAGTTATAGTTTCTCCTGAGGTTTGACAAAGGCTCTCGAAAGTCTGCAGTTTATGTTCAATGCAAGTTTCTTAGAATTAAAGTAGATATATATATTCAGACAGATGAATTCTTACCTTCTGCTCATTATATATTTAATATTATTGCTGTCATCCAACAGCCGCCGCTCTCGTCCTTCACTTCACTCTGGTATGTGTGCCAGACCAGTGAAACCTGTTTCAGACGATCAGCTGATGACACCAGGAAGTTTGATGAACACAGGAGGTGGGATCAATTAAATGCCAGTTGAAAAGTGACATGCCATTATCTCATCTTGACCTCAAATGAATGATTAGTTTAGATTTATTGTCCCCATACGGAAATGTGTCCTCTGCATTTGACCCGTCCTTCAGTGCCGCTGGAGCTTCTGGAGGGTTTGGCCTGGTTTATGTTTAGGGTCGATGGGGGAAACGGGAGGAAACCCATCCAGACATGGGCGGAACTACTTGTTGTTGTTTGATGTATTTCTGAACTGAACTATGAAGTGGCCCAAGTCAGCGACCCTATTGTGACTGTAAGATTGAAAAAAAAAAAAATCAAGTAGTAAATAATCAAAAATGTATTTGCATGGCAGCAATGGGAGCTCTGAATGAAAACAAATTATTATAGACAAATTAAACTTGGCATAAAAAAATAGGGTATCTGGACTTCCGGTTATGGTGACGCACTGAGTGGACGCACCTCACTCTGCTGCTGCAAAACGTGGTTTTAAAATCATCGTTTGACCCACCCAATCCCAAAGAACAAGGACGAGAGATGAGGAAACAAGGAAGACACAAGTCCGGTAGCGCCACGGGACTAAAACTAGCTGATGGCCCACGGCTTCGTTAGAAAACAGCCCGCATCACAAGCTAACGCGGCTAGCAAGGCTAACGAAGCTATCGCAGCTAACAAACCTGAGATCCGCGCTCGCTCCCCGCCAGAGACGCGGGGCCTCGCCAGCCCAGATGGAGATTCACGCGAACGTAAGTGGTCATCGGCTGTGGCTCATGATGTCCAAAGTGCAACGTGCCATGGAGTCTCTGAGAGCCGACTTGTTAGCAACCATAGCACCGGCAGTGTCTGAGGCAGTGACTGCAAACTGAAGGCAGATGGATTAACGGGAACACGCATTGATGAAGTCGAGCAGCATGTTTCAGACAATATGGACGAACTGCAGACAGTAAGAGCCGAGATGGAGGTGCGGAATCCAGATAAAAGCCCTATTCATTTTTCATTTTATTTGAGGGTAGTTTTTTTCTTGTGTTTGGAGAACAAACTGAGCCTGATTCTTCCCAGAATGATACATTCAACTGGAAATAAGAGAGTTACAGCTTTATCTTTATGTACAGCAGATCAAGCAGCTTGAGAGTTTTCTTTTATAAGATGTGGACACAATGGAAAAAATAAAGAAAAAGTCCAATGTCCCATTCGTGGGACGCCCCAAGTGTAAGGGATTTTGTAAAAAATATACATAATGTGTATGTCATGTGAACGAGTTGGACACAGAACACAAAGACTGTTGCCTTTAGAAAGACTATAAAAACAGGCTGTACAAATGTTCACCTTTTAAAACATTGCCATACAATCTCATATGTTTTATGGTATTATTTAAATCTTTATTGTATTTCACATATTAATACATGTCTCAATGTTCCAAAAGCAAAGTACAAAAAACAATTACTAAATCTTTCCTTTACAAAAAAAACACTAAAAACACAATGTAATTATACAGAAGTAATAATTAAATAGTCTTTAACTAAAGTATCAGCTGTGAGTGGAATTAAAATATACTAAATAGGGTTTAGATAATAAACAGCTCTATGTAAGATGAGAAGTAGATTATACAGAAGAAATACCTTTTGTTAGTGTTTTTTATAATTTGTCTCAAAACTCAAAAGTTGTCATATTCTTTATTCTTTATTTATTTTTATATAATTGCGTGGTTTTACATATTTTTGTTAAAGAGCTTTCACATTATTCACTTTTTGATGAAGTCCATTTTGACCACTTCTGTGCTGTTTGATTCAAGGTCAGTGGCTTTTGCTTTTATTTCAGTGGAGCCAAAGAAAACCTCCAGTTTGACCCTCCGGTTCATACCTTGGCTAAGTTTGCTAATATCAGGCATGGGCACGTCACATGACGCCACTGGACCCTCCACCCCCCACTCATCCACATAAGTCACAATCTTCCTCTCTGTGCGATAGAAATCCAGAGACATCAATGTTTGGTCTCGTTCTACTGGTGTCAGAAGAAATTCTTTGGTTTTGTCCCATCCCACATCTTCATCTATTTCAACCATTTTCCCAAAAAGATCATCACACCAATGGCCCTCTTTGTTTGTGATCTTCTTCCCTGGTTTATGTATAGAAGGATCAAACCTCCGCATAAGAGCATAACCATAAGTGAAGGCACTCTTTCGAGTCCTGATGATTGACTGGTCTCGTCCAAACATCACTGCTCCCTTCAGAATGGCCTCCTGTGGGTTTTTAGGACACAACACTTTGGCCTTGTCACTGAACTCTCTACGAACATGATCAGACACAATGTGACTGGACGACAACCCTCCCACTAACAGAATGTACTTGACGTTTTTCTGCTTCAGTAAGATCTCATTGAGACCGTCGGTGATGTGGACCAGAGTCTCGTGGAAGAAAGACTTCATTTTCTCCTCAGAGATTTCCAGTTTGTCACCGTCCCAGCTCAGACCTTCCATCGACTTGAACAGTCTGCTACCTTCTGCCTGACACTTTTCTTTTCTTTGAACCATTTCTTTGAATTTATTGTGCATTTGTAACTTGTAATAGGAATTTTGTTGGGCCTGTTTAAAATATATTAAATCTTCTACAAACATCTGAGCCTTTTTGGGATGCTGTCTCTCGTACTCCACCCACAGACCGTCACAGAAGAACTCTCTCATACAGTGTATAAACTTTCTGTCCACTCTTTGTCCTCCTTTGTCATTTCCTGAAGCTTTGTGCAGCTCTTTAAGTGCTCCTCCTTCAAGCATTTCATGAACCGTCATGTCGATGGTTCCTCCTGAAACAAACAACAACTCATTATTTTTTCTTCTTTTCACCATGCATTGCATATATTCCAGTTCCACCAGCCCTACTTGGTCTGACTCTACTCCAGTGATTCTTAACCAGAGGGCTCTTTGAAGGCCACACAATCTCTAATATAATACAACTGAGAGATCAGATTTACAGCAGGAAACTTTTATAAATCTGATAGTTATTTACATTTTTATAATATAGTCAAGCCGACAACTAGTGTGGTTGGCTCAAAGTCTGCAAATGACTCAAAGTGGGAGATGATACGCTCTACTTGGAAACCATGGATTTTACCAGGACTCTAATTAGTAACAACAGTACCTGCTGGGTCTGGTTGGAACCCGGGCCAAGAAGGTACAAAAACAGCACCGGTTAAGTAGGAAAGGCTCCAAACCAGAGCGAAGGAGGTCCGAGCAGCGCTCAGTAGAGCTGGTGGAAACGCCCACTTAGTGTCACTTGCCTCCACAGTCCACCACAATGTACTGCATGCCTGCAGACAGCTTCACCCTTTCACTGTCTTTGAGGAACTCTTTAGATGGGAGCTGTTTACACCAAACTGAAGCAGCCTCAGGCTCCAGCGCGATCACCAGTTTTTTCTCAGAAGACGGAGTCACAATCTCAGCCTGAAAACATTAGAAACATTTGTAGATAGATAAATCCGTGCTGCCCGGTGGTCGAGTGGTTAAGGCACAGTACACGTATGCCAGGATCCAGGTGCAGCAAGCCGCAGTGTTGTGAGTTTGAATCCCAACTGTCTTCCCCTCTCTCTCATCCCCATTTCCCCCTTCTCTCCTCTGTCTAATAACGCCTGCGGGCAACAAAATCTTTTAAAAATACCGGAAGTCCACTTTTACAAATTAAACTGTAAGATTATACACTTATTATACAATATGTTAATACTAATTGACATGGGTATACTTGAGCGCCTTGGTTTCAGCATACTGCAGAGCAGGTGGATTTGTTATGGAGTTGATAAAGAGTCATTTTTATAGGTTCAATATTTCTTCAAGGGATCAACATATAAAGAGCTTGGACACTTTTTTCAGAAACATGTCTAAGAAACCGAAGAAGAAAAACGCCACAGAGTACTGGGCTAGCAATGCTCAACTAAGCTGGCTAGCTCCGCCACTGCTCCGACCCCCTCCTCCCGCTCTGGCTCGGACTCGGCCCAGGAGGAGACCAGGAGCGAGATAGATCCAGTGTTTCTGCGGCTCTGCAGGAGATGACTGACAAGATTATAAAGACAGTGGATGCAAAAATAGACATGGCCCTGGTGGAGATGTGTAATGTGAAATCCACGAATGGTAAACTGGACACCCTCGCCACAGCAGCCAAGGAGGAGGTCTCTGACCTGAGGGACACTGTCGATGGAAACATTAAGATTCATGCTTTAATTTGATTTGATTGAATCCAACTGAAATGTAGCATCTCTTTTGCAGGGGAGACCTGGTCCCAGCAGGGAGGAGCCTATTGAACATGGGCGGGGAAACCGGAGCAACCGAAGGAAACCTACGCAGACACAGGGAGAACATGCAAACTGCTGCCGGGGTTTCCTGAGCAGGCTTTACGGTTGAGTCAATATGGTTTGTGGACACTGCTGCTGCTGCTGCTGCTGCTGCTGCTGCTGCATTAGCAGTTGATTTTCACTGTCCGTGGGGTGTGGCCCTTTCAGTTCAGCTGGCCCTCGGCCCCAGAACTCTCATTCTATTCCCCGCTTGACAAGCGAGTAAAAGTTTGTATCATTATTTTGGGTTTAATTATGTAGGCTATTTAAGTATCATGTGAAGCATGTTATTGCCTAGGTAGACCTACATGTCTTTATTCTCAGCACCAACCAAACTATGTTCCCACAGCTGTGCAAGTGGGACTATTTTAATTTAAATGTGCCGTGATTTTGTTTCTTTGGATGTTTAGTTAATATTTATTTATATTTGTATTTTAATTTTCACTCTCTGGTCATGTTCTGATTGGTGTTTTATGTTTATTCTTAAAAATTGTGTTTAAATAATTTGTAAAAGTACTTTCGAATGTACTTGAATGTTCGAAAGTTCTTTTGAATGAATAAAGCAGTTGAATAAATCAAACTCTTATCTCTGTCACTTTATTGCTTTTAAAATGTGACGTCTGCCAACCCGTTAAAATAGTTAATTATCATAATGAATAGAATCTGTTTATTATCCTATGTATTAAAAACATTAATGTTTAAAAGCATGTATTTTAACACTTTGTAGAAAACACATAACACAGCATTTCATGGACTGGACCTGATGAGCCACAGTGTGACCTCGGACTTCTCCATCGTTCTTAATTTCTCCGTTTTTATCATCATCATCGTCATTTCTTTTTCAGCCATATGTTACGCTATGACATGAAGTTTATTGAAGTTGTGTTTATTCTGTGCAGCACTTTGAAGCCTTTGTGGTAAAATGTGTTGGATGGGATGAGAGAGGTTCATCCTTCGTTTCTGTTACACTGTTCTTCATTTTCATGCAGGTCTGTGTGTGGAACTTTACCTGAACTGCAGCTTCTCTCATGAACTGTCGCGCTGAAATGTCCCAAATGGCCGGCACAGTCAGGACCCAGGTGAAGTCTGAGGAAATGTACTTCACTCTGTTAAATATGTTATGGTTTATAGTTTCCAGAGCGTCTTCCTTCAGGAACCTCAGAGCTGCAGAAAACACCTTCAGGGCACTCATCGGCTTCTTGTTCACGTCTCTGATCTCCAGATCCTGTGTGATTCTCTGTTCAGAAGTTACACACACAAACAAAATTACATTCAGCACTTTAGGGTCAAAACACTGCATTTCTCTATATGATTTTGACAAGAGTACGGTGACATTCCGCTCATCTTGAAAAGCCACGAGCCATTGATGTTCTAAAGAGTTCAGGTTTGGAGAAGGTGTGGCTTGCTCTTGTCAAGCCTCCAGCCGCTGTGGATGATGACTCCTTGATGATCTGTGGCATGGTTACCCCACATAAATGAAGTTAAGCCTGTTTTCACTGTCATCAGAACTGAGGCCCACTATAGGCGTGACGTGTGGTCAGGGAAGGCTCACACACATGTTGAGGTGGGCAGTTTGGAATGGTCTGGTGTGATTTGGTCCCTTTCATCTCTCTCAAACATGCCTGAAGTTGAGTGGCATTCCTCACCGGTTTTGTAGAGCTTAGTTCATAATTATTATCATTAGAGTGTATTTATATGGCACTTTTCCACCTTCAATGGTCTCAAAGAGTTATACTAGGCTATGTGAGTGAAGTGTCTTGCCTATGGTCACAACAGCATTTCCTCTAGCGCCCCCTGTTGCACCTGGCTTGGCCAACACATAATGAGGCGGTCAACCATATTAGACGTGGGCAAAGGGCAATGTCATAACCTGACATATACACATACAGAATGCAGATGCCAGTTAAATTAACATGTGGTTATCTGAAGCTAGACGAGGCACTTTAAAGTGACACCCTTGACTCACGGGAAGATGGCTGCCTATCTCAGACGTGCCTTGTCTGGCTGCGGTCCTAACCATGGAAATAACCTGTCCTTATTACAAGTTCACCAGGGGAGACCTAACATATACACATGGGAGCAGAGCGGTTAGAGCTCTCGCCTCCCAAGAAGGAGATCATGGGTTCGATTCCCAGGCCAACATTACATCACATGATCTCTCTGGGTGGAGTCTGCATGTCCTCCCCGTGCCACCGTGGGTTCTCTCCGGCTTCCACCCACCGTCCAAAGACATGCACGTGTTAGGTCAATTGGCAACTGTAAATTGGCCCTGGTGAGAGTGAATGGTTGTCTGTGCGTCTGTCTCTGTGTTAACCCTGAGACGAGCTGGCCACTGTCCAGGTTGTACCCTGCCTAAGGCCCAAAGGCACTGGAATATTCTCCAGTCACTTGCGACCCCTAATGGGAACAAGCGGTAGAAAATGAATGAATATTTGTCGCACACTGGGGAAATCCCAGTGTTGCACTTATGAACAGAAGTAGGATAATAAAAACATATAATTTAGAAATAACTCTTATAATCTTAATAATAATAACACTCTTATTTATTTAGCGAACATGACTAAGATAAACAAGAACCACGAGAATCAGGTTAGCAGTGCTGCACCTAAGCTAGCTGTTAGCTCTGCCCCGGCCGAGGAGGTCGCTGACCTGTGGGACACCGTCTGTACTTTACAAACCAAAGTGGCAGAATTGACAAACCAGGTGCGTGTTTTGACAGACAAACTGGATAACCTTGAGAACCTGGAGAACTGAGAGCGCAGATGTAATTTGCGGATTGTCTGTATTAAAGAGGACACTGAAGGTAAAGATGTGGTCAAGTCTATGGAGACCTGGATCCCCCAATAGCTCAAACTTTCAACAAACGCCGGGAAAATAAAGACAGATCGTGCACATGGCTCTCTGGCCCCCAAACCGGCCCTGAACCAGCGTCCAAGACCTATTATACTGGCGTCAACAACTTCAGTGATAAACGACTACTCTGCGAGAGTCAATAAACACAAAGCTTTTGATCCGGTGAAATCCGGCCTGAGAGAAAAACTTTCTGCTTTATCCAGCAACGCTGAGGATCAACGTGAATGGAAGAATACAAAGATTCCCTTCAGCAGAGGAGGCGTTGGCATTTGCTAATTCACTGGAGGGAAGTCCCTGCACAGGCTGTTGCCCCCGCAACCCAGACCTGGATAAGCGGAAGAAGATGTATGGAACTTAAAAGTATGAAATACGAAAGCAGTGTTGCTCGTGGCTGAGTGGATCGCACACATGCGCGACACTATTTGCTGCAATGTCCTTCCCCAGTCTGATCCCCATTTCACGCTGTTTCTATTCACAAAAATCCTTGTGAAAGACAGAAATATGAAAGCAACTTATCTTAGATGAGACAATAAGTGATTGAATTAAGTCGTATTTATTTTGATTTTCTTCTTTCTTCTTTCTTAAGAGAGTTAAAGATTAGAAGTAATTTTGGTTATATTTTCAAGTGTAAAGGTCAAAGATTGAAAAAAAAGATACTTTATGCTTGTTCCATTGACAATCTAGTTTAAAGATGGTGAAAATATACTGAACATAAGATTATGCTTATTTTAATCACCTATTCAGTTATTATGTTATTTTGGATGGTATTTGGAGAGCCGTCTCATTATTGCATTTGACACTCAAACAGTTGAGCTTCAGTGACTTTGCTTTTGGTGAATACTTGTCCCAGTTCCTGTTCAAACCCGGGACAAATAACGCTCTTATCTACATCAGACATTCAATGCAAAGAGAAAATTTGGTTCTCACCTTTCCATAAAGATTCATCTTAAAGGTCTTAAAGAAATAGTACTTTGTCGGGTCTTTGTGCATTTTGAAGTATTTCTTCTGAGCCTTGTATCCAAAATCCATGAACTCTCCATTTTCATTCAGAAGAATACAAGTTGGTGTTTTTGGAGTCTTCAGACCAAGCCGTTTTTCCCAGAGTTTTACATGAGGCACTGTTTCTGTGTGTGTTGGAGTCAAGCTGTAGGCATAACCACTAAACGTTGTCCCAAAATCTATCGCAATAATCAATGTTTCGCTCATCTTTGAAACAGGAAAGGCAGGTGAAGTGGCACTGTGTTGTGTTGTGCTTTTAAGTCCCGCCTCCTGGGTGTGTTCTTTTACACAAATTTGAAATAAAATGAAAGTCACTGGAAATACCAGTCAACATACTTTTCAGCCACAGCAGAACACTTCCCCATTGCTGTGTGGCTGTCTCTGAGCATGACAGCACTACAGGGCGAAGCACTATGACAAATGGAAATATTTAATTGTTTTGGAGATCTGCAAAATTAGAATACAATTTATTATAATACAAAAAAATAAATCCTTAAATATACCACAAAACATCCAAACAAGAGTACAACGTGATATTTCTGCACTACATGTTATGGTTGGTTTTGTGCCAGACAGTTACATACATATTTTAGCACATTCCTGATGCTAATGTTTAAAGACACGGGGCAAAGCCGGGGAAAGTCGAGCGCAAACCGACCAATGGGTGCAGCGCGTTCAGATCAACGACACCGAGCGTCTCTGAGCAGGTCTGTCTTATCCACAACGTGCCTAATATGACATCGATAGAGGTTATTTCTTTATTATGTTTTAAAACATGACCAGAGAGCAAAAGGTAAAATAAAAATACAAACATCATCTAAGCATCCAAAGAAACATAATCACGGCACATTTCAATAAAAGTCCCATTTGGTCCAAAGTCGGTCAAATGTGTCTATTTTTAGTCTTTCCATTTGCCTGATGTCTGTCCCTACCTCAGTCCAGCCCTTGATCGTTGGTGATTTTTGTGTAGTCCAACTCTTTGTTATGCCTTTTTTCCTGCTGCCAAAAGTACATTCCAAAGGTATCCATGTCTTGTGTCCATGGCAGGAGTTCTGAGGCCCACGTTCATAGTTCTAAAGTTCAGAGGGAAATGTCAAAAACAGTCTGCAGTGCACTGAACACATGATGGTGGTTTGCCTCCTGGAGGCGCTATTTTTCCAACAGCTGCATTTCCCTGTGAATAATGAGCACTTAATGGGATGCACATTTATGATCAGTCTCTGTTCTATCTATTCAATGTATTTATTATTAGTACCTTGGCCATTACTGGCAATCATATGCCGTTGTGAGGCAAAGCGCCACATGTCGCCATCCTCTACGGCGCCGCATTTCAGTGTGGTCCGGCTGAGGGTGCCGGGGTCCAAGGTGTAACTGTACTGAGCGGGTCGGGCAGGAGCGTGATGGCTCGTCGAGGGCGACCTAACGACATGTGTCCTGGGTACGTCTCTCGGCCTTCAGGTCTAACCAACTTAAACTAGCATAAACTAGACCGTGAGCCAAACCTCTGACCGTGAGCCAAACCTCTGACCGTGAGCCAAACCTCTGACCGTGAGCCAAACCTCTGACCGTGCGCCAAACCTCTGACCGTGAGCCAAACCTCTGACCGTGAGCCAAACCGTGAGCAAAAACCTCTGACCGTGAGCCAAACCGTCTGACCGTGAGCAAACCTCTGACCAGTGAGCAAAACCTCTGACCGTGAGCCAAACCTCATGAACGTGAGCAAAACCTCTGACCGTGAAGCCAAACCTCTGACCGGTGAGGCAAAAACCTCTGACGAGAGAGCCAAACACTGACCGTGAGAGCCAAACCTGTGACCGAATCGTTTAAGGACTGGCACGTTCATGAGGCGAATCACTCATGATTCAAACATAATGAAGCCTAAAAGTAAATACTGTAGCTGCACTGCATTTCCAAAAGTTTACACTTACATTTCTCAATAACAAAGACTGAGCTTGGCAATGACAAGGCAGACGAGGATGAAATATGAGACAACAAAAATCAAGTTTATATTCATTAAGTTTAACATATTCCCTGTACATGTACAAGCCGTTTAACGACAGATGTAAATACAGTATGAGCAGGAGACAAACACACGGCGCCTTCAAATCGCGACATGGTTTGGACAAGCCACGCCCACATGTTTTGGACCACACCCCCATTTCACAGCACCTCAGGAAGAACCAGAACACCGGCCGTGGAGAAGTGCATGTTTGCGTGACAAAGTTGCGTGACAAAGTTGCGTGACAAAGTTGCGTGACAAAGTTGCGTGACAAAGTTGCGTGACAAAGTTGCGTGACAAAGTTGCGTGACAGTTGCGTGACATTTTGGAATGCTTGATTTGTTTCCAACAAATAAGATAATACCAAAAGTGTGATAACAAAGGTCAAATATGTTCCTTATCACTGTGTGTGTGTGTGTGTGTGTGTGTGTGTGTGTGTCTGCCGGTGTTTCAGGTTGTCCGGGCCTTGTTGAACTGGGGTTGTTGTTGAACAAGTGAGACCCCAGTTCAACAAGCCCCAGACAATCCGAAACACCGGTGAACTCATGAACCCCTGTCACTTTAACAACTCAAGGCATCAACACTGTCTGCACTGCTACTCTGCACGGTTCCATAATGTTCCATAATGTTCCATAATGTTCCATATTTTGTATTTAAAGTAAGTATATTTTATTCCAACACTTATTTTTGCATGCCTTGTGTTTTATCTAGTTTACGATTATTCCCTGTTTTAAGTTACAAAGTGAAGCAATCACTCGCTGCACTGTTCACTTTCTGCACTACATCTGTTGATTAAACTGTAATAGGCATTACATAGTAATGCCTATTTTTATTTTTATTTTATAGTAATTTTTAAATTGTTTCTTAATGCATGCCCTTTTTGATTGAATATATGTTATTTTATTATTTCTCAGTGTTTTATGTTGCAACTTAAGGCCGAGACAAGTTCCTATGTTTGTGAATTTTGTTCATTGACAATGGCAATAAAACCTTTCTGATTCTCTAAATTTTGTGTACATAGTAAGTCCCATTTTTTATCTTATAGTACATTTTTCTTGCTTTTCTTGTTCATTGTTCTATGTTGCACCGAATCACCAAAGCAAGTTCCTAGCCTGTCGTTTTTGTTCAGTGACAATGGCAATAAACCTTTTCTGATTCTGACAAGTCCGTTGTTTGAGTGATTGCTTTTTTACAGTTGTTTGCACTGGCTGAACGGCGTTTCCTCGTACCACGTGGGAAAATGTTTGGTGCTGATGCTTGACCAGTACCTCACGTTGTCTTCAATTACAATTTATACAGCAGACAAATGGCAAAGAATCTTTAAAATCGCACTTCATCGTGGCGCGCCTGGCATAGCGTGGCGGATATGCACCATTTAGGCCTACTAGATGTCGCGTTTACTCCCAAACAACATAAACGTCCTTTATAAGCAGCATTTTCAAATAAAAATTATTAACCAAATTTACTGGATATTCTAATTTTGCAATCTGTTGAAGAAGAGAACCACAAAATTTGACACTCTTGATATAGTTACAATCATTTACTCTTCTCAGGCACTGAGATATACTGTATGGCAAAGGGGCTGGAGATGGAAGCTACACCTTTCGAAAAAATAGCAACTGTTGAAGAAGAAGAACCAGGCTCAAAGCAGGACGTCTCCAGGACTTCACTCCCTCTTCCTCACCCCTGCCCTTCACACTACACCATACAAAAGCTGTAAGACCCTGGAGTTTGGATTGATTTTTGTGTTTTGTAATAAAGGGAATTCCTTTTTTAAAACTGCCATTTTCTTCAATTTCACTGGTGTAAAACTATGATAAATATTTAAGCCAGCCCGATGCTATCCCACCAAACGAAGGAATTAGAAAAAACATGAAAACGTGGCCCATAGGAACTATCTATCTCTTTAACCAATATCACGGCATCCTTTTGCCATTTACTTCAGCCCTAATCAGCAGTAGAAGGAATGGTTTATTACCTCCCAATGAACAATTCATAAAATAACAACACACTCTGACAATGATGAATCAAGACATTTTTATTCATTTAAGTAATGAATAATAGAAAAGGTTTCAAAAGTCATATTCAATCAAAAGGTACTGATCTGAATCTCTAGTACGTACACTGCCCTGAGCTAGATTAGTCTTGTCCCAAGGAAGGAGTTTCAACCTGAAGCTACTCTGACTTAGTTCTTCTGGATGAAGTTCAAAATGTCTCAGGTGGCTCCGGGTATTTTCAGGGAAGTGCGATAGCAGTCCTGTAACACCATTGCAAAGGGGTAGCAGAGTCCCGGCTGTACAGGGGCCGCAGGAGGGCTGTACTTGGCGTCATGCTCCCTCTTGGCCACCCACGACTGTTCAAAGTACGGGGCTTGTTCCTCCGCCGAGAGCATACGCCATCGCTCCCCGACAATTTTGTTTACGTGCGCTGAATTTCTCATGTTGAATTCCACCATAATTTTCGCCCTCTGCTCAGCTTTGTAGAGCATGAGGGCGTTTGGAGGTTTCTTGATGTAGGGCTTGTCAGCATCTTGCTTTCTCACCCTAGAAATGGAACCTATGAATGGTGTTTGCTGATCCTTTCTAGGTAAATTGTTGAGCTGTTTCATCACTTGCTGAGTGCGCGCCGGTCTGGAGTCAGGTGGGCTGTCTTGAGGGGGATAGTAGTTCTTCCTTGGTGCAGGTCCATGTGACTGTGAAGGCGATGCTGGTGGAATTTCACTATCAGTGTCCGTACTACTAGCGCCGTCCAAAATGGCTTCAATGCTGGCTACCATAGTGTCTACATCCCATTCAGCCGTACTACTAGCGCCGTCCATCATGGCTTCGATGCTGGTTGCCATAGTATCTACATCCCATTCAGCCGTACAACTAGCGCGGTCCAACATGGCTTCAATGCTGGTTGCCATAGTGTCTACATCCCAGTCAGCCGTACTACTAGCGCCGTCCAACATGGCTTCAATGCTGGTTGCCATAGTGTCTACATCCCATTCAGCCGTACAACTAGCGCCGTCCAATATGGCTTCAATGCTGGTTGCCATAGCCTCTACATCCCATGCATCCATACTTCTACTGCAGTCCAACATGACTTTGGCTTCAGACAGGTGGATGAACATGACTGAACTCAACACGAGAATGAGCGGCCTTATATAGGGGTCAGGTGGATCTTGGCCTTTATGACATCACGGTTACATGGCCAATCAGTGAGTGAGAAACAAACTAGAGTCCATATATGGTAAAGACAAGGTTCAGACCAAGAAGTCAAAAAGCACTGTCAAAAAACAAATCTGAACGTTACACATTGAAAGTACTGTAAAATAACACATTTGAATGTTATACAATAAACGCACTGTAAAATAATGAATTTGGGTTTTACACAATAAAAGCACTGTAAAACTAGAAATTAAGTTTTTTCACAATAAAAGTTCTGTAAAATCACAAATTTGAAAGCTACACAATAAAAGCACTGTAAATCAAGGAATTTGAGGTTTACACAATAAAAGCACTGTAAAGCAACACATTTGGGTTTTTCACAATAAAAACACTGTCAATTAACACATTTTGGGTTTTCGCAATAAAAGCACTGTCAACCACAAATTTGAATGTTACACAATATATGCACTGTAAATCAAAGAATTTGGGGTTTTCACAATAGAAGCACTAAAGCAACACTTTTGGGGTTTTCACAATAAAAGCAATGCAAAACCACACTTGAATGTTACACAATAAAAGCACTTTAAAACAACGAATTTGGGTTTTACACAGTAAAAGTACTGTAAATCAACATATTTGGGGTTTTCACAATAAAAGCACAGTAAAGCAACAAATTTGGGTTTTACGCAATAAAAGCACTGTAAAATAACAAATTTGGGTTTTTAAGCGTAAAAGCACTCTAAATCAACAATTTTGAATCTCACATAAAAACACTGTACAACAACGAATTTGGTTTATACACAACAAATGCACTGTAAATCAACACATTTGAGTTTTACAAAATAAATGCACTGTATACCTAGTCCACACTTGGGACCTGAACCAGGTCCAAACAGAGTCCAGACTAGGGTTCTAGTCCTAGTCCAGACACTGGCCGAATCCAGACACAGAACAAAACCAGGGCCAAAAGTAGTCTAGACTTTTTTTTTAAGCCTCTGTTACGTCTCCGGAAATTAGTAATATTTTTTATAGTATTACACGTGATTGAACTTTTGTGGTTTGTATTGCCTCTTTGTGTACTATGCACTTTTTTTTTGAGTTTTATATTATTTCTGTGTTCTCTTTTACAGTTTATACTTGCAGTTTTTATTCTTCGAAAGTTTCCGGAAATTACCGCCCAAAATGTGTACCTTCTACAGTCAATTGCAATGGCTTGTTGCCATTGCAGTCTCTAGTTATTTTTCTTCTTCATTGTTCAAACAAATATCAGCCAAGTGTTTTGTGTAGAATTCATTATTAATGTAACTGTTCAATTTTGCATTGTTTTTGATTGTTGATAAAGTTAGTACAAAGTCAGGCGCATCACTTCCTGTAGTCAGGCGCATCACTTCCTGTTTTGTTATGCCAGGAGAGACAGGGAAGCCTCATAGTCTGCAGCTAGACAATCTGGTCGCATCCACGGCTAAGGACCGATGAATCAATGTCGTAAGTTACTGGGATTTGAACCACTCCCCTCAGGCAGGAGGCTGCGGTCCATCCGGACCAGAACCTCCCGCCACAAGAATAGTTTCTTTCCCTCTGCCGTTGGACTCATGAACACTTCTAAACACCTGCCACTTTAACTGCAACTATTCAGTCACTTTCTGCACTACAACTTTAAACTTAACGGTAAACTTGTGTACATAGCAATACCTATTTTTATTTTTATTTTTATTTTATACTATAGTAATTTTAAATTGTCCCTTAAATGCATGCCCTTTTGTTTGACTGAATATATGTTGTTTTATTATTGCTCAGTGTTTTGTGTTGCATTTCTCAGTGTTGTGTTCACCTTCTTAAATGGTCAATATGTGAATTACAATGTGACAATAAATAATTTAATGAAACATTTAAAGCTGAATATTAACAAAGCTCTATTTAATTCAGTCATGATTTCATGGTGTTGGTATAAACATTAAAAGAACCTGTCAGACTCCCTCATTCAAATACTCAGAGGGCGGGATTTAGGCTTCTTTGGTCCAGTCCATTTCTCTACAGAGGGGCCACGGCTATTACTGTGATTAGTTACTCAGATTAGCAGATTAAGAAAACTGTGGACATGTATCAATATTGTTTCAACAAAAATGCACTTTGGTGAGTAATGGTGGATGTCCCTAAAGCCCTGTGGCACGTTTCTACTTTGTAAAACTTTTTTTTAATTTCTGATCTGTAATGCCCAAGAGCGCCCCCCTACGGCTCCTTTTCACAACGAAACATTCAAAAATACCCCTCCAGGGGGCGCTGTGTAGAACATATCTGCGTCACAGAAAACGTGTTTGCGTCACAGCAGAAGTAGAAGAGCTAAAGACAACAAAGATGGCGGCGGACGACGAAGTGAGTTCGGGACTTTAGTCTGTTTTTCTTGTGTCGTTTTATTTTTGTTTTAAACTCGTTTCTTTCACAAGCCGCGGCTTGCTTGACGTTTAACCGGACATCTGTCCCGGTGTCCGTCTTATCCCCGCAGTGTTGTCACGGGTTTTTACTCTGTTTATGTCCCGTTTTTGTCCCGTTTCAGGCGGAGACGGAGGTGTTTGAGATCACAGACTTCACCACAGCCTCGGAGTGGGAGAGGTGAATACACGTACACACGCACAGAACAAATACACACAGAAGACATACACGCACACTCATACACACACAGAACACACCCGCACGCACAGAAAAGGCACACACACACACACACGCACGCACAGAGCAAATATACACAGAAGACATACACGCACACACACACCCATACACACAGAACATATCAACACGCACAGAACACGCACAAAACAGGCACACACACAGAGAACAAACACACGCACAAAACAGGCACACACTACACACACAGAACACGGAAAGACCACGTGCACGGGGACAGGAAAATGAATAAGAAAAGTCACGTGTTACTTCATCTGTTGAAGTACTGTTTGATGTCTGCGGTGGTCACATGGCGTCTGCGGAGGCTGGAGGTTCTATAAGTGCATTGTGGGTAATATCGGTATCGCCAACAGCAGACAAGACAAATATCAAATATCTGAATGTAAAAAAACGACATCCCAGACCCAGTTCTGACTTTAAAACATGCAGTAAAAGACCTTAAAAGACCTTAAACTTGTTTCAGGTTTGTGTCCCGACTGGAGGAGGTTCTGAACGACTGGAAACTGATCGGAAACACTCCGAGAAGGTCTCCTCCTGGAAAGGTTAGTGTTCGTTAATTATATATTTAACTGTAGTAATATCAGTCATACAGGTTTGAGCGATGTGTGTGCTGGTCTTCTCTTTCAGGGAGAGTTCACCAGCGGCGTGTGGAAGGAGAAAACCCAGGAGATAAACTTTGCAGATTTTAAATTTTCCATCACGCACCACGTTCTGGAGCAGGAGCCGCAGAGCGAGAGCAAAGAGCCGCAGGAGGAAGGTGAAAACAGACCCATGTCTAGACCAGACTGAGACTCGGGATCAACACTTCAATCCAAATAGTATTGGCATTAACAGAAAACATTTACAAACTCACAATTGTCGTTTTGTAGATTTTTAGAATCTGGCGTGAATCGTCTGTTTAAAGGTCACAGATTATGTATTATTATGTCAGCCTTTAAACACGCACTCACTTACGCACACACGTACGCAGACACTTACGCACGCTCTTACGCACACACTTGCGCATCAGGTATGAAATAAACTCTTAAATATACTACTGAAGACGACATTGTGATATTAAATAAACTACTCATATTTGGTTAATTGTGGTTATGGCATTAAAATATGCACTGAGCCTTTTCCTTATTATCAAAATCAAGTTTGACATTTTAGTTGCTCAAAAATACAAAGATCGTTAATGCCAGAGTGAAAAGATGTGTATACATTTGAATCCTGATTGGTGAGAATAACAAGTTCTTAAAAATAAAGCTGTTGTTAAAGCTGAACTCTGGAACATTTGTCAGATCCGGCCTGTGTCTCTGTTTCAGATGCGTTTCCTGTGGCAATGCAAGACCTGCTCTGTATGAACAATGACTTTCCCCCGAGAGCGCACTGCCTGGTCCGCTGGTGAGACAAATACACCCAACACGCTTAGAGCACCCGAAACGGCACTCAATACCCTTAGAGCACCCGAAACAGCACCCAACACGCTTGGAGCACCCGAAACAGCACCCGAAACAAGACCAAAACACCGAAACAGCACCCGAAACAGCACCCGAAACAGCACCCGAAACACCCGAAACACACCCGAACAGCACCGAACAGCACCCGAAACAGCACCCGAAACAGCACCCGAAACAGCACCCAATACGCTTAGAGCACCCAAAACGGCACTCAATTCTTCTTAGAGCACCCGAAACGGTACCCAACATGCTTAGTGCACCCGAAAACGCACCCAAAACAGCACCCAACACGCACCTAAATATTTGAGAGATTCCGTTTTAATGAGTAAGTCTTCCTAAAGGACAAAGGGGCCAGTTTTTTTCTACGTTAAATTATACCTATATTCTGAAGGAATGCGTCACATTGGGTGTAGAAATGTCTGGTTTGGTCAAAAACAATAAGCCATCATCTGCAGCAGGTGATTTAATTTTACAATTTAAATTCCATAAATTGTAGCACCATGGGTTGTTCCAATAGGGCCAATGGTTCCAAGTACAAAGCGAACAGAGGGGGGGACCAGGCACAGCCCTGCCTGACCCCTCTTTCCAGAGTCAGCGGATCTGTGAAGTGTACATTCATTTTAATTCTTGATGTCGGACCATCGTAAAGAGCCTCAATATCTTTTATTATTAGATAATTTATTTAAAATCTGTTTAGCACTTTAAATAAATAAGGCCAGCTAACAGAATCAAACGCTTTGAATTTCAGTATGTCGGTGTAATCCCCCATTTGTCCAGGAGTGTTCCAGAAGCAAAAAAATCTATAAACCTGAGTTCTCGGACTTGTTTCACAGATTGAGAATTACTCTTGGATGAGAGTCGGAACGTTTTGCTTCATGTCTACCCTGAGTCTCATGAAAGAGTCAGGGAAGATCATCACTTGACCGGCAGTGCGCAGGATGTGTAAACAGTCCTGGTGTCAGAGACATGTCGTGATGATAGTCTCTCACCGGGAGCAGGTCTCGTCATGGAGGTCCTGTGCGCTCACGTGAAGCCCTGAGGGGCGGCGGCAGAGATCCC
This sequence comes from Chaenogobius annularis, assembly GCA_015082035.1. Taxonomy (NCBI): domain Eukaryota; kingdom Metazoa; phylum Chordata; class Actinopteri; order Gobiiformes; family Gobiidae; genus Chaenogobius; species Chaenogobius annularis. The sequence goes on from BJKM01000934.1 coordinate 133,041, forward strand.
CAGTGTCGTCGGAATGAACCGGTTTTCAAATCCGGCTGCGTCGTTCTTCTTGGTTCCTTCGTTGAATTCCACAGGTCTCAGTTGGTTCCTTCGAGCTCTGTCCTCCATCATGGCCATTCGGTCTGCTACTGACGGCTACGCTCTGACACGGGGGTTTGGCCCGCTTTGTTCTCTGTTTAGTTGGGGGTGCATCTGAACAGGTCTGTGGTTCAGTCTGTGGTCTTGTTTCAGGTTGGGTCTGTGGTTCAGTCTGTGGTCTTGTGTTTCAGGTTGGGTCCGTGGTTGGGTCTGTGGTTCAGTCTGTGGTTGTGTTTCAGGTTGGGTCCGTGGTTGGGTCCGTGGTTGGGTCCGTTGGGTCCGTGGTTGGGTCTGTGGTTGGGTCTGTGTCTTGTTTCAGGTTCGGTCTGTGGTTGTGTCTGTGGTCTTGTGTTTCAGGTTGGGTCCGTTGTTTGGTCCGTTGTTGGGTCTGTGGTCGAGTCTGTGGTTCAGTCTGTGGTCGGGTCTGTGGTTCAGTCTGTGGTCTTGTGTTTTCAGGTTGGGTCTCTGTGTTTCAGGTTGGGTCTGTGGGTTCAGTCTGTGGGTCTTGGTGTTTCTCAGGTTGGGTCATTGGTTGGGTCTGTGGGTTCAGTCTGTGGTCTTGTGTTTCAGGTTGGGTCTGTGGTTCAGTCTGTGGTCTTGTGTTTCAGGTTGGGTCCATGGTTGGGTCTGTGGTTCAGTCTGTGGTCTTGTGTTTCAGTTGGGTCTGTGGTTCAGTGTCTGTGTCTTGTGTTTCAGGTTGGGTCTGTGGTTCAGTCTGGGTCTGTGTTGGTTTGGGTCTGTGGTTGGGTGTGGTTGGGTCTGTGTCTTGTTTCAGGTTGGGTCTGCGGTTCTGTCTGTGGTCTTGTGTTTCAAGTTGGGTCTGTGGTTGGGTCTGTGGTTCAGTCTGTGGTCTTGTGTTTCAGGTTCGGTCTGCGTGAGTTCGTGGTCTTGTCTCCTGGAGCCAACTGCGAGGCCGTGGTCAGTGAGTCCAAGTGTAACCTTCTGCTGAGCTCGGTGTCCATCGCGCTCCAGAACAGCGGCTGGTCAGTGGCCCACATTTAAGAACATCTGCTCAGAATTACACTCGACAGAATATTTCACACAATATCATGGTCATTTCCTGAATATTTTTAGAATGATTTTGGGCTTTATCAGAATTGTTAAGACCACAATGTTTAATAAAGTGCAGGCGGGAAAGTGCAGGCGGGAAAGTGCAGGCGGGAAAGTGCAGGCGGGGAAAGTGCAGGCGGGAAAGTGCAGGCGGGAAAGTGCAGACGGGAAAGTGCAGACGGGAAAGTGCAAACACTAGAAAGTGGCAAAAGTCCAATTATTATTAGGTCCAATTTATTGAATACATTTATTTATGCAGCTTTTTTGTCAGACTACTGCTGCCATGGTGCCTTTTTAGCCAGGCTCCAGGCGTGACTCTGCCCGCGTGCCCTTTAGCCAGGCTCCAGGCGTGACTCTGCCCGCGTACCCTTTAGCCAGGCTTCCAGGCGTGACTCTGCCCGCGTGCCCTTTAGCCAGGCGCCAGGCGTGACTCTGCCCGCGTGCCTTTAGCCAGGCTCCAGGCGTGACTCTGCCGCGTGCCCTTTAGCCAGGCTCCAGGCGTGACTCTGCCCGCGTGCCCTTTAGCCAGGCTCCAGCGTGACTCTGCCCGCGTGCCCTTTAGCCAGGCTCCAGGCGTGACTCTGCCCGTGCCCTTTTAGCCAGGCTCCAGGCGTGACTCTGCCCGTGCCCTTTAGCCCTCAGGCGTGACTCTGCCCGCGTGCCCTTTAGCCAGCTAGCCAGGCTCCAGGCGTGACTCTGCCCGCGTGCCCTTTAGCCAGGCTCCAGGCGTGACTCTGCCCGCGTGCCCTTTAGCCAGGCTCCAGGTGTGACTCTGCCCGCGTGCCCTTTAGCCAGGTGCCGGTGCTGGTGCAGACGCAGCAGAAGTGGAGGCGTCTGTTCTCGGGCGAGTGCCAAGGCCCTGGCGTCAGGATCGACTTCGACATGGTTCACCTGCACAAAGTCCCCGGGCACTACAAGAACCTGTCCGGACTCCTGGACATCTTCAAGGCCAAGATCGTGAGTCACTTCTTTTAGTTGTACAGACTTTTTAAATGCGTTTGAACCAAATAAAAGCCGGTGAACATGGCGACTGAAAGCTCTTCGAGAATATTTATGAATAAAGTGTCTTTTCTTTGGGTTTACGTAACAATATATTGTTTCATAAAATATCTTAATAATGATATTGAGAATCACCATTTATTTAAAAACCACAATCAGATGCATTTCCTTCATGGAATTGGTCCAATGTCTGGATACAAATTAAATGTACAAAAAACTGAAATGATCTCATTCTGGCGCCCCCTTCTGTCCCTTAGAAGGACTTACCCATTTAAATGGCTTTTAGCTAATTGAGTGCGATCTCCCAAAGAACTATCTACACTCTTGGAGATAAACTATACTCTTTTCTCCACTATAAAGAAAGTTTGGAAGAATGTTCTCTGATCCAGACTTAAGTCAAAGGACTGAAACTATAAACATGAATGTTTTGCCCAGATTTCTCTCTCTATATCAAAGCTTTTCAAATCTGGAGAGTCTGGAACAAGCAGGACTTTTGTAGGGATTTACAAATAAGGAGTTATTATAACCGAGACATAAAACAATGTACTGACCATTGGAACCCAAAGAAGTGAGCTCCTCGGCTCATACTGACCACACCCATAAAACCACACCCTGACCTTGGGTCACCTCTGGGTCACCCTGCCCCCTCCCTGACCTTGGGTCACCTCTGCCCCCTCCCTGACCTTGGGTCACCTATGCCCCCTCCCTGACCTTGGGTCACCTATGCCCCCTCCCTGACCGTCACAAACCTTCAGAGTCATGGACCTGCTCGTGGAATATATTAAGCTTAAAAAGACACATGGACACTGGTGGTTTTCTGCATGACGGAAGTGTAATATGTACCCCTGCAACACAGGGCTCCCGGGGGCCACAGCTGGAGCACATTTAGCTACTCGCTCCTCCGACCCTCAGAAACACTCTGTTCTGAATCTTCTTGATAACTGAGGTTTTCTGAGAACCTTCTGCTGTTTTTAACTCCACAAATCATCTCCAGACTCGTCCTGTCTCATCTCCATCAGAACAACCGTGTGGCTGCCCAGCATCTCCAACAGAACTTTCCAGTTGTGGTTCATGAAGCTGTTGTACAAATCTTTTAAATCTAGATGTCCATAATAAACTTTAGTCATAAATATGATATATCTAGAAACCTTCAGTCGCCATATTTCAACCTCAGTTTTGTTTTGAAATGTGTTCAATAGAAGTGTGGTTTAAGTGTGGAAAACTAAAATGTGTCCTCGTGTTTTTACTGGTCTCTGGTCCCGCGCTCGTCTTCAGGGCTGCACTCTGTCTCCTCCGCCTCCCATCAACATCTCCATCAGGTTCACCTACATCCTGCAGGACTGGCAGCAGTGCTCCTGGCCACAGCAGCCTCCAGGTAACACATTTACAGCTCCAGGTACGTGGCGGAACCCGGCGTTACGCGACTGGACCCGGCGTGACGCGACTGGACCTGACTGGACCCGACGGGACGCAACCAGGACCCAAAGGGGCCCGACGGGACCCGACGGGACGCAACCAAGACCCGACGGGACCCGACAGGACGCGACCCGACGCAACCAGGACCCGACGGGATGCAACCAGGACCCGACGGGACGCAACCAGGACCGACGGGAACCTGACAGGACGCAACCGGGACCCGACGGAACGCAACGGGACCGACGAACGGAACCGGGACCGACGGAACGAACGGGACCGACGGAACGCAACCGGGACCCGGCGGAACGCAACCAGGACGCAACCGGGACCTGACAGGACGCAACCAGGACCCGACGGGACGCAACCAGGACCCGACGGGACGCAACCAGGACCCGACGGGAAACGCAACCAGGACGCAACCGGGACCCGACGGAACGCAACCGGGACCGACGGAACGCAACCGGGACCCGACGGAACGCAACCGGGAACCGCGACGGAACGCAACCGGGACATGACGTGACCCGACGGGACGCAACGCAACCAGGACACAATGGGACCCGACAGGACCCGACGGGACGCAACCAGGACCCGACGGGACGCAACCAGGACCCGACGGAACTTAACCGGGACCCGACGGAACTTAACCGGGACCCGACGGAACTTAACCGGGACCCGACGGAACGCAACCGGGACCCGACGAAACGCAACCGTGACATGACGGAACATGACGTGACCCGACGGGACGTAACGCAACCAGGACACAATGGGACCCGACAGGACGCAACTGGACGCAACCGGGACCCGACGGGACGCAACCAGGACTCACTTTGACGTTTTTTTTTATTTGTCTCTCAGACTTTGACGGTCTTTTCGGTGGAGAAGTTGGAGGAGTGGAGTTTGGCAAAGTGCCGTTCGGAGCTTGTGCCGAGCCAATCAGGTCTGAACTCTTTTCTTTCTTTCTTTATTAGAAGGACAGCGCACACTGACCACATTACAACCGTTTAACATGCCAGAGTGACTTTTGTAGTTACTGGCTGGTTTAGTCCTGGTTTAGACCTGGTTCTGGTCTAACCCTAACCTCTTAACCCTTGGATGCTTTGGTGGAAGAAGCTGACTGGCTTAAGGCCGTCTTCAACCATACAGTCTCCTCCAGAAGATCCCCTCGTAACCGGCCTGGGGTCCTCACGCTTACACTGAGGTTTTATACATGAGGCCGACATCGCACCTGTGTGTGTCTGTGTGCTTGTGTGTGCGTGTCTGTGTGTCTGTGCATGCGTGTCTGTCTGTGTGTGTCTGCGTGCGTGTGCGTCTGTGTGTGTGTGTCTAGAGTAGAGATGGGCGATAACATTTTAGTATCGGTACGATACCAAGTATTTTGGGGGACATTTCTATACCGATACCAGAAGTTTGCATAAATCCACAGTGAGGAAAATAAGTATTTGAAGCTGTGATTTTGCACGTTCTCCCACTGAAAGGATGGAGTCTGAAATGTTCATCATCGGTGCATTTCCACTGTGAGGGACAGAGTCTAGAAAAGAGAGTCCGGAAATCACATCTGTGTCTGTAGTCCCCGGTGTTCTGTCTGTAGTCCATGGTGTTCTGTCTGTAGTCCCCGGTGTTCTGTCTGTCGTTCCCGGTGTTCTGTCTGTCGTCCCCGGTGTTCTGTCTGTAGTCCCCGGTGTTCTGTCTGTAGTCCCCGGTGTTCTGTGTCCCGGTGTTCTGTCTGTAGTCCCCGGTGTTCTGTCTGTAGTCCCCGGTGTTCTGTCTGTAGTCCCGGTGTTCTGTCTGTAGTCCCCGGTGTTCTGTCTGTAGTCCCCGGTGTTCTGTCTGTCGTTCCGGTGTTTCTGTCTGTCGTCCCCGTGTTCTGTCTGTAGTCCCCGGTGTTCTGTCTGTAGTCCCGGTGTTCTGTCTGTAGTCCCCGGTGTTCTGTCTGTAGTCCCGGTGTCTCTGTCGTTCCCGTGTCTGTCTGTCGTTCCCGGTGTTCTGTCTGTCGTTCCCGGTGTTCTGTCTGTAGTCCCGGTGTTCTGTCTGTAGTCCCCGGTGTTCTGTCTGTCTGTAGTTCCTGGTCTAAAGTCTGTGTCTCTGCAGTGAGCTGCACTTGGCTGCCACCTGGCCTCACCTGACTGAGGGCATCATCGTGGACAACGACGTTTACAGGTCAGTTCACCTGCAACTGACCATTCAACTGACCAACAGACAACGACAGAGGCGGGCGGGACGGGGCGCGGAGAGGGCGGGCGGGCGGGGACAGAGGCGGGCGGGACAGAGGCGGGCGGACAGAGGCGGGCGGGACAGAGGCGGGCGGGCGGGCGGGACAGAGGCGGGCGGGACAGAGGGCGGGCGGGACAGAGGCGGGCGGGACAGAGGCGGGCAGGACAGTTTCATTCAAGTAGTTTCGTGTCTCCTCAGTGAGCTGGACCCGCTGCAGGCGCCGCACTGGTCTGTGCGCATCAGGACTGTGGACAACGCCCAGTGTCTGTTAGGTACTGAACTAGGACCGACCGAACTAGGACCGAACCAGGACCCGAACCAGGAAAATTCAGGACCATCATCAGCCTTACGTGCAAACGCCCACGCATGAATATAAAGTCATCAGCACTCTATCACCAACGCTCAACACATCCAATTCAATCACAAATCATCAAAATCATAACAACCATACAATAAAAAGCCCATAACCACAAAGAACCAGGACCGAACCAGGACCGAACCAGGACCGAACCAGGACCGAACCAGGACCGAACCAGGACCGAACCGAGGACCGAACCAGGACCGAACCAGGACTGAACCTTGTCTTTGTTGCAGGGGATTTCCTGCTGGAGTTCTTCAGACTGACTCTCTGCTCTGAGTCCTTGGATGAGATTCTGGGTCGAGGTCTGACGGAGGACGAAGGGAAAGGTGAGCCTCAGGAACGTGCTCCCTAAAGCCAGAAGGTCACAGGTTTGAGTCCCAGGCTTTTGGACAAGCACTTTTCTATCATTGTGTTACGAGTAACTGAACATGTAACTTTTTTCATTAATTTATTTTATTTGTTCAGGGAAAACCCAATGAGAAAAGTTCTCTTTTCCATGTGTCCCTCACATGGAACAACACACAAAATAAACAATAAAACAACAAAATAAACAACAAAATAAACAACAAAATAAACAACAAACAGACAAACACAGGAAACTAAAACACAAATAAAACATTCAATAAAATTAACCAATTCATAAAACACATTTACACATACAAAATGAGGCCAAATGATATAAAACAAGTGCATCGGCGCTGTGGGTGGTCCCTGACCAGTGCTTTAAAATCATTAAAAGGCACAAAATGATTTGATTTTAAAAGTCTGTGTTTTGTTCCTCAGGAGCAAAGTGTCTGAGGGTCTTTTTTCCTGTCTCTGTGTTAAAAACAATGGGATTGTAAGATGAAAATGTCCTGAGACCTCAAACTGGGAAAACCTGATCTGATATGCAACAAACGTGATCAATAATCAGGCAAAATGACATCTAGAAACAAACATATGAAGTGCTGTTCTCTTCACATCGAACCACCCGGTCTGAACCCGGTCTGAACCCGGTCTGAACCCGGTCTGAACCCGGTCTGAACCCGGTCTGAACCCGGTCTGAACCCAGTCTACATGTGGTGTTTTGCAGATCACGCAGACCTCAGCTCGGCGCTGCAGAAGCTCACTCAGCCCTCGGCCTCAGTCCACATTTCCAAACTGTCTGTGTCTCACATGGTCCACAGCGCTCGCAGACACATCAGGAGGAGGAGGAGGTACGAGGAGTCTGCGCTAGGCAACGAGAGCCTCAACACGGCTTTGCTGGTGAGACGCACAACACATACAACACATACAACACACACAGCACACATACAACACACACACACAACACGGCTCTGCTAGTGAGAAACACACACAAACAACACACGCAGCACACATACAACACAACACGACTCTGCGAGTGAGAAACACACACATACAACACACACACAACACATACAACACACACACTGATCTCTGGACTTCAAAAATGACTTAATTAAATATATCGAGCTTAAACGTCTGGAATCAAGATAAAATCGTGAAATCCAAACATAATTTTGTTCTGCTGATCTACAATAAAACGCACAATAAAAGACAGGTCTTCACAAAAAACCAAACCACAACACAGTAAAAGTACTTCGTCATGTGTTTTTTTTGTCTCAGTTCTTGTTTCCAGACGCAGCTGTGGAGAAAACATCTGAGAAGAGCAGCCCTCAGCCTCAGAGCGACCAGAGCCACGACTCGGACTCTGTACGAACCTTCAAACTAATGTAGTCCTGCTTTAGACCCGCTTTAGACCCGCTTTAGACCCGCTTTAGACCCGCTTTAGACCCGCTTTAGACCCGCTTTAGACCCGCTTTAGACCCGCTTTACTCCCGCTTTACTCCCGCTTTACTCCCGCTTTACTCCCGCTTTAGACCCGCTTTAGACCCGCTTTACTCCCGCTTTACTCCCGCTTTAGACCCGCGCTTTAGACCGCGCTTTACTCCGGCTTTACTCCCGCTTTAGACCGCGCTTTAGACCCGCTTTAGACCCGCTTTTAGACCCGCTTTAGACCCCGCTTTAGACCCGCTTTAGACCCGCTTTAGACCCGCTTTAGACCCGTTTAGACCCCGCTTTAGAACCCCGCTTTAGACCCGCTTTACTCCCGCTTTAGACCCGCTTTACTCCTACTTTACTCTAGGTTCAAACCAGAGGGCTTTTTCATAAAACTTGTTTTTGCAAAACCAGGTCTACAGCCAGACTTAACTGAACCTGAACAGAGTTCTCAATCCCGAATGAGACATCACTCGCTCTTAGCGTACAGTTTGTGACTGATCGTGGCCCCGTGTGGAGGAGGGGACTGATCGTGGCCCCGTGTGAGGAGGTGACTGATCGTGGCCCCGTGTGGAGGAGGTGACTGATCGTGGCCCCGTGTGGAGGAGGTGACTGATCGTGGCCCCGTGTGGAGGAGGTGACTGATCGTGGCCCCGTGTGGAGGAGGTGACTGATCGTGGCCCCGTGTGGAGGGAGGTGACTGATCGTGGAACCGTGTGGAGGAGGTGACAGGATCGTGGAACCGTGCGGAGGAGGTGACTGATCGTGATCGTGGAACCGTGTGGAGGAGGTGACGTGGACGATGATGATCGTGGAACCGTGTGGAGGAGGTGACGTGAGGTGGAGGAGGTGACAGGATCGTGGAACCGTGCGGAGGAGGTGACAGGATCGTGGAACCGTGCGGAGGAGGTGACAGGATCGTGGAACCGTGTGGAGGAGGTGACCGATCGTGGAACCGTGTGGAGGAGGTGACCGATCGTGGAACCGTGTGGAGGAGGTGACCGATTGCGGCCCCGTGTGGAGGAGGTGACCGATCGCGGCCCCGTGTGGAGGAGGTGACCGATGGTGGTCTCTGGAGCCAGTCTTGTTGATTATCTGGCTGATGAGAGGGTTCAGACCTATGAGGGGGATCAGACCTGAGCAGAACAGCAGTGGGGACAGGGCGTCTCCTTGGTGTATGCCACATCTGACGGACATGTGCAAGTGTTTTACCATTGGGCTCAAGGACTGTCTCCTGTTGATGTTGTCCATCTCCAGCCACAGTGATCCACTCCTGGCAGTATACAGATTGGTGTGTGTCGGGTTCTGCAGTCTTGAGCGACTGTTCCGTCGACCAGGAGTTGGTGTTTGGCTCCTCTGGTGTCTTAGCCGATGCTTTGCTCATGTATTGATCCATGTGCCCACTTTTCTTAGCCTCAGTGATGCCTGACATGAGCTTCATGTTGTGGAGAGGTTGTTGGGCGGTAGTTGGATGAGAAGTGCCCTTGGAGGGATCCTTCAGGATCGGGCGCCCTTCGGTTAGACATTCAGTGTGAGTCAATCCCTCAGCAGCTGGCTCATTTGTGTTGCAAGGCGCTCATGGAGTGTTGTGAGTTTCTTATGCCAGTAGAATCATGTCAGGGTCTGGTGATTTTCATACCTGATTCTCTTTCTTGGATGTCACTGTGATGGTCATCGGGTTCTGTTTGGCGAGGTCTTAGATCCACACGCCACTGTGCATTGCCCAAAGTAGATGCATGAAAAGGTCAAACGAGTTGAAATAAGTCGGATCATTTGAAAACCTGATAATATTCGCGATATTAGAGCATATGTTAAACACACACTCCTTGTCTAAGTTGTTCTCCTTTGTGGTGGGTGTGTTCTCCAGACGCAGTTCCTCCAGCTGAAGGCGGCTCCTCCGGACAGTCTGACCCAGCGCCTCGCCCTCTGCCTGGCCTCGGTCAATCACTCTCAGGGCGGACTCCGCGCTGTGGCTCATCTTTGGCAGGAGTTTGTGCTGGAGCTGCGATATCGCTGGGAGAACAACTACCTCATCCACGGGTAATGCCCACACTCGCCGCCGCACTGGCACATGTGCAGCGCAGGAACACTCCAGTACCAATGTCACCAAATCAGTCTTACCATCAGGCAGTGGGTGATCATGTCTTTCCCTAAATGTTATCCCAATGTCCTAAAACCCTAGTTTTAACCAAATTAACTGTTTCTAGTCCGAACCTAAGTGCATGTTCTCCCAGTTCCTGTATTTATTTTGCGCAACATGCAGAAGTAAAACTAAATTTTGCACATGAAAGTGGCAAATGATCCTTCTATTTTCTGTTGTTTCACACAAATGTAAACATAAAAATCATTGGAAACAAAGACATATTAATGTTAGTTTTGTAAAACTATATATATGAATATATGTATGAATATATATATATATGAATATATATGTCTCTATTAATATGTATGTGAATATATGTATATATGTATGTGAATATATATGTATATATTTATGCGAATATGTATATATGTATATATGTATGTATGTGAATATATATATTTCACATACTGTGTGTGCGCGCGCGCATATATACACACATACATGGAACTGGTGACCCTTTCAAACAACTTTCACCTGATTTGAAAAAACAATCTTCAACAAACTTTTTGTCATTTACAGTTTTGAGAAATGGAATTAAAATGTCATCATTTGGGAAAAATATCTAAAAAGATGAGGGATTACACCGACATGTAAAAATATATTTAAGTTTTTTGTGATTTAACTGTGTTTTTTAGTTATTTGAAATATAAATTTGAAGTGTGTGTGGGTTTTATTAGTGTAAAAAAAAGTCCAAAAGCCGACTATGGCAGCTCTTGAAGGCTTAACCTAATCGTGAAATGACATCATAAATAAATAAAATATAACACTTATCTTGCCCCCAGAAAGAAATGCTCAACTTTTAACGGATCCTTCCATGTGGAAAAATGTGTATGCTCCACCAGAAAGCGATATCACCTTCTATACTGATATTATAGACCTGACAAACCCCTCTGAGGGAACCCTAATCTGTGGCGGCGATTGGAATCTTCATATTCAGCCTACATTAGACGTGTCGAGCTCAAGAGGCACTGGAGGAACAATAACAAGAAGTTCTGTAAATGAAATGAAGAAGATAGGCCTGAGTGATCTCTGGAGGGAGATGAACCCTAATGCTGCCAGCATACACATAACCCACCTACAGTCTACTCCAGAATGGACTTTTCATTTCAGTTCAAATCATTTTTGTAGCACCCAAAATCACAACAGCAGTTGCCTCGAAGGGCGACTACTTTTCTATCTCCAACAAAGACAGATCTAACATCACTGAGGCAGACATAGGCACAGTAGACTTAAATGACCATGCTGATGTCTACATCGCTGTAGACCTGCAGCCATGACCCTGCCCCTCAAAGCGCCTTAGCTGCATCCCAGAGAATGGGTGGAGAAACTTCAATTGTTGTTTTCCTCTTCATACGTCTCAGTCCTTTGTCTTCATTTTTACAAATTGTGGCTCATTGAGTAGACGGCTAAATCTCCAAAGTGTGTTTTTTGTTCCTGTTCCAGATCTACAGGATGTAAACAGAGCATGAGCACTTAGATCTATTGGACCTGTGTCGGCCTCTGTCATTTTGGACCTGTCTTTGTTTAGTAGTCTGTTCTAGTGTAGATTCCTCTGGGTGTAATAAAGGTATATGTGGACATTAGGATTTCATCTCTCTCCAGTGTGATAAGTGAAATCATAGGAGCAGAGGCTTACATTCATTCTTACAATAGATTTTGTTGCCCATTACAGGGCTGTTAGGTACCAAAAATTAGTCTCAAGGCTAAGAGGGCGAGCTACTAGAACGAGGAGGCGTGCTAGGCGCCTGCTAAGAGAGGGCGAGCTACTAAGAAGCGAGGCTGCTTAAGAGAAGGGCGAGGTGCTAAGAGAGGCGAGGCTGCTAAGAAGGCAGGCTGCTAAGAGAGGGCGAGGCTGCTAAGAGAGGGCGAGGCTGCTAAGGGCCGAGAGGGCGAGGCTAAATAGAGCGAGCCGGCTAAGAGGCGAGGGCGAGAGCGGCTAAGAGAGGGCGAGGCGAGAGCTCCTAAGAGAGGGCGAGGCTCTAAGAGAGGGGCGAGGCTCCTAAGAGAGGGCGAGGCTCCTAAGAGAGGGCGAGGCTCCTAAGAGAGGGCGAGGCTCTAAGAGAGGGCGAGGCTCCTAAGAGAGGGCGAGGCGCTAAGAGAGGCGAGGCGGCTAAGAGAGCGAGTCGCTAAGAGAGGCAGGCGCTAGAGAGCGAGGCTGCTAGAGAGCGAGGCGGCTAAGAGAGGGCGAGCGCTAAGAGAGGGGCTAAGAGAGCGAGGCTAAAGAGCGAGCGGCTAAAAGAGGGCCCAGGCCTAAAGAGAGCGAGCGCAAGAAGCGAGCGGCATAAGAGAGGCGAGCGGGCTAAAGGCCGAGGCGGCTAAGAGAGGCCGAGGCGGCTAAGAGAGGCCGAGGATCTGGTAACATGGTGCACCTCACACAGTTTGGTTGAACAGGGGTCGGGGTTGACTTGTCCTAGAGACTTTGTTTAGGCGGATTCAGCGTGGACAGGGCCAGTCGCAGGTTTGACACACACGTTGGGCACACACATTGGGCACACTCTCATTGGGCACATCTAACCGCTCTGCCAACGTGTCCTTGATACTTTTGCTATATTTTTCTGGTCCATTCTTTTCCAATTTGTGTGTTTTGATGTTGTCTTTAGTTTGGCCAGTGGAGCTCCAGATCTGCGCTGTTGCCTCCTGCATCAGAAACTACAGGTAACTAACACTGTTGTGTTTGGAAGAGCGCCATCTACAGTCCGACGTCATCATCTCAGCTGGATGTAAAAAAAACTCCACACGTTTGTCCTTGTCATTAGTTTGGTTTTGGCTCCACAAACTTGTCATTTAATCTTCTTCTCTCTTAAAGTCCTTTCACTGGCAAATTTCGTCTTTAGAGCTGAATAACGGCTCCATTTTCTGAGGCTGTTGCGAGAAATAATGTGACTTTAGATTATTTGTGACAGAGAAGAGGGTTTGTGTTTAATGTGGCCATGAGCCATGAGCCATGAGCCATGAGCCATGAGCATGAGCCATGAGCCTGACTCTGCTCAGATTAAACAGTAGTGTTTGTGCAGATGTTGAACTGTTGCATCGAGAGGAAGCGAGCTCGTGACGAGGCCCACAGGGAGCAAGAGCTCTTCCCCAGAAAGGCTGCGTCTGAGGGGGACGCGGTGCAGGGGAAGTCCTGGGAGTCCTGGAGCGACAGCGAGGACGAGTTCTACGAGTGCGTCAGCGATTTGTCTGAGAACGGCCAGAGCGAGAACCGCAGGAAACCAGAGGGACGACTTGAAAACAGCACCAGGACATGAGGCTCCTGCAGACGGACGAGCCACTGTACATCCCCGTCACACAGTGAAGACCCCCGTCACACAGGTTGAGACCCCCGTCACACAGGTGAGACCCCCTAAAGGCGTCTCTCTAACGTCTCTCTAACGCAGGGTGTCCAAACTATGGCCCGGGGGCCAAATGTGGTGCTCGGACCGGATTTTTGTTGGGCCCCTCAGGCTTTCCTCCTAAATTGGCCCCAAACAACCAAAAGTTGTACATTTTACTGTCAAAGATTGCTAAAAAATGAATTGCTCAAAACATAAATAACAACCATTTTGATATGCGTCTGACCTAATATTAATGTTCCATGTCTTATTAAATGTGGGGAGGCCTCGATTAACACTATAGCAAATGAAAAATATCAACTGATTCACTTCCTTGTCATTGTTGTCCGTGGCCCCCTCCGCCCCGTATGTTGTCAAAATGTGACCCTCTATGAAAAAAGTTTGAACACCCCTGCTCCGACGTCTCGCTCTGACGTCTCTCCCTGACGTCTCGCTCCGACGTCTCGCTCTCGTCTGGCGTCTCTCTCTCTGACGTCTCTCTCTCTGACGTCTCTCTCTCTGGCGTCTCTCTCTCTGCGTCTCTCTCTCGTCTCTCTCTCTGGCGTCTCTCTCTCTGGCGTCCTCTTTCCGACGTCTCTCATCTCTGGCGTCTCTCTCTCTCTGCGTCTCTCTCTGCGTTCTCATCTCTCTGAGCGTCTCTCTCTCTCTGGCGTCTCTCTCCTCTGCGTCTCTCTCTCTGGCGTCTCTCTCTCTCTGGCGTCTCTCTCTCTTTGGCGTCTCTCTCTCTGGCGCGTCCTCTCATCTCTCTGGCGTCTTCTCTCTCTCTGATTAGTGTGTCGCGTCTCTCTCTCTTCTGCTCGTTCTCTCTCTCTCTGGCGTTCTCTCTCTCTGGCGTCTTCTCTCTCTGGCGGTCTCTCTCTCTGCGTCTCTCTCTGGCGTCTCTCTCTCTCTGGCGTCTCTCTCCGACGTCTCTCTCTTGACGTCTCTCTCTCCGACGTCTCTCGCCTGACGTCTGGCGTATCTCTCTCTCTGGCGTCTCTCTCTCTGGCGTCTTCTCTCTCTTCTGGCGTCTCCTCTCTCTGGCGTCTCTCCTCTCTGCGTCTCTCTCTCTCTGGCGTCTCTCTCTTCTCGGCGTCTCTCTCTCTCTGGCGTCTCTCTCTCTCTGGGTCTCTCTCTCTCTGGCGTCTCTCTACTCTGGCGTCACTCGTCTCTGGCGTCTTCTCTCTCTAGCGTCTCTCTCTCTGCGTCTCTCTCTGGCGTCTCTCTCTCTCTGGCGCTTCTCTCTTGGCGTCTCTCTCTCGTCTGGCGTCGTCTCTTCTCTGCGTCTCTCTCTCTGGCGTCTCTCTCTCTCTCTGGCGTCTCTCTCTCTCATCTTGGCGCTCTCTCTCTCTCTGGCGTCTCTCTCTCTCTCTGCGTCTCTCTCTTCTCTGGCGTCTCTCTCTTCTCTCTGGCGTCTCTCTTCTCTCTCTTGCGTCTCATCTCTCTCTCTGGCGTCTCTCTTCTTCTCTGGCGTCTCTCTCTCTCTCTCTGCGTCTCTTCTCTCTCTCTCTGGCGTCTCTCTCTCTCTTGGCGTCTCTCTCTCTCTCTGCGTCTCTCTCTCTGACGTCTCTCGTGTCCTTAGGAAGCCGTCCCCGATGACTGAGGACATGTTGGAGCAGCAGTCTGAGGTTTTGTCCAAACTGGGGACTGTCAGCAGAGGGCGCTCACCTCCGCAGCCTGCATGCAGAGCGCCTGTCTGCTGTCCACATGGAGCTTTCAAGGTACTGAGGGCTTTCAGGTCTGAGGCTTTTCAAGGTTACTGAGGCTTTCAAGGTACTTAGAATTCAAGGTACTGAAGGCTTTCAGGTACTGAGGGTTTCAATGGTACTGAGGCTTTCAAGTACTGAGGCTTTTCAAGGTACTGAGCTTTCAAGTACTGAGGTTCCAAGGTTTACTTGAGGCTTCAAGGTACTGAGGCTTTCAAGGTATGAGGCTTTCAAGGCTGAGGCTTTCAAGGTTACTGAGGCGGTACTGGCGGGGGTACTTTGAGGCGGGGTACTGAGGCGGGGTACTGAGGCGGGGTCTGAGGGGGGTACTGCTGAGCGGGGTACTGAGGCGGGGTACTGAGGCGGGGTACTGAGGCGGGGTCTGAGCCCAGGCTTCACACATCGTGCTGTGGGCTGGAGAAATGCTGTGGTAAAATAATATTTTTATCTGAAATGAAACGTTTGAATAAAAAGTGTGTTGTGCGATGAGTCCTGGTCCGAAGTCCTGGACGAGTCCGAGGTCTGACTACTGTGTTCTTTGCTCGTTCAGCGGCAAACCCAGGCTGTGTTGCTGGAGGACTTTGTGCAGCTGGTACTCGCCCCGCGACTACGTGTGTGCAGAGGAGAGGTCAAAGGTCAGCTGAGCGCCCGCATTGAAGATCCCCGGGAACATGTGGCTGGAGGTCTGGGACAACGCTAAAGCCACGCCCGGCCCGGTAGGCAGAGGCGGCTTTTTGACGGACACCACAGAGGCCGAAAGGTACTGGGACTGACCTTTGATATGACTGGACTGGGCCATGACTGGACCATGCTGACATGACTGGAGGCCAGACTGGACTGGGCCATGACTGGATGGGCCAGACTGACTGGATCAGGACTGGACTGATCAGGACTGGACTAGATCAGGATGGACTGGATCAGGACTGGACTGGATCAGGATGGACTGGATCAGACTGGACTGGATCAGGACTAGATCAGGACTAGATCAGGACTAGATCAAGGACTAGACGGGACTGGACTAGGATTGGACTGGACTGGACTGGACCAGGACTGGGACTGGGTTGACTGGACCTGGACTGGACTAGGATTGCGACTGGACCAGGATTGACTAGGATGGTCTGCGACCTGGGATGGACTAGATTGGGAACTGACAGACTGGACTAGGATGGACTAGGATTGACTTGGGACCTGAACGTGGACCGGGAACTGGACCGGGACTGGACTAGGATTGGACTAGGACTGGACTAGGATTGGAACTGGACCACGTCTGGAGCTAGGAACTGTGACTGGACCGGACCAAAGGTAACTGGACTAGGACTTGGACTGGAACCTGGTCTGAGGACCAGGATTGGACTGGACGGCGCTGAGAATCCAGGATTGGACTGGACCAGGTCTGGACCAGGATTGGACTGGATCTGACCAGGATTGGACTGGACCAGGTCTGGACTCTGGACTAGGATTGGACTGGACCGGACAGGTCTGGACCAGGTCTGGACGGACTGGACCGGGACTGGACCGGGACTGGACGGGACTGGACATGGACCGGACTGGACAGCGGTCATGTCAGTTTTAGTGCTGTCTGAATGTTCAGCTGGTGAAAAAGTCGTCCACTCAAAATGTCCCACAATACTTTAAAAGTATTTTCCAGCGCTGGTCACTAGGGGTCAGTATAGACCACAATGCGTTGGGAGACAGGTTTTTAACTGGACACATCATGACTGAATGAAGCTGATCTGTCCAGATGAATTCCTTGAGAATCCTCTGGTCTGTTTGAGCTGCTGTTGGCCTGACCAATCACAGTGCAGCATTGTAGTTTGGGCGGGAGTCAAACATGGCGACGCCCACAAATATACTTTGGCCTGTTTTTGCAGATTTAACGTGCACATAGAAGCACTTTGTGTCTTTGACTCTGTCCAGACTTCAGAGAGAAACATCTGACCTGAGATTAGGAATAAACTAGTGTTTCTCAAAGTGGGGACCCGGGGCCATGCGTTGGGTGTCCCCCAAAAATTATAATAACATTGACTAGTTCAACTGGTGAAATACAAACCCAAATATACGATGTTTTAAATGGAAACGGTGGCATCAATGTCTGACAAATGTTATAAATGTGGTCTGAGCTTCTGAATTTGGGATATTTCCATATGAACCAACCAACCACCGACCCACCAACCAACCCACCTGGCCTCAAAGAGTCTGAGGACCCCTGGAATAGTTAGCTATGTTGCTAACGTTCACCTTGAGCTGCACGATCACCTTGACAGATTAAAAGTCTGAGTTTGTGTGATGATTATTAGCGTGTCGCTCTGTGAATGAGGGCTCAAGGGCTGGGGGAGACGTTCAGGCTCAGACAATGACCTTTGACCTCTGGTGTTCCTCAAGGTGCTGCATCACCTGTCGCTGCTGAAGCCGTCAGAGCTGGTGCTGCAGCTGATGCCCTGCCTCGTCCTGTGTGCCCTGGACAAGCTGAGAGACGAAGGTGAGAGCCGGGCCTGAGCCGGGCCTGAACCGGGCCTGAACCAGGTCTAACCCAGTCTATTGTGTCCAGAGGCTTCAGAGGACCTGCCCTCGGTGAAGAAGGCTCTTGTCCAGGCTTGGGTTCAGGCCGGGCGACTTTTGCACCAGTCGAGTCCCGACCTGAACCTGCTGGAGGTAAAACACCACAAACTCAAGCTACAAGAAATTCAGGCTTCAGCTTCAGCTTTCAAAACTATGATGTTGGTTTTAAATGTTAAAACTACAATTACTGTGAGGTAGTATTTGAACACCCTGCAACGTTCTCCCACTTAGAAATTATGGAGTCTGAAATGCTTCTTCGTAGGTGCATTTCCACTGTGAGAGACAAAGTCTGGAAAAAGAAATCCAAAAATCACATTGTATGATTTTTCAATAATGTATTTGTTTGTTATGCTGCAAATAAGTATTTTAACACCTGAGAAGATCACAGTTGATATTTGTTCCAGAAGCCTTTGTTTACAGTTCCAGAGGTCAAATGTCTCCTGTAGTTCTGGACCAGTTTGGCCCATTTCACACAGATCTTCTCTAGATCGGTCAGGTTTCAGTGCTGTTACTAAAGCAACATCCAAAGATGTTCTGTTGGATTTAGGTCTGGAGACTGGCTCCACTCCAGAACCTAGATCTGCTTCTTACGGAGCCACTCCTTTGTTCTCCTGGCTGTATGCTTCGGGTCATTGTCATGTTGGAAGACCCAGCCACGCCCCATCTTCAATGCTCTGACTTAGGGAAGGAGGTTGTTCTCTCCTTAATACAGTGCAGTCGTCCTGTCCCCTGTGCAGAAAAGACCCCCAAAGCATGACGTGTCCACCCCCAAAGCATGATGTTTCCACCCCCAAAGCATGATGTTTCCACCCCCATGCTTCACAGTAGGGATGGTGTTCTCGGGATGGTCCTCATCCTTCTTCCTTCTAGAGTGGAGTTCTATTTTGGTCTCCTCTGACCTCATGACTTTCTCCCATGACTCCTCTGGATCCATCCAGATGGTCATTGGCTTCAGACAGGCCTGGACATGTGCTGACTTAAGCAGTGGAACCTTCTGTGCGATGCATGATTTGAAACCATTATGGCGTAGTGTTACTGAGCTCAAACAGGTGCTACTAATTTAGATTAATAAGTGGAGTAGAGGTGGACTTTTTAAAGGCAGACTAACTGGTCTTTGAGAGCCAGACTCTTGTTGAATTGGCCGGTGTTTCAAATACTTATTTGCAGCAATAAAATTAATTATTTAAAAATCATTCAATGTGATTTCCGTATTTTTGCTGTATCTTTCTGAATCCAATACACGTAGAAACTATAGGAAAGGTTCTTGATGGAGGTCTCACACTCAGGTTCCTCCTGGACCAGGTTCCTACTCCAGACCTGTTGTGTTTTTGTCTCAGGAGTTCCTGCTGCACCTGCTGAGTTTGGAGACGGCCATCACTTCAAGCGTTCGATCCCTCAAGGCCAAGTTTGGAGTGTCTCCTCAGTCTGAGACGGAGCACGGGACCAGCTCTTAGAGGTCTAGTACTGCGTAATTGACGTTACTACTATTACCTTCTAATGATTTCATTACTACTACTACTACTGTACAACTAATACTACTAACAGACCTCTACAACTGCTACTACTACTGCCTAAGGACACATAAGTCTGCTAAATGTCCCAACGCCTGTCCCAACGCCTGTCCCAACGCCTGTCCCAACGCCTGTCCCAACGCCTGTCCCGCTGTCCCAACGCCTGTCCCAACGCCTGTCCCAACGTGTCCTGTGTTGTCGTCGCGTGTCCTCTGTGTCGTCGCGTGTCTCTGTGTCGTCGCGTGTCTCTGTGTGTCGCGTGTCCTCTGTGTCCGTGTCCTCGTGTCTCTGTGGTCTCGTGTGTCTCTGTGGTGTGTATCTGTGTCCGTCCCTGTGTCGTCGCGTGTCGTCGCGTGTCCTCTGTCGCGTGTCGTCGCGTGTCGTCGCGTGTCCTCGCCTGTGTGTGCGTGTCAACGCTTGTCCCCAACGCCGTCCCAACCCTCCCAACGCCCTGCCCAACGCCTGTCCTCTGTGTCGTCGCGTGTCCTCGTGTGTCGGGCGCGTGTTCCTCCTGTGTCGTCGCGTTGTGCCTCTGGTTCGTCGCGTTGTCCTCTGTGTCGTCGCGTGTCCTCTGTGGTCCTCTGTGCCTCTGTGTCCTCTGTGTCTCGCGTGTCCTCATGTTGTCGTCGCTGGGTCCTACTTTCGTCGCGTGTCCCTCTGTGTCTCGCGTGTCCTCTGTTCCTGGTGTTCGCTCGCGTGTCCTCGCGTCGTGTCGCGTGTCCTCGCGTGTCGTCGCGTTCCTCGCGTGATCGTCCCGTGTCCTCGCGTGTCGTCGCGTGTCGTCGCGTTCCTCGCGTGTCTCGCGTTCTTCGCGTGTCCTGCGCGTGTCCTCTGTGTCGTCGCGTCCTCTGTTCGTCGCGTTCCTCTGGTCGTCGCGGTCCTCTGTGTCGCTCGCGTGTCCTCTGGTCGTCGCGCTTGTTCCTCGTGTCCTCTTGTCGCTCGCGTGTCCTCGTTCCTCTGTTCGTGCGTTCCTCGGTGTCGTCGGTACCTGTCCTCGTGTCCTCTGTTGTCGGTCGCGTGTCTCGTGTCCTCTTCGTCGCGTTGTCCTCGCTGTCCTCGTCGTCGCGTGTCCTCGTTCCTCCGTGTCGTCACATGTCCTCTTTGTCGTTCGCGTCTGGTCCGCGTGTCTCTGTGTCGTCGCGTTCCTCGTGTCCTCTGTGTCTTCGCGTGTCCTAGTTCCCTGTGTCGTGGCGCCTCGCTCTTGTCGTGGCGGTGACCTCCTGTGTCTGCGTGACCTCTGTGATCGTCGCGTGTCCTTCGTGTCCTCGTGTCGTCGCGTCCCTCGTTCCTCTGTGTCGCTCGCGTTATGTCCTCGTGTCCTCTGTGCGTGGCGTGTTTTCCTCTGTCCTCTGTTCGTAGCGTGTTCCGCTGGTCGTGCGCGTATGCCTCTGTGTCGTCGCGGTACCTCTGTGTCGGTCGCTACCTCTGTTGTCGTCGGTGTCCTCTGTGTCGTCGCTGTCTCCTCTTGTGTCGTCGCGTGTCCTCTGTTCGTCGCAATCCTCTGTTGTTGTCCACTTCTCTTTAGTTGTGTTTGTTTTCAATTGTGAGTTCTTCGAGGAGCCGTGGTGGATGGTTGACAGAGCAGGACAGGACCAGCAGGAAACACATCCACCAACTCTTCATCAGCGCCCCAGAGGTAACGACTCCTAATACTGCTACTGCTACTGCTATAATGATAATACTGCCTAATGCTCAACTCTGCTATGTTCATACTTCTGCTAATGCTAATACTACTGCTAATACTGCTAACCCTAATACTCCTTCTTGCTGCTGTGCTAATACCGCTAATGCTAGATACGACTGTCTGCTAATATTCTAATGATAATGCTAATACTGCTACGCTACTGCTAATGCCTACTGCTAATGCTACTGCTAATTACTGCTAATGCTAATACTATTGCTAATACTGCTACTGTAATACTAATACTACTGCTAATTAATGCTAATACTAATACTTACCGCTCATAATGCTAATACTGCTACTGCTAATACTGCCACAGCAAGTTACTGCCACAACGAATACTGCTACTACTGCTGCTAATACTGCTGTAATACTACCTCTAATACTGCTGCTGCTTCTAGTACTGCATCTGCTAGTACTACTAAGGCTTCGTTCATGAGCTCTTCAGGAACTGGGGTGGGAATGTTTTTCTGTGTTGAAAAATACACATGAAGCTCGCACACTGGGTCAGAAGTCAGAGTTCAAGTGTGGCAAAAAGAAGCAACAGTGGGCGGGGCGAAATGAGGTGAATAATAATGGCTAGAGATCGTAGTCATGGTAACCTGTAGTAACCAACCCCCAGCTGCAGCTCCTTTGTCCAAATTCAAAATTCTACTAAAGAACTCCATATAATATATAATCTGTATTCATTTATTTATTCATTTTTTATGTCATGTTTGTGGACGTTGCCAATGTTTTGTTTTTTGTCTTTTTCTGCTGCGTGAAGTTGTCCGACTTCTCTCACGACGAGGTAAATCCTGAGTGAAGCAAATCATGGAGTTGACCTGCTTTACGTGTAGTTTGATTAGAGCGCCCCCTACTGTCTGTCTCAGGTGTGTGCGCGCAACGACGCACAGCAGAGTAACTCGAGGACAGATCAAAATTACAAATAAAAGCCCCAAACTCAAAATATGTCCACAAAAAGGATTTGGGTTTGGATTTTGGAAACTGTTCTGAACTTTTCCTCACATAACAAAGTCCAGATTATTAAATATTGTGTGTATAGAATGTATAGAATGTATAGAATGTGTAGTTTTCGTTCATTCTCGGCACAAACTCATTCATACTTTTAGAAGAAAACAGTGCTGATATGAAAAGCAGAGGTTTGAGAACCGTTGTAGCCCTGTTATTTGTCCACCAGGCAGCGCTGCTGTCCCCTCTGGACCCTGACGCTGGCCCCGGTACAGACCCGGACTCCCGAGGTGCGGAGCAGGTGCCGGACTTCCCGTCTCCGGCCGGACGTGAGATGGTTCTGAGGACGTGTGTTCCTGCTCCGGCCTGTTACTCCCGAGCGCTGCCTCAGAGGATGTTCTGTGTGCTCCTGAAGGACGAGTTCAGACTGGCCTCAGCGCTGGGCCAAGACACCGCCTTCTTCTGACCCCGCCCAACACCTGACCCCGCCCACCTGCTATCTTTCTCTATCGTTCGCTCTTTTTTTTTTTTTTCACGGTTATAATGTAAAACTCATACTTTGAAGACGTACAAACTCCAGTAGGGGGCGGTAAATGCACCTTTCAGTTGGGTGCCAACGCCATTAAAGAAGAACACGACAACGACGACCCCTCCGCCTGACCCTCGCCTGACCCCGCCCACCTTCAGCGCGTATGCCTTACTGACCCCTCACCTGACCCCGCCCACCTCAGCCTGACCCCTCACCTGACCCCGCCCACGTCTGATCTTCACAGTCTGGGTTTTTGTGCTCTGACTAAAGGTGTCAGTAAATAAACTCTAAATGTTCAGTGTCTTTGATCTTTGTCTCGTTCTGCCTCCAAACCGACGCACAAACTATGTTGCTGCCCTGACGGGCCCTGCATCGTGTTCCAGAGGGCATCTTTACAGTAAGTTAACTTTGACACTGGAACTGTCACAGATGCCCCGGCGCATCAAATACACAAACATAACCATGAGAGGCGCCACTGAGCAAGGAAACTCCGAACTTTAGAGGGAGGAGTTAAGGTTTATTTCAAAAGCACTGACCAAAGTAACAGCACCAAAAGCGAAAATACATAAAATGGCAGAAAGACAGAAGGGTTTACACTGTACTTTTAAAGGGTTTACGGTACTTTTCCATTTCTTATTTTACTGATTAGTGTATGAAGATTAAGATCATGTGTGAATTGTGTTTGTATGAGAGGTTCTTCAGACAAACGTCCAGAAGGGAAATCCACTAAAGACGATGGGATTTTGCAAAGAATATTCCACAGTAAGGCATTAAACTTGTGTATCGCCATGGAGACAACCAGGTAATTTGGAGCGCACACCCTGAAGCAAACTGCAGAACATCTCCAAAGCAGGCGCCGGGAAAGCTACACGGCGTATCTTTAACGGTGGCCCTGCTGTTGCCGTGACGACGCAGTACACAGCTGCGGCCTTGAGGGGTCACTCTCCGGTGAAGGTGGGGTTGGTCACAGTGGTGGTGGCGTTCTTGAACAGAGGATTATCAGCCTGAAAAACAAGAAGAATCCAGAAGAACGGTCACTTCAGATGATTGCAGGAAATGTAGAAACTTGGAGACTTAGATGAAGATTGGGGAATTTTTAGTGAACGAAAAATTGGAGGAAAATTTATGGTGAATTTGGAGGAAGATTTGTGGGGAAAATGGAAATGATTGAGAAATATTGTGAGGAAAATACATAGAAAGGTTTGGGGCAAATTGAAGAAACATTGGAGGAAATTGTTTGAGATCTTTGAGATCCAGAGGAGCATCAGAGGGTCAGAGGTCACAGTTAGGTCAAATTATTGGTGTGAAAGTGTTGAGGAAATGTTAAAGAAAATTTGAGATCCAGAGAAGCAAAGCCGGTTCAAATTATTAGTATGAGAAAATGCAGAAAAATCAGAGGCTCAGAAGGTCAGAAGGTCAGAGTAAAACTGACTTGGGCCCATCTGGACTTTTTCTTCTCATTCTCAAACTTGCGGAACTCCTTCAGGTCTTTCATGTAGAGCAGGAGTTTGACGAGGAGCAGTATCAGAATTCCGATCAGAGCCACAGACGCCACCGCCGCCGAGACGATGGCTGTAAGGCTGGGCGGGCAGTCTGAGGGAGGGCATCAGGGTTAGGCACACATAAAGCACTGGGTTTTAGTCCAAACTTTTTCTCAATGGGTTGATCAAAACAATCAAAACATAAATATTCAAATATTTGACCAAAATCTCCTGGCGTTGACCCTCGAGTGGCTGATCAG